>CM023533.1:58034120-58573051 GCA_013350335.1 Chimonanthus salicifolius | reverse complement strand
TTTAGATAGTAAAGTACTTCAAGTCTTTTACCATAATTAACTTAACTTAAATATCCAACAAACCATTCAGACCATAGCAAAATTATCTAAGTTATTACATGCCCGAAATCTAGTTACTCAAATTACAAGTCCATAAGTAACGTAATCAAAATATAAAATTAAACTCATTCAAGCTTTCTATACTTGGCTCCGAGCACGCTCATTGTTCCCTTCGTTTCCTGTATCATCCACTAGGGTAGAAGTAGGGCGTTAGAACAACGCGCCCAGTAGGTATTCCATTTAAGGTCTACATATGGTTAGTAAAAATAATATATAATAACATAATGTCAAAACCATATAAAACAATGCCATGCATGATGTCAAATGCAATGAGTCTCACCATACAAGTACATATAACCTCTTGATGTTATTCTCATCATCAAGGTACCCCACAGTGGTCTTTCGGACTCCCCGACGGAGTGGGACCCTTCGGTTACCTCTTGATGGGAAATGCAATCAAGGTATCCCCACAGTGGTCTTTCGGAGCCCAAACGAAGTGTGGCCCCTCGGTTACATATCCTCCCTCCCATACCATGCATGAGATGCAAAAGTCCACATGCTATGCAATTATACAAATTATAGACCAAATCTCATATTTAGAACATAATCTTTTTACGACATAACTATCAAAATAAACCAAATAAACCATATTACATAAACCATGTTTTCAAAGAGGTAGAATCCTACCAAAGACCACTAAAGTGTCCTTGCCTCTTAAACCTGCAACCGCTCACGATCGCGCACGTTTATGAGGTCTCGTTATCTTATAACATATCCATGAGTCAAACCAATAACCCATTTGATTTGCAATAATATCAAAGTCTAAAAATACACTTTGTGGGGTTCAGCCATACACTATGGCCGAACCTCACCTATTTGGCTTTAGCCCCTCTTTTGATTGTTAATTAAACACCACTAAGGTAATCATCTAAACCCTAAGTCCACAAATCATTCCTCATGGGGTTCGGCCATACACCATGGCTGAACCCATGGTCCATTATTTCCACTTAATTACATCCTTGCCATTGGTCTAATCCTTAGTTAACATTTCATTAATTTAATCTACCATATATAGATCCTAAGTCCACCAAACATTTCCCATGGGGTTCGGCATGCACCATGGCCGAACCCATGGTCCATTATTTCCACTTAATTACAACATTGCCGTTCTTTATCCATGGCTAACATTCCATTCATCTAAACATACATAAGTCTACATTTTGATCCACAACATGGTTCATGGGGTTCAGCCATACACCATGGCCAAACCCTATGATGTCTAAAACCCATTTCTCCATTGAGTTCCTTACCATTTAATCCCTTCAAAATCATTGATATCCCTTCCATGGTGTTCGGCCATACATCATGGCCGAACCCATGGTTCATGGTTCTTTCACCGATTACATTTTAACAACATGTAAAATGATTAGTATTCTCTTTTTAAAGTCCTTTAAAAGTCCTTAACATGCACCTACCATTTCCATGTTTCGAAACCCATTAAAATCATTAAACCAATCCACTTGAATTCAATATCTAAAAACCCTAAGTCCATACATATTCCTTGGTGGGGTTCGGCCATACAACATGGCTGAACCTCGCCCTTGGTTTTGTGCCCTTCTTTCCATTCTTTATCTCCTTTCACTAATATCCTCTCCATTTTAAACCTTCTAAGTCATTCATAAATTTTCATTTTTATTCTTCAAGAGCCCATAAAATAACCAAGGTCCCTCCATGGGGTTCGGCCATGCTCTATGGCCGAACCCTATGGTTCATCCTTTCCATTAAAATACCATATGCTTCCCTTAATTTTTCTTCCATGGGGTTCGTCCATATACCATGGCCGAACCCTATGGTCCTTACTTAAACAAAGTCTATCAAAAAATACCGGTTCCGCGACTCCTCCGGTTCTCCTTTGCTCCGGCTTGTTCTTCCGATCCTTTCCTTCCTTAGCCTTTTCCTTCTTCTTGATCCTTTAGCCGAGTGTGAGAGCTTGAGAGAGAGATGGAATTCAGCCTTGAGTGAGAGTGATAGAACTTTGAGATGAAACTCTAAGTCTTTGGTCTTGAGGAGTGATCGGCCAAGAGATGGTTTGAGGGAGAGAAAACAGCCAAGAGGGAGAGGGAGAGAGGGAATCGAAAAACTAATGTCTTCGTTGATCAATAAGGTCGGCTAAAGGTGGTGTCCCTTGGTGGTACCCCTTTGTAACTCCCCACCCCTTTTCCTCTCTTTTTAATTTCCATTTGGGGGTTTCATCCATGAGATGAAACCCCATGTCTCCAATGACTGCAATGGGTGTGCTTTGGTGTAACCTCCACCAATCTTCCTCCTCCCATTCATCTCCATTAATGCTCCATTTGGGGGTTCATCTATGAAATTAAACTCCCCCCCTCCTTCCTCCAACGTGTGCCTTTGTTTGAATTTGAAATAAAAAAACTCCCCACCCCTCCATTAATGATTCAAGTGGGGGGTTTCATCCATGAGATGAATCCTCACCTAACTCATATAATTTAATTCAAATCAACTCAACTCACTTCACTCATCACTTTAAAATCAATTCACTCACTTGATTGCATTCCCATTTAATTCAGCCCCAACCTAATTAGGCTTGAACTCACTTGGTGGTCAACCAAATCAACCACGACCCATTGGGTTCCAATTGGGCCCTTTGACCCGAATAACAACCTTGACCCAATTAAATGCACCTTACCTATTTACTTTAAATTGAACCTTATACCATAACTGTTGGGTCTTAAATGGGCCATTGACCCAACTCCTTACCATCTAAGGTTCATATCCGTTAATTCACAATTAAAATGGCAAATTTTGTAAATATTGATAACATAAAAATCCGGGGTGTTACAGGTCATTGGTAGGATTCCTACCTCATTGAAAACCATGGAGTATATGTATATGTGAATGTTTTACTTGAATTATTTTGGTATCAAATGTATGTCTAATGATGGGATTTTAATGCTATGATTGTTGTAAACGCCCCGCCCTCTCCGAGAAATCAAAGTCTAAATTTTTTTTTTAAAGTAATAATAAAAATCGAAAGAGAGCGGGCGGCGTCACGACGCGAGTTAAGTTCAGATTACTCAAGTCTGAACCTTAACTGGCCACCCATGTGTACATGGACTAGACCATGATAATGAATCACACATGGAACTAACATCAACATGCGGAATAACCTAGATTAACTACGGAATAGAAAAACTAGATAGCAAGTAACAATCTCAAACATTAATTAACATAAATCAACCATTCGAAGTTATTAACCTATTCAAACCATAGCAAGTAATGACTTATTACCTGTCCGACAATATATAGTTCAAATGACAGTATATAAAGAAGTCCAGTCCAACATTCAAGCGCTTAGGCTTGGCTCCCCTCCCGGTCATCGACCTTCTTTTTCCCTTTACTTGTACCTGCATTCTCCTCTGAGGATAGATTAGGGCGTTAGATCAACGCGCCCAGTAGGTTCTCGAATCAGGGCTACCACATGATTAGCATATAAAACATGCATATATATCATAGTACATGATTAGTAAAAATAGGTAAAACAATGCTATGAAATATGCACATGCAATGAGCCTCCCCATCATGTACATTCATAGCCATCACTTGACATGCCTTGCACCGACAAGGTAAATTACAACACACTTTCTTCACTTCATCACTGACTGATCATATCACGTATGAGTCCTCCTGGCGGGACTCTCATCGCTTAAGGAGACCATTGTGACTATGATCATCATGTTACTCTTCCTGGCGTGACTTGCACCGCCGAAGGAGGACATAACTCATAACTTGAAACACTGTAGAACCTCATTCATAATCCCATGTCTATGCATGAGATGCCGATGCCTGTATGCCATTTGTTAATGCATAATATATCATTTGAAACACATATAATAAAACAAGAGTCTCATAAGAAAACTGGGGTAAAACTGTGGTTACAAGTAGGTAGGAAACCTACTGAAGAATCACTTCAGCGTCCGTTCTTTCTTAGGCTTTATCCGGTCACCGCTTGCAGTCGTGCACCGTCACAGAGATCCGTCACCTTATTCACATAAATCATGAACCAACTTTAATCCCTTACTTCATTTGATTCCCATTTTTTGAGTCTAAGTCCACAAATACCAACTCATGGGGTTCGACCATACACTAGGGCCGAACCTCATCATCTTGATTTGGTCCTACTTTCAAGTCCTTCCATTATTGCCCATATTTACAATTTTTGTCATTGGCTCATCTTTTATAGTAATTTATGTCCATAGAAATATTACCCGAAACAAATGTTTATAGGTGGGGTTCGGCCATACACCTTGGTCGAACCTCACTTATTTCACTTAGGTCCATTTTTCATCTCATGATTGTGAACCTTATTTACAAACATGCCATTGCTACCAATACCTTGATTAAACTCTACAACTTTCCCACAACCTTAACATGGTTCAGTCATGTTTTGGCTGACAAAACAGTAAACATAATTCCATCTTAAATCACATACGCATCCATAAAATGACCCATGAAAATAGTCCATGGGGTTCGGCCATACTCATGGCCGAACCCTTATGGTTCTTTTGCTCAATAATGTCCATTATTTAAATACCAATTGGCTCTACCCCTTAGCCATGCTAAACACATAGTTTAGCCATCTTATGGCCAACCCAAAACAGCAATCTTACTTTCATTTAATTACATAAACACTCACCGCTATGGGTATGGTTTTTATCTCCCCAAAAACCATACCAAATATCAAATACTTTTATGGGGTTCGGCCATCCAATGTGGCCGAACCCTATGCCCATGTTTTGAACCCTTTTTCACTTACATTTCATGTCCATTGAATCATGTAAAAATCAGTATAATAATTACATGGTTTTTACCTTTCAATAACCATCCAAAAATCCAAACAATTTCATGGGGTTCGGCCATCCAAAGTGGCCGAACCCAAGGATTCCTTTTTGTCATTTTTAAACAACCACCAACCAAGGTTTAAGCCCTTGATAACTTCAGCCCTTCATGATATCCAAACTCATGTTTTAACCCTCTTTAAAACATGTATTAAAAAATCTAATAAAACATGTAAAAACAGTCCTAACTTGCATGGTTTTAAATTTCAAAAACCATAAACATTAACCAACTTTTTCCATGGGGTTCGGCCACTTTGTGGTCCATTTCCACTCCTTTTTGACACCATCTTCCATGGTTTAGACCCTTGTCAAATTCGGCCATAGCATGGCCAAATTATGACATCCAAATCCATGCTTTCAATCTTTCCAAAGCATGCATCTTAAACATCCAAAATCAGTCCTATACTTGCATGGTTTAAATCTTACAAAACCATCAACATTAACCATAATATTTCATGGGGTTCGCCCATCCAAAGTGGCCGAACCCTATGTCCATGTTTTCCATCTAATTGGACATCAAAAATCATACTTTAACCCTTTGATAGATTTGGCCATCACATGGCCGAATCATGTCTTATTTAACCCATTTTATTAAACATAATTCAATGGAAATACTTACCAATTTCCTTTGCCTTTTGCTCCTTGCCTTCTCCCCTCTTGCTTCCTTTCTTCTTCCTTAGTTCCTAGCCGGTTGTATGCTTGATTCAATGGTGAGAAACACCAAGTCCAATTCAGCCAAATGATGGTGTTCTTGAGAGGGAGGGAGAGATGGGAATTCCAAGATTTTGGCAATGCATATTCGGCCAAATGAGATGTGTTTTCCTTTTGTTAAAACAGCCCAAAGTACCTCATATTTCCTCATTAATCTTTTGATAAAACCAAGGGGTATTGGGTGCCATCCAAGGCACCC
This sequence comes from Chimonanthus salicifolius, assembly GCA_013350335.1. Taxonomy (NCBI): domain Eukaryota; kingdom Viridiplantae; phylum Streptophyta; class Magnoliopsida; order Laurales; family Calycanthaceae; genus Chimonanthus; species Chimonanthus salicifolius. The sequence goes on along the minus strand of CM023533.1, from coordinate 58,567,186 downwards.
CTTGGTACCAACCGTTGCAACCTTTGGCAACCCCATGTATCCCATTTAATTCCCATGGGTTTACATTTAAACTTAGTGTGGAAACTACCCCAACAAGTCCCCAACGTGTGGGACTTGTTTTGGGTGATTCATGACCGAGCCACCTCCTCATATTCCTACTCAACTCACTGATTTGCAGCCCTTTTTATTTTCATTTTGACTCACCTAACTCACAAGTCCAACTCACCTCATTAATTGACAACCATTTAATGAATTGGAGTCAACTCACTCTTAAATCAAAAATTAATTAAAATCGGTTCCACCTAACCTGATTGAACTTACCAATGAACTCATTTGAGGGTCCACACGGTCAACTATAGTCCATTTGGTCAACACGACCCGTTGGGTCCACCTTTAGCTCCTTGACCCGTTTTTTACTCCATGACCCAATTATGGTATTTTGGTCATTTCTAATTGGTTTTTACATATGGATCAAGCCTACCCATTTTTTCTCCACTTGATTTCTAATCAAATAGGCTTAACCCCATTTAATTTAAAATCATAAAATGGTCAAATAATCCAGTAAGACCCGATGGGCCCCATTTGGGCCCTTTGACCCATTTAGCCATTTTTCACCCAATTGATGTAAATTACCCAATCAATCACACTTAACATTCATAATGTGCTCATATGATTTTAACTTGAGCAATGGGCCCCACTATTTCCTTACTTAACATCACAAAATAATTAATTTAACAACTCAGGGGCATTTTTCGTAATTTTCCACTTCATTGAGAAACTGGGATGTTACAATTGTATTGTTACATAGCATGTTGGCATTTGCATCTCATGCATGGCATGGGAGGGATGAAAAGTAACCGGAGACCCACGCTCCGTCGGGGCGTCCATAAGGCATTCGTGAGGGTACCTTGATGTGCATTATCCATCAAGAAAGATGTATGATTGATTTGTAACTGGAGACCCATGCTCCGTCGGAGCGTCCGTAAGGCATTCGAGAGGGTATGATGTATGATTGATTTATAGCTGGAGATCCACGGTCCGTCGGGGCGTCCGTAAGGCATTTGTGGGGGATACATTGATGAGGAGTTTCCATCAAGAAGATGTATGTGATTGTGTTATGGCTGATGGGTGGGACTCATTGCATATGACACCCATGGCATGGCATTGTTTTACATGGTTTTGATATTATGTTATCTATGTGATATTTATACTAACCCATGTGTTGACCCTACTTGGAATACCTATTGGGCGCGTTGTCTAATGCCTTACTTCTACCCTAGTTGATGACACAGGAAATGTAATGCCCCGCCCTTTTTCACTCGCTAAGCTTTCCGTAAATCAGAGTCTATTTTTTTTTTTTTTTATAAACAAAGAGTGATAGAGAGCGGGACGTCACAACGCGAGCTAAGTTCGAACTTCTAAAGTCCGTCCCTTAACTGGCCAACCCTATGTGTGCATAAACTAAGTCCATGAAAACGGTTCACACATAACAATATAAACATGCGTAATTAAAATCATAACTGCGTAATTATAATAGAACCTAGTTCTATTCCATTTTAGATAGCAAAGTACGTCAAGTCCTTAATCATAATTAACATAATATAATTATCCAAATAAACATCCAACCATAACAGATTATCTAAATTATTACATGCCGAAGTCTAGTTACTAATATTACAAGTCCATCAGTAACTTAATCAAAATATAAACTAAAAGCATCCAAGCTCCTATGCTTGGCCCGTTTCGCGTTCATCGTTCTCCTTGTTTCCTGTATCATCCACTAGGGTAGAAGTAGGGCGTTAGAATAACGCGCCCACTAGGTATTCCAATTAGGGCTAACACATGGTTAGTACAAAACATATATAATAACATATAGTCCAAAAAGCCATATAAACCATGCCATGTCATGATGTCAAATGCAATGAGTCTCACCCATCACATATACATTTAAGTACCCCCACATAGGTCTTTTCGGATGCCCCGATGGAGTGTGGACCCTCCGATTTTTTCCTGATGGAAAGCATATCAAGGTATCCCACATAGCTTTTTCGGATGCCCCGACGGAGTGTGGTCCCTCCGGTTACATATCCTTCACCCCATACCATGCATGAGATGCCAATGAAACACATGCTATTTTATATAATAAATATAGCATCAAAACTCACATTTGAAACATAACTTTTACAACATAAATTCATCAAAAACAAGATAAAAGCATTGTGCATAAACCCATGGCTTCAAAGAGGTGGAATCCTACCAAATACCACTAGGTGTCATTGCGCTTTCGTCCGGTAACCGCTCACGATCGTACACACCTTGTGAGGTCCCGTTACTTTATCAAGGTTCCCACAGTTTCATAGCTACTCTAAGCCATACTCATAGAATCTATATACTTATCTCATCAATATCACGTGTGGGACGTACCATGCCACATATCAATAAAAATCAAATGACCCCGTCTCAAGCGTCTCAATGCTCAAGTCCTCATAAACTCTCAAGTTTTCATATTTTATTGAAAATTATTCAAACTTCCATTACAAGGGTGGGTAGGGTTAGTAAAACCCTTCAAAATGTACCCACAACCCTTACAAAATCCCCCCCGACATTGTCTTACCACTCCTTAGCCTAACCTTCCGTAGAAGACCCTACATCCTCATAAAAATCGAAGAAGTTGTTAGGGCATGTCGTCGACGTGTGCCCCAACACTCCACAAGTCAGACAAGGTATTATTCATGTTCCCCCAATGTATGGACAATTAGTCCTCTCCTTCCCGTGCCCGTGAAGTCCACAAACAGAGCAAATAACCTCGATAGGATGGGGGCAATAAATACCGTTGTGACCCTCTAATTGCATAATTCGCACATATAATCTGTCAACTCATCCGAAGTCGGAGTAGCCGGAGTATACTCGGGTGAGCCTATCTCCCCTACTGATTCTTCTAAGTTTGGGACATCTTCTTCGTCCTCTTCGGGTACAAAGGCTGGAGCAACTCCAACATTGTACTCGGGCAATTCTACTTCCATGTCCTGATTGGTTACAACTTTATTGATGAAGTTTGGTAGGCTGGAATCGTCGGAAGAAGAAACCAGTTCTATCGGACAGCTAGGTGTCCCTCTGTCCCACAACTCTGTATACTCTGTGTTGCCTGACATATCAGTATCACAACAACAGAAACATATCAATGACAATCACAATTCTAATCAAACTAATCCTCTTATTTGGGAAAACTTTCCTATGTATCACATAGTGTCTCTTGTTTGGGAACATTGCCAAATAAACATCTTGTGTTTCTTGTCTTTGGGGAAATTGCCAAATCAGTACTCTGTATTTCTTTGTTTTTTGGGGAAACTTCCTAAGTATCAATTGTTTGTTCTCAATTTGAGGATATCGGGGAAGTATGTCCTATGTTGCTATTTTTGATAAATCCAATGATTTTGACTGTACTTCCTCTACTATCAGCCAATGTTGTTCTCAGATTGAGTCTAAAGAAGTAAATTAATGCACGAGGGCTCGATTAATTTACTTCGAAAGATTCAATCTTTCTAGTTCGCTCTGATACCAACTGTAACGCCCCGCCCTTTTTCACTCGCTAAGCTTTTCGTAAATCAGAGTCTATTTTTTTTATAAACAAAGAGTGATAGAGAGCGGGACGTCACGACTCATGCTAAATCTGAACTTCTAAAGTCCGTCCCTTAACTGGCCAATCCTATGTGTGCATGGACTAAGTCCATGAAAACGGTTCACACATAAAAATATAAACATGCGGAATTAAAATCATAATTGCGAAATTATAATAGAACCTAGTTCTATTCAATTTTAGATAGCAAAGTACATCAAGTCCTTAATCATAATTAACATAACATAATTATCCAAATAAACATCCAACCATAGCAGATTATCTAAATTATTACATGCCGAAGTCTAGTTACTCATATTACAAGTCCATAAGTAAATTAATCAAAATATAAACTAAAAGCATCCAAGCTCCTATGCTTGGCCCGTTTCGCGTTCATCGTTCTCCTTGTTTCCTGTATCATCCACTAGGGTAGAAGTAAGGCGTTAGAACAACGCACCCACTAGGTATTCTAATTAGGGCTAACACATGGTTAGTACAAAACATATATAATAACATATAGTCCAAAAAGCCATATAAACCATGCCATGTCATGATGTCAAATGCAATGAGTCCCACCCATCACATTTACATTTAAATACCCCCACATAGGTCTTTCGGGCGCCCTGACGGAGTGTGGAACCTCCGGTTTCTTCCTGATGGAAAAGCACATCAAGGTATCCCACATAGCTTTTTCGGACACCCCGACGGAGTGTGGTCCCTCCAGTTACATATCATTCACCCCATGCCATGCATGAGATGCCAATGAAACACATGCTATTTTATATAATAAACATAGCATCAAAACTCACATTTGAAACATAACCTTTACAACATAAATTCATAAAAAACAAGATAAAAGCATTGTACATAAACCCATGGTTTCAAAGAGGTGGAATCCTACGAAAGACCACTACGTGTCCTTGAACCTTCATCTGGTAACCGCTCACGATCGTACACACCTTGTGAGGTCCCGTACCTTATAATGCATTAATCAATTTAAATCATGTCCCATTTGATTTACAATAATGTTTAAGTCCATAAACACAATCCCCATGGAGTTCGGTTATACACCATGGTCGAACCCATGGTCCCTTATTTTCACTTAATTAACAAATTGCCATCCATGGCTATCATTCCATTAACCTAACCCTTCATACGTTAAAACCGTAAATCATTCCCCATGGGGTTCTGCCATACACCATGGCCGAACCCATGGTCTATCATTTTCACACTTATTTACATCATTGCCCTTGTTCAAATCCATAAAAACATTTCTCATGGGGTTCGGCCATACACCATGGCGAACCCATGATTCCTCACTTTCACCCTTTATTACAACTTTGCCATTGGTCTAATCATTTCAAACCTTTCATTCATTAATACATGCCTAAGTCCATGTTTTGATCCACAAACCTACCTCATGGGGTTTGGCCATACATCATGGCCGAACCCATGATCCTTCATTTTTCCTTATATTTACAACATTGCCATTCATACCACTCCATTCATTTAAATCTACCATAAATAGACCCTAAGTCCAAGAATGATCCATACATAATTCATTCACCATTTACATGACTTATAATCTTAGGTTTAGGTTCCAAAACATAGGTCCATTCATTTATACATTATATACATGGATCCTCCAATGATCCACAACCATAGAACCATAAAAAGACCTCATGGGGTTCGGCCATACATCATGGCTGAACCCATGATCTTCCATTTTAGCACGTATTTACAACTTTGCCATCTTCTCCAAGATCTCCATTTAACCAATCACCAAAATAAGGCCATCTATATTTTTCCATGAGGTTCGGCCATACACCATGGCCGAACCCATGATCCATGATTCTTATCCATTTTAAACCCTTTAACATCATCATAATATTCTATGGTTTTCATCATTCAAAAACCCATAAATTAAACCATGTCTTTCCATGGTTTTCATCCCTTAAAAATAACCAATAACCTTCCATTAAAAATCACCAAAGTCCTTCCATGGGGTTCATCATTCCATTAATTATACTCAAATCATCTCTCAATCTTCTTCCATGGGGTTCGGCCATACACCATGGCCGAACCCTATGGTTCCTTTCTTTTAAACAAAATTATCAAATACTAACCAGTTCCGCGACTCCTTCGGTTTTCTTTCGGTTGTTCTGCCTTTTCCAATCCTTCTCCTTCTTGATCTTTACCACTTGATGGCTGCCCTCTCCTTCTCTTGATAATGCCGAGAATGAGACTTGAGAGAGAGAGAGAGAATTAGGCTATGAGTGTGTATTGCCGTGTGCACTACCTTTCCTTGATGTATGATGTGTGCACTACCTTAGTTTTATAGAAGTTCCACTCGGTTCCATATTTAGAAGGTGCCTATGCGCCCCTTGTTGCCTCTCTTTTATCTACCTTCCAATCGGTCCAATCTATAATTAGAAGGTGCCATGCGCCCCTCTTGTCTTTCTTAAATAGCAAGTGCCGTGCCATGTTTCCCTCTTTGGAGAGTCCCTTATTTATAATATGCCATGTGCCCCTTCCATTTAGCACTTTCCCCTAGTACCGCTCCTAACAAGAAAGGGACTCATTTTGAATGATCTTATGCGCATCACATAGATATGCATATCTCTCATGCGACCAAACCATCTATATTTATCTCTAGACATCTCCTTTATTTAGTGATCCCCTAGTATCACTCTTAATCAAGGGAAATGACCCTTTTTAGAGATATTTTAGCACATCATGCGCATATCTCATAGATGTGCAAATCTTTCATACATGGTCTAGACAATCTTCCAAGTTCCCTTTATGCGCATAACAATTAATCCAAATCCCTTATATATATATATATATATATATATATTGCATTACTATTTAATTCAGCCCATTTAATTTAAATTGAACTAACTTGGTGGTCCATATCTAATAATTCACAAATTAAATGGGTACTTTTCATATGTATAAATAACTTGAAAATCCGGGGTGTTACAAGAAATGAACGAGATGATGGACGTGATCGGAGCCAAGCTTAGGAACTTGGATGATTTAGTTTCATGTTATTTAAGTTATTCATGGACAATGTAGTTTGAGTAGCTAGTATTGGGACTGTAATAACTTAGATTATTTGCTATGGTTTGAAATGTTAATTTTGGATATTTTGGGCGAAATGAACCGATACTTCTCTCAATGCCGGTCTTTGTCAGGGGTCGCACATTGAGAGGAACTTCTCCAGGATAAGGTACCATTCCGAAATGAGTACTAAGGCATGTAATGAGATAGCAGAAGGGTACAACACTTTGGGCAGAAGACTTCCAAAAACGTTTAATATGTTCACAAATCAGGGAAGGAAGACAGATTTTTCTCCCCATAGCCACAGCATACAAGATATTGATCATTCAGCTGTGACTTGTTCATCAAACGAGGATACACATTGAAAGTAAAGATCAGATGTAAGATCTTGTACTTGGGAAGGAGAGAAGATAGTGAATTTGGAGTTTTCCTTCTCTGTCTATAGCACCACCACAGAGTTTGCTAATAATTTTGTGAGTCTTCTGGGGCGACCTCATGTCGGCCTGCAGAGATGTCTCCACCTTTAAATAAAGGAATGTTCATGAGCTGAGAGACCAGCTCAGGTGTGATAGTGAATTTTTCTCAATTGGAAAATTTGACGATGAAGGAATGAGAAGGACCATCGAAGGATTTATGAATTGAGGAGTGCATGCCCTTGACCATAGAGGGATAAACATTACCGCCCCAACTCAGAATTTTTTCCCAGCCAACCTTCTGAAGTACTTTGAAGGTACTGTATTTTTCAAGGTCTGGAAGGTAGCAGGTACGCTCGACATTAAAAATTTTGAAGGAGTGTTCCTTCGGAACAGACTGGAAAAGCCGAGCACGGGGAGGATCAGAAGGGGGTGAGGATGCATCAGACCATTCAATATGGATCTCAGACGAATGAGACCAACGGGATGAGCTGGGAGAGGGACGAGTAAAGGGTAAAGGAGCAGGGACAGGGGTTTCCTGAGGAACAACCTCTGGTTCTTCATCGGAAGAGGAGACCGTCATAGAAACTAATGGGAGAACCTTATCCGGGTTTTTATACTCCTGGACTTTCTTTTGTCTAGGCGGTGGAGGAGGAGACCGGGTGGGGGCTGACAATGTGGCATCGTTACTCCTCAAAGATCTGTGGGTATGGTGGTTTGACAGCTGCAGATTTCCTAGGCATTTTACCGATAAAATCGAAACAAAGAACAGACGAAAGAGGGCTAAATCAGAGATTCAAGAGTACCTGAAACCGAAAATCGAAGGATCAAGACTCCGAAAGAGAAGATGATGACCGAAAGTAAAAAGCCCCAAAAATCCCCTTTCCTTTCACGCGGTGCCGACTGTGGGAACCTTAGCTGTAACAGAACTCCCGAAAGGGACTTAAGTGAAGTTTCAAAATAAGGGACCACAAGGAGAGCAATGGCGAGGGCTCAAGTGAAGTCACGAGGCCTCGCTGACGGTGATGTTAAGCCAAACCGAAAAATGATGAATAGAACTCGACCACGAGGGCTCGCTGACGGTGGTGGTGAAAGTGAAATACAGAGCCGAGAACACAGAACTAGACCCTCTTTTTCTAAAAAAAAAATTAATTAATTTTTTTTTATTTTGAAATATTATCTCCACTGACGGATCATAGTATCAGAAATATTTAGGATACAGTACACACCCCAATTGATTTTCTCAGAACAAGAAAACGAATTGAGTCAAGTGGTTTTGTCATTATATCAGCCAATTTATTATCAGTGGAAATATATTCGAACTCGATGGTTTTATCTTTAACTAACTCTCGAATTAAATGATGTCTAATGTCAATATGTTTGGTTCGAGAGTGCTAGACCAGGTTCTTAGAGATATTTATGGCATTTGTATTATCATAGTGGAGAGTCATTGTTCCTCCCGTCATGCCATAATCGACGAGCATTTGTCTCATCCAGACAAGTTGAGTGCAGCAACTAGCTGCGGCTATGTATTCAGTCTCTACAATCGAAAGGGATACTGAAGACTTTTTTCGACTATGCTAAGCAATCAGACAGTTTCCAATGTAAAAACAACCCCATTTGTAGATTTTCTATCGTCTAAGTTTCCTGGCCAGTCCGCGGTGTACCCCGCAATATGAAACGATGTATCAAATGGTTAACAAATTCCATATAGACATGTTCCTGATACATACTTTATGATACATTTTACTATGACGCCCCGCCCCTTTTTTGTCTTTGATGGTACTCATACAAAAACCCTAGGGTTTGGTCATACAAAGGCCAAACCATGCACCATGATCATTTACCTTATCTTAGGCATGCATGAGGTCTTTACCATATATACATGATAATTAGGGTTTGGCCATGCAAGGGCCGAACCATGATCCTTAACCATTTTCCATGCTTAAGCCTTATATACATAGTGTCCTTAATCATATCCATTAATCATAGCCTATCTTACCCATTAGGGTTTGTCCATTTTCTATCTCATCTCTTGGATGGATTTTAAATCCATGGCCCATAATATTTTGGCCACTCTTCAGTCCAAGAAAATGGAGTTCCATGGTTTCCTTTAACTCTTTCAAATTAATAAAACATATCAAGGTATACTTACCGCTTCCGCGACTCCTCCGGTTTCTTTTGCTCCTTCTTGTTCCTCCACTCTTCTCCTTAGTCTTTCTTCTTTCTTCTCCTTGATCTTCGGCCAAGAGTGTGAAGAGGGTCTAAGATAAAAACCCCAATGAGTGGTTCGGCCTTGGAGTGTAGGTTTGAGAGAGGGGGAGGAGGAAAGAATGGGAAGTACTCTAAGTCCTTTGTCTTGAGAGGGTGGATCGGCCTTGAGTGGGAGGGAGAGGAGCTTGAGGTCCCAAATTTCTCTAAGTCTTTTTCTTCTTTCTCTTAGGGTGAGGGTCGGCTAGGAGAGGGAGGGAGAGAGGGAGAGAGTGAGATGACAGATGAGATGGAAAACCCTAGCTTTTCCCCATCTTGTTTTGGGTTGCCTTGGGTTAGACTCCACCCTCATCAATGTGGAATCTTCCCCATGGGCTCTTTGACCAAACAAGAGGGTGCATGCCCTCCACACGGCACACACCACTCCATGCCAACGGTTTTGGCTTGGGCTCCTTTGGTGGTTTGGGTGGTTTCCATGAGATGAAACCACCACTCTCTTTGGACCAATGCATGGTCTTGTATGTCCCCATTTCAAGCATCTTGTCTAGCCAAGGAGGGAGCATGCCCTCCACATGGCACATACCACCCCCTTGTGCCCAACGGTTTTGGTTGTTTTCTATGGGTGGTTTGGATGAGGTGGAACCACCACCTCACTTTTGGCCAATGTATGCCCTCCACCTAAGCTCTTGGTCTAGCTAAGGGGGGAGCATGCCCTCCACATGACACACCCACCCCATCCCAACGGTTTTGGTTGCTTGGTTTCATCTTGGTGGTTTGGTGGTTTCCATGAGATGAAACAACCCACTTGACTCACTCCATTTTCTATGTGACTCACCACCATTTGACTCACCTTTAATGTAAGTCAACTCCTAACTCAATCATGGATTTATTTCCATCTAACTTAGGTGTTTTAATTAATTAATCTAATTCCACTTACCACATTTAATCCTCTTTAATTTATCTTTGACGCACCCATGGTTGACCAAGTCAACCATGGTGGTCGGCCCCACCTTGTCTTGGTCCACACGCCACCTTACTTGGTGAGGTGGAGTTGGGTCCCATTTGGCTATGCCACTTGGATTTCCGCTCCTACACTTGCCACCTCACTTAATGAGGTGGACTCCACACAATTGGGTCCATGACCTAATCCATTTCTTACCCATTTACTCTAATGCTCAAACCATCTTGACCCATTGGGTCCCAATTGGGCATTTGACCCAATTGACCATCATTGATGCAATTAATTGGAAATAATCCAATCCGGATGAGCAACTCTCATTTCCGATTCAAGTTCCCAGGTGGCTTCCTCATTGCCATGTCGATCCCATACCACCTTGACGAACTGAATGGTGCGGTTCTATAGCACCCTTTGTTCTTTCCCGATCACTCTGACCGACTTCTCCACATATGGTACGTCGTTTTGCACATCCACATCTTGCACGTTCAATACATGTGAAGGATCGGGTTGTACTTCCTCAACATGGAACACATCGTGAAAAGATGATAACTGTGCAGGAAGCGTTAACTGATAAACTACCTCCTCCACCCTCTTCAGGATTGGAAATGGCCCCACAAATCTAGGCGACAGTTTCCTTTTCTTCCTGAATCTCATGTGTCCCTTCCGTGGCTAGACTGTTAAGAACACTAAGTCTACCACCTCAAACTCAAGGAACATTCTCCTCTTGTCGGCGTAGCTCTTCTGACGACTCTGCGCAGTAAGTAGATGCTGTCGTATCAACTTAATCTGCACTGTAGTCTCTGCGACTAGCTAGGGTCCAATCAGTGCAGGCTCACCGGCCTCTGTCCAGCACACTGGTGATCTACATGGTCTACCATACAAGGCCTCAAATGGAGACATCTGGAGGCTTGCCTGGTAACTGTTGTTATAAGAGAACTCCACCAGTGGCAAGTGATCCTCCCATCCACCTTTGAAGTCTAGCATACATGCTCTCAGCATATCCTCCAATGTTTGTATTGTCCTTTCCGACTGTCTATCAGTCTGTGGATGGAATGCTGTGCTAGTCAATAGATCTGTCCCCATGGCCGACTGCATGCTCTGCCATACTCTGCCGGTGAATCGACCATCTCTGTCCGATACAATAGTCCGGGGAACACCATGTAGTCTGATGATATCCCAGATGTACCGCCGACCCAATGTCTCAGATGAATCTGTTATCTTGATAGGAAGAAAGTGCGCAGACTTGGTCAATCGATCCACCACGACCCATATTGCGTCTTTCCCCTTTGATGACCTTGGCAACCCTGTCACAAAATCCATGGAGATGTGCTCCCATTTCCACTTCGGCACTGGTAAAGGTCCGAGTAAACCCGGTGGCTTCTGATGTTCCGTCTTAACCTGCTGACAGGCTAGGCAGTGAGCAACAAACTCTGCCACATCTCTCTTGAGTCCATGCCACCAATAGTGCCTCTTCAGATCATGATACATCTTGGTGCTGCCTGGATGGATAGAGAGTTTGGTTTGGTGTGCCTCAATCAACAACTTTCTTCTGCAGCTCTTAGGCACATATGTCCTACCTCGGAATACAAGACCTTGTCCCGGTCGTAATTCCCATTCCGGCATAACCTCACCAGTAGACATCTTGGCCCATATCTCCTCCACCTCTGAATCTGTCCGTTGCTCATGTTCAATCTTGGAGACCATGTTGGGCCGTTTGATCATATTATACATACTCCCATGGTTCTTGATATACAAGTTGAACTCTCGAATGGTGTTTAGCATCTCCCATTCCTTCCTGATCAAACTGGCCACTGTCGCATGTGACATGCAACTGAGGACATCCACCACTTTGTTCGCCTTGCCAGGATGATACCGAAGCGCAAACACATAATCTTGCAGATATTCCATTCACCTGCGCTGCCTCATGTTGAGTTCCTTCTGATCAAATAAGTATTTCAGGCTCTTGTGATCTGAGAACACCTCAAACTTCTCACCATAAAGGTAATGTCTCCATTTTTTGAGAGCGAAGACCACTGCTGCTAGCTCTAGATCATGCTTGGGATAGTGGTGTTCATGAATTTTTAACTGTCTAGAACCATAGGCCACCACACGTTGACTCTGAGTGAGAGAACACCCAAGTCCCTCTCCTGAAGCATCACAATATACCTCATAGCCCTTGCCCCTTTCCGGCAAGAGCAGAATAGGAGCGGTTGTAAGCCTCTCCTTCAGCTCCTCAAATCTCCGGTTGCACATATCTGACGACTCAAATTTGACTCCTTTCTGAGTGAGTCGGGTTAGTGGAGATGCAATCTTGGAGAAGTCCATGATGAATTTTTTACAGTAACCTGCCAATCCCAGAAAACTACGGATCTTGGTTACATTCGTCGGTGCTTTCCATTCCCTCACTCCACCCACCTTAGCCGGGTCCACGGCTATACCTTTTGCTGACATAATATGCCCCAAGAAGTTAACCTCGGATAGCCAGAACTCATACTTGCTGGCTTTGGCATACAACTGGTTCTTCCTCAGGTGTCCAAGACTATCCGTAGGTGCTCAGCATGTTCCTCCTGACTCTTAGAATAGATCAGGATGTCATCAATAAATACAATCAACAAATTGGTCCAAGTAAGGACGAAAGATCCTGTTCATCAGATCCATGAACACAGCCGGTACATTTGTAAGTCCAACATGACCACATACTCATATAGACCATACCGTGTCCTGAAAGCTGTCTTCTCTATGTCCTCCTCCCTCACCCGGATTTGATGGTAGCTGAACATCAGATCAATCTTAGAGAAGTGAGTGGAACCCCTAAGTTGATCAGATAAATCATCGATCCTGGGTAGAGGGTACTTGTTTCTGACAGTTAGCTGGTTCAACTTTTTGTAGTCCACACACATCCGAAGGGTACCGTCCTTCTTCTTCACAAACAATACCGGGGCTCCCCATGCTGATGTGTTGTTCCTGATGAATCCCAATCTGAGCAGTTCATCAATCTGCTTCTTTAGCTCGGACATCTCAGCCGGTGTGATCCTGTAGTGTGGCAATGACACTAGAGCAGTGTAACACCCCGCCCTTTTCACTCTAATTTTCAGAGTTTAAATTTTTTTTTTTAATATAATAATCATGTGATCGGGGCGAAGTGTCACGACGCGAGTTAAGTTCGGATCTCTAAATTCGACCCTTAACTGGCCAAGCCCATGTGCATATGAACTAAGTCCATAAAACTGATCCGCACATGGTACATATATAACTTGCGGAATTAACTTAGTCTAAATCTAACTGAGGTTATAATAGAACCTATGACTAATCCAATTTTCCATTCTTAGATAGCAAAGTACATAACTTATTCTCCAAAATTACTAATCAATCTTAACTAATCGTTTAATCAAAACATCCAACATAAAATAAACCATAGCATCTATCTTAACTACTTATTACAAGCCAACATAACTAATTACCAAATTACATTGTCCAAATATGTCAAATATCAAGTCCATAAAATAGTCCATTCATAATCCATTCCAATCATTCAAACCGCCCAAGTTTCCGTACTTGGTCATCTTCTCGATCCACGTTCTTCCCTTTCCCTGCATCATCCACTAAGGATATAGATAGGGCGTTAGATCATCGCGCCCAGTAGTGTTTCCGAATAGGGCTACCACATGGTTAGTCAAAAACATGCAAATAATATAATAATAACACATGTGTGACAAAATTCCATAAAAACATGCTATGTATGAAATGAACATGTAATGAGTCCCACCCATCACCATTCAACACAGCCATCACTTGACGGGATTCTCATCGTCAAGGTAACCCACAGTGGTCTTTCGGACGCCTCGACGGACTGTGGCCTCCGGATTCCTCCTGATGGGATTCTCATCATCAGGGTACCCCACAGTGGTCTTTCGGACGCCCCGACGGAGTGTGGCCTCCCGTTACAACACCATCATCCCATGCCATGCATGAGATATCTATGCAAACATGTCATTTAGAAACATAACTTTACAATCATATAAGTTATCGAAATCAACATAAAACAGCATATGAAATAGTGGTTACAATAAAGGTACGAAACCTACACTAAGTCACTTAGATTGCCCGCTCTTGTTAACCGTCTTCCGTTTACGGCTTGTTCACCGTTCTAGCAATCCCAATACCTTATTTACATAACAACAAGTTAAACATTCATTCATGTGATTCCATCTTAATCTAAGTCCCAAAAATCCACTTTGTGGGGTTCGGCCATACCCCATGGCCGAACCTCACCCATTTAAACCTTGGTCTCTTTTAATTTGGATTAACACTATCCAAATAATTTATTGACAACCACAATCCACAAAATATCACTTGGTGGGGTTCGGCCATACTACATGGCCGAACCACACCATATTGGTTTGGGTCCATACATCCAACCCCATCATCATACCATCTTTTGATCATTTCATCAATAATTACCTTTATGCCATTGCTAGCAATAAATAATTTTACTAACATTAAAACCAGCGATCCTTGTCATGAAATGGATTCATAAAGCCCATGCTCATGGTCCATGGGGTTCGGCCATACATATGGCCGAACCCTATGGCTTTCCCATTTAAACCTCCAAGTCCTAACTTAGCCATAGTACCCCATAGTTCGGCCATGAGATGGCCTAACCATGACTTGTCTAAATGCTCACTTGGTAGCCTTTTTAAACACCTCATATTGTTTCATAATATTCAAACTTGAGACCTTTTGATTCAACCAAAACAGTCCATAAAAATGGTCCATGGGTTCGGCCATACACATGGCCGAACCAATGGTTCTCTTGATTCAATTGGTCCATCATCTATCATCTTTGATGGCTAATTAATTTCTTAAATTAAGTCCATAGATAAACCTATCTTATTCTTAAATCAAAGCACATAATGATTACATAATATCCATCCTACACTTAACCCAAATAACCATCAAAAACAGTCCATGGGGTTAGGCCATACACATGGCCGAACCCCAAGGGTTCCTTGATGTAAACCCTCCAATATTTGTCCATATTTTTTGATCAGTACTTAGCTTAATAAACACATAATTCAGCCACGTAATAACTGGTCAAAATCAGTGACCTTATCTCCCTTTAAAATCCTTTAAAAGAACTTCATAATATGAATTTCATCTCTCAAACACCATAAAAATCACCAAGTTTTCCCATGGGGTTCGGCCATCCAAAGGGCCGAACCCTATGGTCCATATTTTATCACTTTTAAACATCATAATCCCATATTTAAACCATTGATGGATCTGGCCATACGATGGCCAGACCTCATTTTCTTAACCAATCTATTAAACAAGGGTTCAAAATGCACTTACGAACACCGCGTCTCCTTCGGTCTTTTGACTCCTTTCTGGACCCTTTATTTCCTCGACCTCTCCTCTCTTACTGTTCTTTGGGCTGAGACTGACCTTGCTGCAATCTCCTTGGAATGCTTCAGCCAGATGACATGGATTTGAGGGAGAAAGAGAGAGAAAGGAAACTTTGATCTTAAACCTTGGTGCCAACTCCTTTTGCTCAAAGTGTGCTTTTGTCTTGGTGAAAGAAATCAACCAAGGACTGATTGCAAATCAGTAACTAGCTGTTGTTCTTACTTGTGGAATGTAGAAGACAGCAAAGAGAGAGAGAGAGATAGAGATAGAAAATTGAACCTCTTTTGGCTACTCAAATTCAGCCCAAACTTGCCTCACTTGTAACTCCCATATTAACCCCAAGTCCTTTATGCTTACTTGGGGGTTTCATCCATGAAATGAGACCTCCCCAAGCTCTCCAACGTCTCCCATGCTGGTATTTGTGTAACCTCTCCTTTTCTTCCTCCTCTCATTATCATCTTACATGGGGGTTTCATCTAGAAATGAAACCTTACCCCCCCCCTCCAACGTGTAGTCTTATCATATTTGAATTTTAAAAGTCAAAACCTCATTTGTAACTCTATAATACAACAGCTCCATTCAGCCCATTTGATCCTCATCAATGTCCCATTTGAGAGTTTCATTCTTGAAATGAAACTCCCCTCCTCCAAGTGTGAACACACTTTGTAACTCCCATTGGTTTTAATATCTATCTTAGAGTTTCAACTTTTAAATAAAACTCTCCATGTTCCAATGACTAGCCCCTTCGTTAACCTTGTATTTGTAACTCTCAAAACAGCCACCCCACTTATCTCTTTAGTAGATATTACATGCATGAAAAGCCTCATGCAACCAACATGTAAAACATTTGAAATTGAGTCACAACTCTCATGTAACTTAATAAATTCAACTCATAAGTTTTGTTCAACTAAACTCCACCATTCATTTCAACTCAAACCAAACTCAATTAATGAAAACTTAAATCAACTAAGTTTTGAGCTCACTCCATGATTAATCATGTCCATCTCGACCCATTGGGTCCCATTTGACCATTTCGACCCATTTAACGAAATTTGACCCAATTATGATTCTTGACCCGTTTAAGTTCATCTTATCCATTTATTTGTTTTGTAATCAAAACTACTAACCATTGGGTCTTGATTGAACCATTGACCCATTTAAATTCAACTCAAATATATCACAATGGCAATTCCGTAAATATGAATAAATGCATATAAAATGATAACTTTGAAATTCCAGGGTGTTACAAGCAGTGCCAGGATATAACTTGATCTCAAAGTCAATCTCCCTTTTGGGTGGCAAGCCAGGGAGCTCTGCTGGGAACACCTCAATGTAGTGTGTCACTACCGCCGGAAGCTCAGCCACTGATGCCTTGTCTAACCTGATGTTGTTTAGGACAAGGTGGTTCAACTCTTCCTGCATCCTTCTAGGGATGCCCTGCCTATCAGCATGCACCACATACCGTTTTCCCTCGGGTGACCAAAATATCACCCGGCGAAGATGACAATCAATGTTGGCCTGAAAGCTAGCCAACCAGTACCAGATTACTCAAATCTGAATCCAACGAGTTCAGTATTCACTGCTGTGCATATGAGCATCAATGATGTTTCTCTGACGGGGGATACAATAGTGAGTGATGTGGACAGTTTTTGTAGTAATGTGCCCGTAGCAGATATAAATGCAGCAGATACAAATGAATGGGAAGCTCCAGAATCAAATAATGCAAAGGCATAGGAACTACCAACTGCGGCCATACCTTGAATCACGGAGTGATCAACAGCTGCTGGAGGAGCTAAGGTATAGAGCCGTCCAAATCCCGTAGAGTTAGGCTCTCGTCCCACCTGGTTGTAAACCCTAGTTCCTCGTGATTGAGCTGGTCTAATTGGATGGTGGAAGAAACCCCTGGAGTGAGAGGGTCTGATATTCTGTGGACATTCCCTCTTGAAGTGGCCCTGATGGCCACACTGGTAACAGGTGTTCCCATCTCGGGGGACCTGAGAGACTGACGCTGATGGGGAGGGCTGGTTGGGACGAAAGCCCCCCATTGACCCAGTGGAAGGTGAGGGTCTCCCAAGGTTAGGCCGGAACTTCTTGTTGGGGCGAAATGAACTTCCCCCACTCTGACCTCGACGGTTGTCCATAAAGATGGTCTTGCTGACCACCTCTGCCAGTGTAGGTGCCTTGAAGATGGTCACCGGTTGAAGGCCCCGCTCAAACTTACGGGCCCTTCGGTACTTCGTATCCACCATATATAAAGCATAGCAAGAGAGGCGAAGGAACTCCTGGTGGTATTCTGTTACTGTCATGGTGCCTTGCACCAAAGATAGGAATGCTTGGGTGTCGCGCTCATTCTCCTCCTCGGGGAAATAGTGGTCCAAAAACATAGCTGAGAAATGCTCCCACGTCATTGTAGTCCTCTCTCCTTCCAGAATGAGCTCCCGTTGTGACTCTACCACCTCCCACCATTTGCCGGCATCATCTATCAGTTGTGAGGAAGCCAGCAATATCTTGTCTTCATGACTCGAGATCTTTAGTAGGGTTAAGATCTTAGTAATTTTCCTCAACTAGTTTTCTGCTCCGACAGGCCCTTCTTTCCCTTTGAAGTAAGGGGGCGCTGCTGCTGGAAATCCTTGACCATCCTCCGATCATTTGCGTCGCTGGTGGTCTTATTTCCGTTCATGTGCTGTTGCAGAACAGAAGTGACCACCGCTTGGACCAAGTTTTGTAACTTGGGAGGCACCACAGGTATGTTCACGCTGTTTTGTTCCTCCTCTTGATGAGGTGGTTGTACCTCCTCTTCCTGATGAGGTGTTGTACCTCTTCCTCTTGATGAGGTTGCTGTACCTCTTCCTCCACACGTGGGTTTTGTCCGGTTCTTCTCTTTGGAGGCATTTTCCTAAGTCATCGAAAACATTATTGACTTAGTTTCTTCATAAAGTTTGTGTTTACGTACTTTTTAGGGGAAAATTGCCAAATAAGCACACTTAGGTTTTGGGGGAAAACTTCTTAAGTATCAAGTGTTTTTTTTCAATTTGGGGAAAAATCCCAGAAACTTTCCTATTTTGCTATGTTTGATAAATCCATCACTGTTTCTCAATTTGGGAAAAAATCTGATGTTTTCTCATTTTCGGGGGAAAATTTTTCCTATGTATCAAATGTTGTTTCTCATTTTTCGGGAAATATGCCCTACTTTGCTACGTTTGATAAATCCAATTTATAATGACTGCCCTTCCCTTGCTATCATTCTTTTTTGTCAAATGTTGCTCTCAGATTGAATGCTTCAGTCTGAGTCTAATGAAGTAAATTAATCGGGCCCCCGTGCAACGGACTCCGAAGAGTCAGTCAGTTGGGGTTCTTATCTGTCAGTGAGACATGATGCCGTCTTAATCTTACTTCGAAAGATTCATTCTTTCGGTTTCGCTCTGATACCAACTGTAACGTCCCGCCCTTTTTCACTCTTCGAAAATCAGAGTATAAATTTTTTTTATAAAGAGTGACAAGAGAGCGGGATGTCACGACGCGAGCTAAGTCCGAGCTTCCAAAGTCCGACCCTTAACTGGCCAAGCTACGTGTGCATGGAACTAAGTCCACGAGAACAGTTCACATGCGCTAAGGCTAAGCTTGCGGAATGTAAACTTAATGCAGAATTATAATAGAGTCTATCCTACCAATTATTTAATAGCAAGGAAGTACATCACTTAATTAATAAATACCTTAACTTAAAATGTCCAAATGAAGTCCAAACCATAGCAAGTAGTCTAAATTATTACAGTCCAACAAGCTAAGCTACTCAGATTACATTTCCATAAATAAAAACTTAAATAAATAAACTAGCTCCTCCAAGCTTTGTCCGTTTCCTGTGTCATCATCTAAGGTGGAAGTAGAGCGTTAGACAACGCGCCCAGTAGGTACTCCGAGTAGGGTCAACACATGGATTAGTATAAACAAAACACATAGACATAACTATATCAAAACCATGCAAGTAAATGCCATGCCATGGGTGTCATATGCCATGAGTCCCACCCATCATCCATATCATCATTACATAATGTCCCTCTTGATGGAAAATGCACATCAAGGTATCCCCACATTTGTTTATCGGTCGCCCTGACGGAGCGTGGACTCCGGTTACAACCACAATCACATAATGTCCCTCTTGATGGAAAACCCTCATCAAGGTATCACAATCTCATAGTATCCCTCTTGATGGATAAAGCACATCAAGGTGTCCCCACGTTTGTTTATCGGTCGCCCCGACGGAGCTTGGACTCCAGTTTCCTTTCAAACATACATCACTTGGAATCAGTGTGGATTCCACCCCACGGTTGCTCTATCGGAAATCCGAATGGAGCGTGGACTCCTTTCAGTTGATCTCTCCCATGCCATGCATGAGATGCAAGTGCAAACATGCTATGTAATATTACAAACCAGAGCATTAAAATCCCATCATTAAGACATACCATTTGATAGCAAAATAATTCAGTAAAACATTCATATACACATAATCCATGGTTTTCAATGAGGTAGGAATCCTACCAATGTCTAAATACCGGGTCCTTGGTTTTCCCTCCAAAGATCGATCACCGATCGCCCACCGCTTGCGACATCCCGTTACCTTATGACACATCAACAAATCAAACCAATGTTCCAACCATGTCTAAGTCCACAATACATGCCTTAGTGGGTTCGGCCATACAACATGGCCGAACCTTACCCACTTAGTTTTTGTGTCCCTTTTTAATCCTTAGATCATTTAATCATGTGGGTCCAAGATCAGCCACCATTTGGTTCATTAATCCAAACACATTTAACATTAATGGAACCCTAAGTCCACAAACATCCCCATGGGGTTCGGCCATACACCATGGCCGAATCCATGGTCCTTTCACTTCACCATATTTACCTCTTTGCCATCACTCCTTTTATTTAAACATACTTAGGTCCATAACTGATCCATAATCATGGATCCATAATTGATTCATTAATCATGACATGAAACCCTAACAAATCCCTAACAAATACCTCCATTCCTTAGCTGATAATCCATTCATTTTAAACATTTGATTTCTTCAACATGCATGGACCTACAATGTCCATAAAATGGATCATGGGGTTCGGCCATACACCATGGCCGAACCCATGATGTCTTATTCTTCATCCGCTCTTAAATCATTTGCAACATTAGGTTCATGAACAAGGTCCCTCCATGGGGGTTTAATAATGCACTTTGGTCCAACATTTTGCAACCCATAATCCATTAACAAAGCTTCCATTATTTCATGGTCCAAATACCTCTAAGTCCATTAATATTTCTCCATGAGGTTCGGCCATACAACATGGCCGAACCCATGGTCCATGGTTCTTCCTCATTTCCTCATTTCAAGTTCATCATTTACGCATTTAAGCCCCATTAAAAATCACAAACACCTTTGCATGTTTTTCAATCCTTACAACCTTTTAAACTCACCAACATCCTTTCATGGGGTTAGGCCATACAACATGGCCGAACCCTATGATTCATCATTTTCTTTAAAAACAACATACGTCCATGATTTGTTACCTTGATGGGGTTCGGCCATACATCATGGTCGGAACCTCATCCAACCCCTTTTTGTCTTTGATGGTTCTCATACAAAAAATCCTAGGGTTTGGCCATGCAAAGGCCAAACCATGCACCTTGATCATTTACCTATCTTAGGCATTCATGAGGTCTTTACCATATATACATGATAATTAGGGTTCGGCCATGCAAGGGCCTAACCATGATCCTTAACAATTTTCCATGCTTAAGCCTTATATACATAGTGTCCTTAATCATATCCATTAATCATAGCCTATCTTACCATTAGGGTTTGTCCATTTTCTATTTCATCTCTTGGATGGATTTTAAATCCATGGCCCATAATATTTTGGCCACTCTTCAATCCAAGAAAATGGGATTCCATGGTTCCCTTTTCCTCCATTTTAATTTATAAATCACATCATGGCATACTTATCGCTTCTGCGACTCCTCTGGTTTCTTTGCTCCTTCTTGTTCCTCCACTCTTCTCCTTAGTCTTTCTTCTTTCTCATCCTTGATCTTCGGCCAAGAGTGTGAAGAGGGTCTAAGATAAAGCCCCAATGAGTGGTTCGGCCTTGGAGTGTAGGTTTGAGAGAGGGAGAGGATGAGAGAATGGAAGATACCAAGTGTTTCTTTATCTTAGTGTATGGGTCGGCCAAGCTTGAGATCCAAATTTCTCTAAGTCTTTCTTTGTCTTTCTCTTAGGGTGAGGGTGGGCTAGGAGAGGGAGGGAGACAGGGAGAGAGTGAGATGAGAAATGAGATGGAAAACCCTAGCTTTCCCCATCTTGTTTTGGGTTGCCTTGGGTTAGACTCCACCCTCATCAATGTGGAGTCTTCCCCATTGGGCTCTTTCACCAAACAAGAGGGTGCATGCCCTCCACATGGCATACACCACTCCATGCCAACGGTTTTGGCTTGGGCTCCTTTGGTGGTTTGGGTGGTTTCCATGAGATGAAACCACCACCTCTCTTTGGACCAATGCATGGTCTTGCATGTCCCCATTTCAAGCATCTTGTCTAGCCAAGGAGGGAGCATGCCCTTCACATGGCACACATCACCCCCTTGTGCCTAACGGTTTTGGTTGTTTTCTATGGGTGGTTTGGTGGTTTGGATGAGGTGGAACCACCACCTCACTTTTGGCCAATGTATGCCCTCCACCTAAGCTCTTGGTCTAGCCAATGGGGGAGCATGCCCTCCACATGGCACACCCACCCCATCCCAACAGTTTTGGTTGCTTGGTTTCATCTTGGTGGTTTGGTGGTTTCCATGAGATGAAGCCACCCACTTGACTCAATCCATTTTCTAGGTAACTAACCCCCATTTGACTCACCTTTAATGTAACTCAACTCCTAACTCAATCATAGATTTTATTTCCATCTACCTTAGGTGTTTTAATTAATTAATCTAATTCCACTTACCACATTTAATCCTCTTAATTTATCTTGACCACCCATGGTTGACCAAGTCAACCATGGTGGTCGGCCCCACCTTGTCTTTGTCCACACGCCACCTCACTTGGTGAGGTGGAGTTGGGTCCCACTTGGCCATGCCATTTGACCATGCCACTTGGATAATTCCACTCCTACATTTGCCAATGAGATAGACCCTATGTCTTTGATCTTAATTGGGCCCATGACCCAATTAAATCTACTACTTACCTATTTACCCTAATGCTCAAACCATCTTGACCCATTGGGTCCCAATTGAGCATTTGATCCAATTGAGCATCATTGACCCAATTAAATGAAATTAATCCAATCCATGGCCATTGGACCATACTTGGGCCATTGGCCCAACTTTGATCCATCTTACATCCATTTCATCAAAATTCTCAATTTCAACAATTAAAATAAATAATAGCCAATATATTTCCTGATTTAAAAATCCGGGCTATTACATGGCTTCCCAAGGATGGCTTCATGGCTCTTGAGATGAAGACCCTTGCGTTCCCAAGTGTCTAAGTACAATGTACTTAGACAAGCTACCCCATCTTTTAACCTCTACCCTTTATCTTCCCTTAGATGAGATGGATGAGATCCTAGCTTCCCATCTCATCCCTTCATCTTCTCAACTTAAGCAAGACGCTTAATTCAAGACTTAACTCCAAAGTGGTTGACCAAGTCAACCCATGCCATGGTCGACCATGCATGTGGTGACTTGGTCGCCACATGGCACTTGGGTCCCACTTTGGCCATGTCACTTGATGACATGGCATCCTTGCGTAGTTGGCTTCCATGTGATGACATGAATGCCACATGGCAATGCCACATCACTCACATGCCACCTCACTTGATGAGGTGGACTTTAATGCGTTAAATGCACTAATTTAGCCAATTCAACTAACTTCACTAAATTTACTCAATTATTTTTAAATCAAGGTCACACATGACCCATTGGGTCTTAATTGGGTAATTGACCCATTTCCTTGCCCATCTAATGTCCATTTCAACTTTTTAATCTCAAATTCAATTAAATTGCAATCCAAGTGGGCCAATCCAATAAATTATAAAATAAGAAAAAATCTGGGGTGTTACAATATAACCCTTTTTTCTGAAATTTTCGTCCCGAAAATTGAGCGAAGTAGGGTTTCCAACAAATTATACAATAGTTCAGGATGAGTTGCTCTCATTCTGACTCCAGTTCCCAAGTGGCTTCTTCATTACCTTGTCGGTCCCATAGCACTTTGACGAATTGAATCGCTCTATTCCGTAACACCCTTTGCTTCGTATGCATTACTTGAACGTTCCTCTGGACGTAAGATACGTCGCTTTGCACTTCTATGTCTTGCACATTCAGCACATGTGATGGGTCAGGGTTGTACTTCCTCAGCATGGAAACATGGAATACATTGTACAATCCTGACAACTGTGTTGGGAGTATCAGACGATAGGCCACTTCCTCATTTTCTCATGGATTGGAAAGGGCCCCACAAGTCTGGGTGACAGCTTCCCTTTCTTTCCAAACCTCATGTGTCCCTTTCGTGGCGAGACCTTCAAGAATACAAGGTCTCCCACTTCAAACTCAAGAGATCTTCTTTTATCAGCGTAGCTCTTCTGACGACTTTGTGCCGTGAGCAGATGTTGTCGTATCACCTTGATTTGTTCCATGGTCTCTGCAACCAGATCAGGTCCAATAAGAGCAGGCTCGCCGGCCTCTGTCCAACACACTGGGGATCTGCAGGGTCTACCATACAATGCCTCAAATGGAGTCATCTTGAGGCTTGCCTGGTAACTATTGTTATATGAGAACGCGACCAGTGGTAGGTGATCTTCCAACTACCCTTAAAGTCTAGTACGTAGGCTCTCAGCGTATCATCCAATGTTTGTATTGTTCGTTCTGACTGACCGTCAGTCTGTGGATGGAAAGTTGTGTTGTATAATAATTTTTTCCCATAGCCGACTGAATGCTCTGCCACACCCTCCTAGTGAATCTGTCATCTCTGTCGGACACAATAGTCCTGGATATACCATGTAGTCTGATGTCCCTTATATACAGCCGTCCTAAAGTCTCAGACGAGTCTATCATTTGATAGGGAGAAAATATACAAACTTGGTCAGACAGTCCACTATAACCCAGATTGTATCATTACCCTTTGAAAACCTTGGCAGCCTTGTCACAAAGTCTGTAACGCCCCGCCCTTTCTGAGAATTTCAAGTCTAATTTTTTTTTTTAAAGTTATAATAAAACATCGAAAGAGACGGGCGGCGTCACGACTCGAGTTAAGTTCAGACTACCCAAGTCTGAACCTTAACTAACTGGCCACCCATGTGTACATGGAATAGACCATGATTACGAATCACATGGAACTAACACAACATGCGGAATAACCTAGATTAATTGCGGAATAGAAAGACCAGATAGCAAGTAACAGTCTTAAACATTATTTAACATAGATCAACCATCCAAATGTTATCAACCTAATCAAACCATAGCAAGTAATGAATTATTACATGTCCCACAAAAGTATTCAAAAGACAGTAATATAAAGTAGTTCAGTCCTTCATTCAAGCACTTAGGCTTGGCTCCTCCCGGTCAACGACCTTTCCTTTCCCTTGCTTGTACCTGCAATCTCCTTTGAGGATAGAATTAGGGCGTTAGATCAACGCGCCCAGTAGGTTCCCGAGTCAGGGCTACCACATGTTAGCATATAAAACATGAATATATATCTATTACATGATCATTAAAAACATGTAAAACAATGCTATGAATATGCACATGCAATGAGCATCCCCAGTCATGTACTTTCATAGCCATCACTTGACGTGCCTTGCACCGACAAGGTAAATTACAACACACTTTCATCTCTTCTATAAAATATGTACATGCAATGAGCAACCCCCATCATGTACATTCGTAGCCATCACTTGACGTGCCTTGCACCGGCAAGGTAAATTACAACACACTTTCATCTCTTCTATAAAATATGTACATGCAATGAGCAACCCCCATCATGTACATTCGTAGCCATCACTTGTAAAACTTCATTCATTATCCCATAACTATGCATGAGATGTCAATGCCTATATGCCATTTGTCAATGCATAATATATCATTCGAAACCATATAAAATAAACAAGAATCTCATAAAGAAAACTAGGGTAAAAACTGTGGTTACAAGTAGGTAGGAAACCTACTGAAGAATCCCTTCTGCGTCCGTTCTTTCTTAGGCTTTATCCAGTCACGACTCGTTCGTCGTTCAACTCTCGTCACCTTGTGATACAATAATCAGTAAATCATATTGTCACTTAAATGTCCATTCACATATAAGACCCAAACATCTTGATTTGGTCCTTCTTTCAAGTCCTTCCATTATTGCCCATATTTACAATTTTTGCCATGGTTCCAACCAATCTACTTAGTCATCCAATCTTTAATCCACCAAACTTACTCCATGGGGTTCGGCCATACATTTGGCCGAACCCAATCGTTCTTTTATCCATTACCATATGGTTCTCCATTAGGGTATTTTAAACCTTTTAAATCAACATAGAACCATTACCAACTACTACTCATAAGTTTAGCCTATTTAACCCATTCACCATGAATTAGCATAAAGTCCATCAACGTGCTTGGTTATTTACTGATATTAAGTACATAGATACATGCATGATTCTTGAGTCAAATCATAGAACCCAATCAGTAAGCATAACCATATATAAACCAAATAAAAACCATAAAGTAACCCATGGGGTTCGGCCACTCACATGCCGAACCTCATGGTTCTTTGAATCCAATTCTTCTAATGATCTTTCATCATTTATCATGTATCTTAGGCATAAAAACAGCAAACATAATTCTATTTAAAATCCTATAGAAACCCCATGGTATTGCATGGTTTCTAACTCTTTAATTTCACAACAATCATCAATCTCTTTCATGGGGTTCGGCCATTCAAGTTGGCCGAACCCTATGTCCATGAATTGATCCTTCAAACATGCATTAGGTGTTATTTAAATCATGCAATATCATTACCCTTTTGCTGCCTTTATACCTCTTAGAAACCCTCTTTAAAACATGTATTTTAATCTAATAACATATGTAAAAACAGTCCCAACGTGCATGGTTTTAAATTTCAAAAACCATACACACTAATTAACTTTTTCCATGGGGTTCGGCCACCCAAAGTGGCCGAACCCAATGGTCCATTTCCACTCCTTTAATCCACTGATTTAGACCATATAAACTTCAGTCCTTGATGACCTTCAAGTCCATGTTTTAACCTTTTTAAAACATACATTTTATGTCCAATAAAACATCTAAAACAGTCCTATACTTGTATGGTTTAAATTCCAAAAACCATCCAAACCAACCAATTGTTTCCATGGGGTTCGGCCATCCAAAGTGGCCGAACTCCATGTTCTCAATTTCCATCCTTTAAACCTTATCATCACACTTTAAAACCTTACTTATTTCGGCCACAAAATGACCCCAAAAATCAGTCCATAAAACCCATGGTTTTCATGTTTCCAAAACATGAAAACCATGCAATCTTTTACATGGGGTTCGGCCCTCCATGGTGGTCGAACCCAATGGTTATTTTCACCATTTTAAATCCTCCATAATCAAGGTTAATATTGGTGTATTCGGCCATGACCATGGCCCAATACATACCCTACTTGTTTTATGTTTTTAAACCAAAAAATCATAAAGATACTACCAAATTTTCCAAACTTCCTCCTTGTCTTTGATCCTTGTTTTCTCCCCTTTTATTTCTTCTTTTCTTTTGCTGTTTTGTGCTTGAATATTTGATGCCAAAACCTCTGCTGTTCCAGCCAAGAAGAACAACGAATTGGAGAGAGGAGAGAGGGAGAGAGAGATGAGGAAAATCTTAGGCTTTGCAATGATAAATTGGCCAAGTGATGGTGTTCATTGGTTTTGTATTTCAGCCATCAACACCCCTCCACTTCCTCATCAACTCATGCACAAAACGATGGGCATTGGGTGTCCAAGGCACCCCTTGGCAGCTACCCATGCAGCCATTCAGATTTCTATGTAACTCACCTCAAACCCATCATTTACATTAACCATTCACCATGGAACTCACCAAAACAAGTCCCCAACGTGTGGGACTTGTTTTGGTTTGTTTGAGACCAGACAACCTCTTCAAATTCCCATTAAACTCACTGATTGTGGGACTTGTTTTGGTTGGTTTGAGACCAGACAACCTCTTCAAATTCCCATTAAACTCACTGATTTACAGTCCCTTGGATTTCCATTTTGACTCACCCAACTCAAGATATTTTTATTCCAACCCAACTCATCACATTTAATGCTCCATCTTTGAGTCAACTCTTTTCTTAATTTAGACTCACTCCAAATCAGTCCAACTCAAGCTGAATTATCTCACACTTGAGTTCCATTGAGGGCCCACACGGTCATCCGTGGTCAAACTAGTCAACCTGAACCGTTGGGTCCACTTTTGGCTCCTTGACCCGTTTTGACTCCATGACCCAATTATGGGTATTTTGGTCATTTGTAATCGGTGTTTGCATATGGGTCAGGCCTGCCCATTTATTCTCTACTTGATTTCCAATCAAATAAGCTTAACCCCATTTAATTTAAATTCACAAAACGGTCAAATCATCCATTTTGACCTGATGGGTCCCATTTGGGCCCTTTGACCCATTTAGCCATTTTTGACCCAAATGATGAAAATTACCCAACCAATCAAACTTAACATTCATAATATACTGATATGATTTTAATTTGAGCAATGGGACCCACTATTTCCTTTCTTAACATCACAAAATAATTAATTTAACAACTCAGGGGCATTTTGGTAATTTTCCATTTCATTGAGAAATTGGGGTGTTACAAAGTCCATGGCAATGTGTTCCCACTTCCATTTGGGCACGGGTAGGGGTTTGAGTAGTCCTGGCATCTTCTGATGTTATGTCTTGACTTGTTGACAAGTAAAGCAGTGAGAGACAGTCAACCACGTCTCTTTTGAGTCCATGCCACCAATAATGTATTTTCAGATCATGGTACATTTTGGTGCTACCCAGGTGGATGGAGAGCTTTGATTGATGAGCTTCTATCAACAGTTCCCTCCTACAACCTTGAGGTACATATGTCCTGCCTCGGAATAAGAGACCTTGTCCAGGTCGTAATTCCCATTCTGGTATGAACTCTCCAATCGATATCTTGGCCCAAATTTCTGCCACTTCGGGATCTGTCTGTTGTTCTTGTTCAATCTTGGAAACCATACTAGGCTGTACCAACAGATTATGCATTCTCCCATGATTTTCGATGTGCAAATTGAACTCTCGAATGGTCGTCAACATTTCCCATTCTTTCATAATCAAACTGGTGACAATTGCATGTGAAATGCGACTGAGGGCATCTGCCACTTTGTTTGCTTTGCCAGGGTGATATCGTAGTGCAAACTCATAGTCTTGTAGGTACTCCATCCATATGCGCTGTCTCAAATTGAGCTCATTTTGATCGAACAGATACTTTAAGCTCTTATGGTCTGAAAACACTTCAAATTTCTCACCATATAGATAGTGTCTCCAACTTTTGAGAGCGAAGACCACTGCAGCTAGTTCCAGATCATGAGTGGCATAGTTACGTTCATAGATTTTGAGTTGCCTTGAACAATATGCCACCACATGATGACTTGAGTGAGAGAGCACCCAAGTCTTTCTCCTGAAGCATCACAGTATACTTCATATCCCTTGCCTCTCTTTGGCAAAATCAGAATGGGAGCGGTGGTAAGCTTCTGTTTCAGATCCTTAAACATTCAATTGCACAAGTCAGACCATTCAAATTTGACTCCTTTCTGAGTTAGTCGGGTGAGTGGAGCAGCAATCTTGGAGAAGTCCATAATAAATTTCCAATAGTAGCTAGCCAGTCGCAGAAAACTGCAGATTTTGGACACATTCTTCGGAGCTTTCCAGTCTCTAACCACTGTCACTTTAGCTGGGTCCACAGCTATTCCTCCTGCTGATATGACGTGTCCCAAGAAGTGGACCTCAGATAGCCAGAACTCGCACTTGCTTGCTTTGGCATATAACTGATTCTTCTTCAATGTGTCCAGGACTATCCTCAGATGCCCAGCATGCTCCTCCTGACTGGAGAAATAAACCAGAATATCGTCAATGAAGACAATTACGAACTTATCCAGATAAGGACGAAATATTATGTTCATCAGATCCATGAACACGACTGATGCATTTGTGAGTCCAAAAGGCATGACCACATATTCGTACAGTCCATATCGAGTTCTGAAAGCCGTCTTTTCTATGTCCTCATCCCTGACACGGATTTGATGGTAGCCTGACATATGATCAATCTTGGAGAAATTGCTGGAGCCTCTGAGTTGATCGAGCAGATCAACAATTCTGGGCAGAGGGTACTTGTTCCTAACAGTTAGCTGATTTAACTTCCTGTAATCCACACACATCCGAAGAGTACCATCTTTCTTCTTTACGAACAATACTGGTGCTCCCCAGGATGAGGTGTTGTGCCGGATGAATCCCAGTACGAGCAACTCATCAATTTGTTTCTTCAGCTCTGACATTTGTGCCGGGGCCATCCGGTAATGAGGCAATGATATAGGGGTAGTACCAGGATAGAGCTTAATCTCGAAGTCAATCTCCGTTTTTGGAGGCAAACCAGGGAGTTCTGTTGGAAATACCCCTGTGTAGTCTTTCACTACAGCAGGTAGTTCAGCCACCCGCGCCTTGTCTAGTCTAATACTGTTTAGTACGAGATGGTTCATTTATTCATGTAATCTCCTGGTCATAGGAATGTTTTGTCTGTTGGCATATACTATAAACCATTTTCCGTCGGGTGACCAGAATATCACTATGCGAAGGTGACAGTCAATGCCGGCCTGAAAGGTAGCCAATTAGTCCATGCCGAATATGATGTCGTATTCTGTCATCTCCAGTACCAAATAGTTGAATTTAAATCTGAACTCAGCAAGTTCAGTATCTACGGAGGTGCAGATTCGACCCAGTGATGTGTCTCTAATAGGGAATACAATAATGAGTGCAGTGGACAGTTGTTGTACTAAGGTACCAGTAGCAAATATGAAGGTAGCAGATATAAAGGAGTGGGATGCTCCTGAATCAAATAACGTAAAAGCGTAAAAACTACCAACTACTACCATACCTTGAATCATCGAGTGATCCACCATCTTGGAGGAGGAACTAAAGTATATAGCCATCCAGATCCTGTCGGAATGGGTGCTCGTCCAGTTTGGTTGTGTGCGCTGGATGCTTGCGACTGAACTGGCTAAGCTGGAGGAAGGAAAGAACCCCTGGAGTTAGAAAGTCTGTTGTTCTGTGGACACTCCCTCTTGATATGGCCCTGCTGGCCACACTGATAACAGGTGATAACACCTCGAGGAGACTGAGAGACCGATCCTGATGTGGAGGGCTGATTAGGATGAAAACCACTAGTGGAACCAGTAGAAGCTCAGGGTCTCCCAAAGTTGGGTCTGAATTTCTTGCACGGGCAAAAAAAATTCCCCCCGCTCTGGCTTCGTCTCTTCTCCACAAATCTGACTATCTCCATCAGCTCTTGTTCGGCTATGCTGGCTCGACTGAGCACTTCTGTGAAAGTAGCTGATTTGAAAATAGTGACTTTGGCTCTGATGTTTGGTCGCAGGCCTCGCTCAAACTTCCGGCCTTCTTATATTCCGTGTCCACCATGTGTAGAGCATAACATGATAAACGGAGGAATTCTTGATAGTATTCTGCGACGGTCATGAAGCCCTAGACCAAGGCTATGAATGCATGTATCTGGAGCTCCTTCTCATCCTCTAGAAAGTAATGGTCTAGAAACATCCCAACAAACTGGTCCCAAGTCATCTAAGCTCTATCCGCCGTTGGAGTCTGTGTTTGCTGATGTTCTATCACCTTCCACCATTTGCCTACATCATTTACCAGTTGTGAGGTAGCCAGCAGTATTCCTTCCTTATCATTGGTGATCTTGAGTAGCTTCAAGATCTTCGTGATATTCTGAATCCAATTCTCTGCTCCTGCAGGTCCCTCATTCCCTTTGAAATAAGGGGGACGCTGCTGTTGGAAATCTCTGACCATTGTTCAGTCCTGAGATTCATTGGAAGTAGTGCCTCTGTTACCGTTCTAGTGTTACTTTAGAACAGAGGTGACTACTGCCTGCACCAGGCTTTATAGCTCGGGAGGTACCTCGGGATTATTCACACTGTCCTGTCCCTCTTCCCGATTCGGTTCTGTCGGATATTTCTTCTTCGTAGAGGCATTTTCCTAAGTCATCGAAACATTGGTTGAATTAGTTTTCTCAGAAGGACTTGTGTTCAAATACTTTAAAGTTACACATGATCAAATAATCATAGGGAGGGGAAAGTTTTGTTTTATTCTCCTATATATCACTTGTGTTCCTTACTTGGGGAAATAGCCTAAGGATCATGTAGTGTTCCTTATTTTTGGGGAAATCATGTAATGTTTCTTGTTGATAAATCTACAATTTATAGTTATTGTCCTTCCCTTCCTGTTGTTTTTCTCATCAAATGTTGTTCTCAGATTGAATGTTTAGAGTTTGATTCTTATCACAGCAAATTAAACTGGTCCCCGTGCAGCAGACTTCGAAGAGTCGGTCAGTTGGCATTCTTATCTTTCAGTGAGACATGATACCGTATTAATCTTACTTTGCGAGGCTCAACACTTCCGGTTTTGCTTTGATACCAACTGTAACACCCCACCCTTTTTCACTTTCATAAATCAGAGTATATATATATTTTTTTTATAAGTGAGAGATGATGGGTCGTCATGACTCGAGTCAAGTCTGAGTTTCCAAAACCCGACCCTTAACTGGCCACTATTACGTGTGTGGACTAAGTCCACTAAAACATTTTCACACGCTTTTCTTAATGCTTGCAGAATAATTTATAAGAACAAGATGTTATTCATTCTCTTGTCATCATTAGGCAAGGAAAGCCAATCACTATAAAATTCCAATAAACTTAAGGATTATCAAACCATAGCAAATAATTTCTAAGGTATTACAATCCAAAATGTAAGTCCTCCGAATACATCATTTTAATCGAAAACTAAGTAATATAAACTTAAATCTTCCAAGCTCCTACGCTCGGCTTCCTTCTGGTCCCACGTCCTATTCCTTATCATTTATTGTTCCATTATTTATAGGGTAGAAGTAGGGCATTAGTCAACATGCCCAGTATGTAACGCCCGGCCCTTTTTCACCCGCTTTCCGAAAATCAGAGTCTATTTTTTTTTTTTTTTTTGAAATAGAAGAGTGAGAGAGGGCGCGGATGCTACGACGTGAGTTAAGTCCGAGCTTCTAAAGCCCGGCCCTTAACTGGCCAACCTCACGCATGCGCGGAGCTAAGTCCACGAGAACGGTTCACGCGTAGGAAGTAAGCTCGCGGATTATAATTATTGCGGAACATGATGATAGAGTCTATCCTATCGGTTTTTAGATAGAAGGGAAGATACAACATTGAATTACCAAAATGCCCCTAAATTCATAATTATATCGCAAAATGTAATCGTCCATAAGTAACGTCCAAACCATCGCAAGAATGTAAACTTATACAACCCGACAAGCTAAGTTACTTTCAAATTACATCTCCAAAATGTAAACGTAAATAAAACTAAGACTGCACTGCCCAAGCTCCTAAGCTTGGCTCCTGTCATGTCCACTGCTTCCGCCATCCCCTGCGTCATCAGCTAGGGTAGAAATAGGGCGTTAGTCAACGCGCCCAGTAGGACTCCGAATAGGGCTAGCACATGGATTAGTGATAACACACATACCGATAAAATAACATATAACAAAATAAGCATGTAATGAATGCTATGCCATGGGTGCTTATGTCATGTGTCCCACCCATCATCCGTATGATCATACAATGTATTATCCCCATGTTTGCTTCTCGGTCGCCCCGACGGAGCATGGACTCCGGTTATAGCCCTCAGGCTATCCCCATGTCTGATTCTCGGTCGCCCGACGGAGCATGGACTCCGGTCATAGCCCTCAGGCTATCCCCATGTCTGATTCTCGGTCGCCCCGACGGAGCATGGACTCCGGTTTGTTTATTTTTTTCCGCCCATGCCATGCATGAGATGTAGTGCATTATGCTATGTAATATATATATGTAATCCATGTACTCAACATATCATACATAGCCATATAATGCATAATATTAAAATATAATCCATATGATTCATAACTTAAAACTCATCATAAGATAAATCGTAATCATAAATCTATCATAAACCAAATCAAAATAATTTAAAACATCATCACATATCCATCGCTTACAAAGAGGTAGGAATCCTACCGAATACCGTGTCGCGTTCCGTTACGCTTCCCGTTCGATAATCCGGTCGCCGATCGTGTACCGTTTGCGGTGTCCGATACCTTATTACATTTACCGAATTAGTTCCTACGTTATCCACGATTAAGTTCATAATTGATCCATCTACTTAGACTCAATAATGGTCATTAATTTAGGTTACAAATTTATCGAAAATCAGCCCTTTAACTTAGACTCATTTTTTTCGTGGTTTTAAACACATACCTAAACCCGATTTTTGGCCAATTTAGATATTCCAATTTAGCGGCCTACAACGCAGCAACTAATCGCTTTACTTAACCATTCACAAAATATCTGATTTTTATGTCTAATCCCTATAGGGTTCTTCAATGTGGCACTTATTTACCATTTTGCCATTTTCTCTTCCATGTTTAATATTTCATCCCTTCATGTATATTTTAAGTCTAGATTTCATCCCTAACTTAGACCTATTTATGATTCCATATCATATCCAAATTCAGCCACCCATTACTTAATTTTTGAAAAACATTTAACCCCATATAACCTTTCACATTTGGCCCTAAAGGTGGCCCACAATCATGACCTCCAAATGGGTCATGGGTTCGGCCATACACCATGGCCGAACCCATGATGCTTATTTTCCATTCCCTTGGGTCCATATTACTCCTTCAATCCAATCTCCAATGAATTTTAAATTATCCATTCAAGTCCCCATTTTCATTCCATTTAGACCCTCACATATCATTTTTATAAATCCATTAAAATCTAGCATTCTTCTACATTATTTTCCATTTATTAAATCCACTAATCACTACCCTAAGGTTCACCTTTATGGATACCATTTTCAAAGACTAAGTTTTGTCCCAAAATAATCCAATTTAAAATCACAAAACTTTAATCATTTTGGCCCTTTAAATCAAACTCCTAAGCATTGATACATGCATTTAATCTTAGCCTAAAATTGATCAAAATTTGGGTCATGGGTTCGGCCATACACCATGGCCGAACCCATGATGTTTCTTTCCCCATTTTTCTTGGTTTCATTTACCCTTTTAAACATACCTCTAATTAAATCATCCATTTAAATCACCAACATCACATATCATAATTGAAACATCCATACAATCCATCCATTTTTCTTAACCATTTTCTATACTTTTCCATCATGAAGAGAATTATTAAATACCACCAAGGGTTCGGCCATACACCATGGCCGAACCCATGGTTCATGGCTCATCATCCATTGGTGCCATCCTTAGACCAATGTTTTTGTCCAAAAGAAATCCCTTTTTAAAATCAATAATCCTCATTCATTTTGGCCCTCTAAAATATATCATTCACTTTGTAAATCCATTTAAATTTCATCATTAACTTAACCTAATTTCTTCATTATCTTCAAACCTAATAATCTTAATAAATCACTCATTATTCATCATGGGGTTCGGCCATGCTACATGGCCGAACCCTATGATCATTCATCCATTCCATTCTATGCCTTTAAATCCTCTTTAAAATCACTATTAAAATCACATGAAAACTAATTATCATACATCATTCTCCACCATTTCAAACCTTCAAACCTTAATTAAAAATCATCCCACATTGGCCATGGGGTTCGGCCATGCTACATGGCCGAACCCTAAGGTCCATTCAATCCATTAAAACGTCCATCTTTTCCATACTTAATCCATTCATTACATTTTTTCCTTAGACCATCTCTTCCATTTCTTTGCCTTCCATTTGATGGATTTTAGATCCATTCCATAGCCTAAAATAATTTGGCCACCATCATATGGCAAGGATGGATTTCAAAATTTAAAAACCCTAAATAATAAATTTCTTGTTTAGAACATACTTACTATCCGACGGCTCCTCCGGTCTTTGTCGCTCCCGTCAACTTCCTTGGCCTCTTTTCTCCTTCCTTTCCTTGTTTGATTGGCTAGATGAGCTTGATCAATGGTGGGACATGCTTGGATTAGCTAAGGTAAATGAGGTTAGATTAAGAGAGAAAGAGAGTACGGAGATGAGGGAGAGATCTTCAAGGTTCTTGATCTTGGGGTGGCCCAAGACTTATCTTTTTCTTCTCTTTTCTTCCTCTTTCTTTCTAAGTTTTTCTTCTAAGTTTTCTTTTTTCCTCTCTTGCAAGGTGAGGGACGAATTTCATGTGTGTGTGGGGAGATAGAGTGAAATTGGTTAGCTTGGAAATGGGAGGGAGGTGGTTGGAGTGGCCTTCACTCAAGCATTAACTTTCTCACCAACCAAGCATGGGTTCGCTTGACTTTGGTGGGGGTGGTTGAGCCCAATCCACCATTTAAGCCCATGGTTTTATTTTGTGTTTCTTAAGAGTGGTTTGTGTTTGTTGGAGTGGTTTTGACCATTTGACCAATTTAGATTAGGCTAATTAACTTAGATCCATTTGATTTTTAGGTTAAGTTAGTTAAACCCCATATTTCATTTAATTCCATTAAATTTCTTCTATAAGATCCACCCATGGCTGACCAAGTCAACCATGGTGGTCGGCCCCACTATCCTTGGGTCCACACGCCACCTCCATGGGTGAGGTGGAGGTGGGCTCCATTTGGTCATACCATTTAATCTTGATACATCTTAACTTAGATAATTTTATAATTATCTAATCCATTTAATTTATTTTAATTGGATTACCATTGGGTCCATGACCCAATTATATTCTTGTCTTACCCATTTATCTTAGGGCTTATCTACTTTGGCCCATTGGGTCCCCTATGGCCCTTTGACCCAAATTGACTATCTTGACCCAATTACTTACCATTGACCAATTAAATGAATTAATTCTAATTCATGGTCTATTGGGTAATCATTGGGCCCATGGCCCAATTAGATTCCCTCTTTGCCCACTTACTTTAGGGTTGGAACCGATTATTTTGATCCATTGGGCCCCACATGGCTATCGGGCCTCCTTTGACCATCATTGACCCGCTTAGTCCTCATTGACTCATTAAATGGATTTCATCCAATCCATGGCCCATTGGACCATTCTTGGACCCTTGTCTCAACTTTTGATCCATTTGGTATTCCATCGTGTTAAAATTCAAATTAAAATCAATAAATGCCAAATATATATTGATTTGAAAATTCGGGCTATTACACAGTAGGTATTCCAATTAGGGTTATGGTACACATAGGCATAATATTAGAATAACATAAATCCAGGGTATATACATCATAAATGTCATATTTGTAAAAACATTTTGTAAGTAATAAAACAATGCATGATGTCCATATCATAATCATGCTAACATAAGCGTCATGTCATGGGTGTTAATGCCAAATGAAATCCCACCCAATGTCCATATCCAATCACATCATAAATCAATCAATGGTTTCCTTGGCCAATTATGTCCACAGTGTTTGAGGCGGCAACCACCAAGGCACCTTATGTGCATGTAACTCCCACCCAAGTTAAGAATGGAAATGACGTTACATGGAGTTACATGGGTGAGAATTGAGTTTTCAAATCATTGTGCACATTGAAGATGGTATAGGGTTTATGCCTTGCTTGGGTCTCCAAAAGACAGCCAATGCATGGATTAATGGTTCATGCATGTAACTCCAAGGTTGGAGAATAAAATAGGTAGCTGATTGGAGGAGTTACACACAAAAGATTACAGCATTTTAAATTCAAATTATGTAATAAATCAATGGGAATATCAATGTGTTTTCACACTTGGAAGTGGGGAGTTTTATTCCCATGATAGAACTCCCACATGGGACGTTGATGAGGGCTGAATGGAGCTGCTGTTTGTGGAGTTACACATAGGAATGGTGGCTGTTACATAGGCCAAAACATAGAGGCAAACAATGGAGAATGGTGCAGCACATGGGAGTTACATCTCAATATGAAACTCCCATGTGAGAACCTAAGAAAAGGGGGGGGTTACACTAGTCCAACTGCAAGGGACGTTGGCTGCTTGGGGTGTTTCATTTCATAGATGAAACCCCCAAGTAACATAAAGAACCTTGATTGAAGAGAGGGAGTTACACAAGGATTAACCTTGGGGCTGTTTTTGGTCAAGCAAAGGATTGTCATTGTTACTCTCTCTATCTCTCTATCCCTCTATCACTCATAGACGTCCTCTACCTTTCTAAACCAAGAGCAGCAGCTGGTTGTTTGTTTTTCAATTAGTTTTGGGTAATACTTTCATCTAGACAAAAATCAGCAAAAGGATTTTGGCAACAAGGATAGCAATTTTATTCAAGACCAAAGTTCCCTTTCTCTCTTTCTCTCCCTCTTAAGTCCTTGTCACCTGGCTGAATTATCTCAAGGAGCTTGCATCAAGATCAGTCTCAGCCCAAAGAACAGTAAGAGAGAAGGAGAAGTCAAGGAGATAAAGGGTCAAAGAAGGAGTCAAAAGAACCGAAGGAGACGCGGTATTAGTAAGTGCATTTTGAACCCTTGTTTAAAAGATTGGATAAGAAAATGAGATTTGGCCATTGTATGGCCAGATCCATCAATGGTTCAGATTTAGAATTATGATGTTTAAAATGATAAAATATGGACCATAGGGTTCGGCCCCATTGGATGGCCGAACCCCATGGAAAAACTTGGTGGATTCTATGGTATTTGAAAGTCAAAAATCCATATTTTGGAGTGAGGATTTTAAAAGATTTTTATATGGAATTAAGCTTGCTGTTTTGGAGTGGATATGACATGACTGAACCATATTTATCTTATGTTAATTTACTGATTAATTTCATAAATAAATATGGGTGGATTTCCATTAAGAGAACCATAGGGTTCGGCCATGTGTATGGCCGAACCCCATGGACTGATTTAGATGATTTTAAGTGTGTATTTTAAAAAGGTAAAAACATAAATAAAGAAGTTATTTTGGACATAGATGAATGATTAAGAAAATCAAAACCAAAGGACATAGGGTTCGGCCACCATGGAGGGCCGAACCCCATGCAAATAAAGGTATGGTTGTGATGTATTTGAAACATATAAGCCATGAAATATGTGGACTGTTTTGGGTTATTATTTAAGATTCAAATACATGCTTTGGAAAGGGTTAAAAGCATGGATCTGTATGACAAAGGACTGAAGTTAATATGGTTTAAAACAGTGGTCCAAAACTGATGAAATGGATCATTTGGATCGGCCATTTTGGATTGCCGAATTTCATGAATTAATATGGTCATTTGGGACAAGTAGATGAACTGATTTAGATGGTGTTTAAGAGGTATAATGGCAGCAATATTATATTGATTTTGTATGTTTAAATAACATCAAACACATGTTTTAGAAGACCAAAACATGGACATAGGGTTCGGCCACCTTGGATGGCCGAACCCCATGTAAGTATTTGGTTGTTTGGTTGGCTTTCAAAAAGATGGAAATTACATCAATTATGGATTTAGGTGATGATGGAAAATAGGATCTTTAGGGTGAGGTTCGGCCATGTTAGGTGGCCAAACCCCACCAATTGTCATGTGATGGACTTTGTTGTCTAAGGAAAAAAAAAAATTAGGCAAAGGATAGTATAATGGCATTATGGTAAATAAGGGTGAAAAGATGAAAAGATCAAAAGAATGGACTTATGAACCCAAAACCTAAGGTAGTAAGATTCGGCCATGTAGTATGGCCGAACCCTACCAAGTATCATTTGAAAAGTTTGGGATACTTAGATGGTATTAAGTAAATAAAAGATTTATCAAGTTTACATGTGTGAGGTTCGGCCATGGGGTATGGCCGAACCCCACAAAGTGGATTTTTGGGATTTAAATCAAATTATAATCATATGGTCAAATGATTAACTTGCTGCCATGTACATAGGGTATTCGGATTTCTAGAACGGTGTACAAAGTCGTGATCGAAAGACGGTCCAAAGGAAGGGTCGAACAAAGTAAAAATATTGTAGGTTTCCTACCTTGTTGTAACCACACAACTTATTCGCTGTTTTATGTTTATTTGAATAAGTTATTTGAATCATATGTTATATTTACAAATGGCATGTTGCATAGACATCTCATGCATAGCATGGGATGATGGGGAAGTAACCGGAGGCCACACTCCGTCGGGGCGTCCGAAAGACCATTGTGGGGTACCCTGATGATGAGAATCCCATCAGGAGGAATCCGGAGGCCACACTCCGTCGGGGCGTCCGAAAGACCACTGTGGGTTAACTTGACGATGAGAATCCCGTCAAGTGATGGCTATGTTGAATGGTGATGGGTGGGACTCATTACATGTTCATTTCATACATAGCATATTTTTATAGAATTTGTCACACATGTATAACTATTATTCTATTTGCATGATTTTGACTAACCATGTGGTAGCCCTATTCGGAAACACTACTGGGCGCGTTGATCTAACGCCCTATCTATACCTTTAGTGGATGATGCAGGGAAAGGAAAGAACGTGGTTGGAGAAGAGGACCAAGTACAAAAACTTGGGCGATTTGAATGATTGCAATGGACTATGCATGGATTATTTATGGACTTATTAGTTGATTTATTTGGAACAATGTAATTTGTTAAATTAGATGTTGGCATGTAATAAGTAGTTAAGTAGATGCTATGGTTGGATTTATTTGAATGGTTTGGAATGAATAGTAGACTAAGGTCATATAATACTTTTGGAAAATAAATAAGGTACATTGCTATCTAAAAATGGAAATTGGATTAATCATAGGTTCTATTATAACCTCAGTTAGATCTAGACTAAGTTAATTCCGCTAGATATATATGTACCATGTGCGGATCAGTTTTATGGACTTAGTTCATACGCACATGGGCTTGGCCAGTTAAGGGTCGGATTTAGAGATCCGAACTTAACTCGCGTCGTGACACTCCGCCCCGATCACTTATTGATTATTATTATTTAAAAAAAAAAATAAACTCTGAAATTTTAACAGTGAAACGGGCGGGGTGTTACAGGTTCGCTCTGATACCAACTGACCGACTCTTCGGAGTCCGCTGACTGGGGGCCGGATTAATTTACTTCGTGGACTCAGACTGAACAAATCAAACTGAGAACAACAGTGAAAGATAGCAAAAGTACATTATTATAATTCATCTATCAAACGTAGTAAAAATAGGATATACATTCCCCAATACTCCCCAATTGAGAAAAGAAAAACAAACATAGGGAATTTAGAGACTCTCCCCTCAAAAACAAATAGAAAATCAAGTTTGCTTATTTGGAAATCTCCCCAAAATTGTGAAAAATACAAACTGTACGAGGAAACTAAGTCAATAATGTTTTTATGACTTAGGGAAATGGCTCCAAAGAGAAGGATCCCTCAGAATCAAAAAGGGAAGGAAAAAGTGTTGCAAATCACGCAACATGAAAAAGTGTTACCACAACACGAAAAATCTGTGCATGAGAAGGAGCCGTCTATACCTGAGAAAGAGGTAACCCAACCTGATGAGGAGCAACCTGTTCATGAAAAGTCTCACAATGGGGAAGAATCACAGCACTCATGGAGGGAAGAACAGGGGAGTGAGAATGCATCACAGAAAGAGGGAGAAGGAAACAGTGGTGTACATATACCACATGTGCCGCCTGAGCTTCAGGGATTAGTCCAAGCAGTGGTAACCTCAGTACTCCAGCAACATATGAATGGGAGTGAAAGTTCCAGGGATGCCAGTGACCGGAGTATGGCACGAGAATTTCAACAACAGCGTCCTCCCTACTTCAAAGGGAAAGAGGGGGCTGTCGGAGCTGAGCATTGGCTGAAGAAGATCACTCAGATCTTAAAATTACTTAAGATCTCGAGTCATGCTGACAGGATTTTACTGGCTACTTCACAATTGATAGAAGATGCCGGTAAATGGTGGGAGGTGGTGGAGAAGCAGAGGGAACTCATACCAGCTAGGGAGAGGACGGCCATGACATGGAATGAGTTTTCAGCAACCTTTCTGGAACATTACTTTCCGGAGGAGGAGAAGGAGCGACAGACGGAATTTTTTCTGTCCTTGGTACAGGGTTCTATGACGGTGGCAGAGTATCACCGTGAATTTCTCAGTTTATCCATTTATGCATTCTATATGGTGGACACAGAACTTCGCAAGGCAAGAAAGTTTGAGAGGGGTCTACGGCCAAACATCAGGGCCAAAGTGACCATATTTAAGTGCACCACATTGGCTGAGGTGGTCAGCAAGGCCACAATAGCAGAAAAGGAGTTGAATGCAACAGTACGGTTTGACAATCGTCGAGCTCCAAGTGGGAGGGGTGGGTTTCAGCCCAACAAGAGGTTCCGTCCGAACTTCAGTAGACCCTCACCATCTACTGGGTCCGCGGGGAGCTTTCGTCCCAACCAGCCCTCCCCATCTGCATCAGTCACCCAGTCATTCAAAGGGGTGAACAACTGTTTTCACTGTAACCAGCCGGGTCACTTCAAGAGAGACTGTCCAAAGCTCAATAGGCTCTCATATTCCAGAGGATCTTTCCGTCCACCAGTTAGGCCAGCTAACTCCCGAGGAGGCAGGACATATAATCAGGCGGGACGGGCGCCTACTCCTACCGGATCTGGACGACTATTTGCTCTGGAACCTCCTGAGGATGTGGATCATTCTGTGATTCAAGGTATGGCCGTTGTCAATAGTTCTTATGCTTATGCATTGTTTGATTCTGGAGCATCGCACTCTTTTATATCTGCATCCTTTATAACTGCTACTGGAACACTAGTACAAAAGCTGTCCACCACACTCACAGTAGTATCCCCTGTCGGAGACACGTCTTTGGGACTCATATGCACGGCCATAAATACAGAACTCGCTGGACTCAGATTTGAGTTCAATTATTTGGTACTCGACATGACTGAGTACGATATTATATTTGGCATGGACTGGTTGGCTAGTTATGAAGCCAATATTGATTGTTATCGCCGAAGAGTGACATTTTGGTCACCCGAGGGAAAGCAGTATATAGTTCGTGCCGACAAGCAAAGCAGATTGCAGGAAGGGTTGCATCATTTGGTGTTGAACAATATTGTCATCAACAAAGCACCA
This sequence comes from Chimonanthus salicifolius, assembly GCA_013350335.1. Taxonomy (NCBI): domain Eukaryota; kingdom Viridiplantae; phylum Streptophyta; class Magnoliopsida; order Laurales; family Calycanthaceae; genus Chimonanthus; species Chimonanthus salicifolius. Next base: position 58,524,173 of record CM023533.1, on the reverse strand, counting down.
GTCACTGAACTTCCAGCGATTGTGAAAGAATTTGTTGATATCTTTCCAAAAGAACTTCCTGGTATACCGCCTATGAGGGAGCTCAATTTTGAGATCAAGCTATATCCTGGTACCTCACCAGTGTCTCTACCCCATTATCGAATGGCACCAGCAGAAATGTCCGAGTTGAAGAAGCAACTTGATGAATTACTCAGACTGGGTTGCATTCGGAACAGCACATCGTCATGGGGAGCTCCAGTGTTGTTCGTGAAAAAGAAGGATGGTTCACTTAGAATGTGTGTGGACTACCGGAAGTTAAATCAGTTAACTGTCCGGAACAAGTATCCCCTACCCAGGATCGATGATTTATTCGATCAGTTGAGGGGATCCAGTCATTTTTCCAAGATTGATCTGATGTCCGGTTATCATCAAATCCGGGTCAAAGAGGAAGACATCGAGAAAACAGCTTTCAGAACACGGTATGGACTATTTGAATTTGTAGTCATGCCATTTGGGCTTACCAACGCACCGGCTGTGTTCATGGACTTAATGAACAGAATATTCCGTCCATATTTGGATTGGTTTGTTATAGTGTTCATTGACGATATCCTGATCTATTCCAAGAGTCAGGAGGATCATGCTGAGCATCTTCGAATAGTATTGAACACCTTGAGACAGAACCAGTTGTATGCCAAAGCAAGCAAATGCGAATTTTGGCTACTTGAGGTCAAATTCTTAGGGCATGTTATAACAGCAGATGGTATAGCCGTTGATCCGGCTAAGGTGGCAGCAGTAAGTGAGTGGAAAGCACCAAAGAATGTCACCGAAATCCGTAGTTTTCTGGGTTTGGCTGGATATTATAGGAAGTTTATCATGGACTTCTCCAAAATTGCATCCCCATTGACTCGACTCACGCAGAAAGGAGTCAAATATGAATGGTCAGAGCTGTGCAATCAGAGATTTGAGGAGCTGAAAGAGAGACTTACAACTGCTCCTATTCTAGTTTTGTCGGAAAGGGGCAAAGGTTATGAAGTACAATGTGATGCATCAGGAGAGGGACTGGGATGTTCACTCATGCAACGTAATCGGGTGGTGGCATATGGTTCAAGACAACTAAAGATACATGAACGCCTCTACCCCACACATGATCTGGAATTAGCTGCGGTGGTCTTCGCTCTCAAAAGCTGGAGACACTATCTATATGGGGAGAAGTTTGAAGTATTTTCAGATCACAAGAGCTTGAAGTATTTATTTGATCAGAAAGAGCTCAACCTGAGGCAGCGCAGATGGATGGAATATCTGGCGGACTATGAATTTGCACTCCGATATCATCCGGGAAAGGCCAACAAAGTGGCAGATGCTCTCAGCCGCATGTCTCATGCATCAGTGGCATGTTTGATCAGGACTGAATGGGAGATGTTGAATTCCATTCGTGAGTTTAATCTATACATCACAAACCATGGGAGTATGTACAATTTGATCATACGATCCAACATGGTTACAAAGATTGAACAGGAGCAACGAACAGATCCGGAAATGGCAGAGACATGGGCCAAGATGTCTAATGGCGAGGTTGTACCGGATTGGGAATTACGACCAGGACAGGGTCTTATGTTCCGGGGTAGAATATATGTGCCAAGAAGCTGCAGAAAAGAATTATTGATAGAGGCACATCAGAGCAAGCTGTCCATTCATCCGGGTAGCACAAAAATGTATCATGACTTAAAAAGACATTATTGGTGGCATGGACTCAAGAAGGATGTTGCAGACTACGTGGCTCATTGTTTAACTTGTCAGCAGGTTAAGACGGAACATCAGAAGCCACCAGGGTTACTCAAACCCTTAGCAGTGCCGGAATGGAAATGGGAGCACATTTCCATGGACTTTGTGACGGGGTTGCCGAGGTCCTCGAAGGGCAATGACGCTATATGGGTTGTGGTAGACCGATTGACCAAGTCCGCGTATTTTATTCCTATCAAGATGACGGATTCATCAGAGACATTGGGTCGGAGATATATCAAAGATATCATCAGATTACATGGTATTCCACAGACTATAGTGTCTGATAGAGATGGCCGATTTACCGGCAGGGTATGGCAGAGCATGCAGTCGGCCATGGGAACCGATCTACTTATTAGCACAGCATTCCATCCACAGACCGATGGACAATCGGAAAGAACAATACAAACGTTGGAGGACATGCTGAGGGCGTGCATGCTAGACTTCAAAGGTGGATGGGAGGATCATTTGCCATTGGTGGAATTTTCTTATAACAATAGCTACCAGGCAAGCCTCCAGATGGCACCATTCGAAGCTTTGTATGGTAGACCATGCAGGTCACCAGTGTGCTGGACCGAGGTCGGCGAACCTGCACTGATAGGACCTGAGTTGGTTGCAGAAACTACTGCACAGATCCAGTTGATACGTCAACATTTGTTGACCGCACAGAGTCGGCAAAAGAGCTATGCGGATAAAAGGAGGAGGTTTCTCGAATTTGAAGTGGGAGACATGGTATTCTTGAAGGTCTCGCCACAAAAAGGGCACATGAGATTTGGGAAGAAAGGAAAATTGTCGCCAAGATATGTGGGACCGTTTTCAATTATCAGAAGGATGGGAGATGTAGCCTATCAGTTAGCACTTCCTTCGCAATTGGCGTCTCTACATGATGTATTCCATGTGTCGATGCTGAGGAAGTACAACCCTGATCCGTCTCATGTTTTGAATGTGCAAGATATAGATGTGCAAAGCGACGTCACTTATGTCGAGAAGCCGGTCGGAATATTGGAGAGTGAGCAAAGGGTGTTGCGTAACCGAGCGATTCAGTTCGTCAAGGTGGTTTGGGATCGACATGGTGTTGAGGAAGCCACTTGGGAATTAGAATCGGAGATGAGAGCATCTCACCCTGAATTGTTTGTATGATTTACTTTGAAATCCTACTTCGTTCGATTTTCGGGACGAAAATTATAAAAAGATTATTGTATTGTAACACCCTGGAATTTCAAAGTTATCAGTTTATGTGAAAATATTCATAGGTTCTATTATAACCTCAGTTAGATCTAGACTAAGTTAATTCCGTAAGATATATATGTACCATGTGCGGATCAGTTTTATGGACTTAGTTCATACGCACATGGGCTTGGCCAGTTAAGGGTCGGATTTAGAGATCCGAACTTAACTCGCGTCGTGACATTCCGCCCCGATCACTTAATGATTATTATTATTAAAAAAAAAAAAAATTCTGAAATTTAGAGTGAAAAGGGCAGGGTGTTACAATATACCCATCCACAAATTAATCGGGATTACCAATGGAGTACAATCTCCGCCCTCTAAGCAGGATTTCGGGACTGACTACCCAGGAACTCGTTGGCCTAATCACGTCGTACTTTGCGATCAACTGGACGCGGCCAAATCTCAACAGTTCATATAACTTCATATAAGCTAATCTCAAACCCAAGTTATGTTCGGACCGCTCAGAACTTGGCTTGCTGGTCATATGTGTTCCTTCCTATGCCATGCATGAGGTAATGTATACAAAAATGCCATTTCATATAAAATACATAGTATCATTGGAAATCGACTCATAATCATATATAATTTATTAGCCAACACATTCATCATATTTTGAATATAAACAAGTGTCATATTATACTCCATAGTGTTTTCAACGAGGTAGGAATCTTACCAATTTCCGATATACTATCCTTTCTTCTCTTCCAAGGATAACGCTAATGTCGCGTGAGATGAATCGTAATTCCTTTGCAAACCTCTTTACCTCATTAAATTCAACCATATATATTAGTTTAATTTTCCATTTTAATTTCATCACCCCTTCCATCCTACCAGATAGGCAGAGGCATCTGGAGGACAATCCAAAATAAAACCTTCTAATTCAGTCAACTGAATCTGGGATTTAGTTGACTGAAACACAACCAGATACCATATGTGCTTTACCCGCACACTTTTAGTCGACTGGATCATAAGATTCAGTCAACTGAAACACAAATAGATCCCATACGTGTTTGGCCAACAAACTTTCAGTCGACTGAATCATAAGAATCAGTCAGCTGAAACACAACCAGATCTCATACATGCTTGGCTAGTATATTTTCAGTCGACTGAATCACAAGATTCACTCGGCTAAATAAGACCAAATCCTTTGTGTTTTTTGCCAGTGTACTTTCATTCGATTAAATCATGATATTCAGTCGGCTGAAATATAAACAGATCCTTTACGTTTTTTGCCAGTATACTTTCAGTCGACTGAGTCACAAGATTCAGTCAGCTGAAATACAACCATATCCTTTGTGTGCTCGGCTAGTTCACTTTCAGTCGACTGAATCATGAGATTCAGTCAGCTAAAATACAAACAGATCATTCACGTTTTTGGTCAGTATATTTTCAGTCGGTTGAATCATGAGATTCAGTCGGTTGAAATATAAATAGATCCTTTACGTTTTTGGCCAGTATACTTTCAGTCGACTGAGTCACAAGATTCAATCAGTTGAAATACAACCATACCGTTTGTGTGCTAAGCCAGTTCACTTTCAGTCGACTGAATCTTACTGACTTTGTGTTAGATCTTTTGTGTTTGCATGCATTGTAAGGCATTTCTCATTGAAATCCATTCTTAATCATATTTAAACATGGACTCTATCTTCAAATACTTAACTTAATAAATTCATCCTACCCACTAGCCAATGTTAGGGTTCTTTATAATCCATCCAATCATAGTATCATCATAGCATGGTTTCAGATTTAATTTTATGGTTGTTTTGTTTCAACCCATAACCATCCCTTAGATAGATTTCCAACTCCATGGCCTTATAACTTTTTTGGCCATTCCTTCCAACCAATCATGGAACCCATGGGTTCGGCCACACCATGGCCAAACCTATGGTTTCCTTAGATTTATTCCCATATCATTAAGTCTTAGACGTACCCTCTTTCAATCTCCTTGTTTTGTTTTGATCTTTCTATTCTTCCTTAATTATTCTTCTCCTTTCTTTGTTCTTCAAAGTTTTTAAGTGTATGGAGGTAGAGGCAGGAAAGAGAGGAGAGGAGTAGAGAGGAACTCTTGTTCAAAAGAGGAGGAGTCAGCCAAGGGGTTTGGAATGCCCTTTGGTTTGGCTTTTTATGCTAAAGACTTAAACTCTTCCCTCCCACTCATTATGGCTTGGTCTAACCAAGGAGACCCTTGGTTTAACCAAAGAGTCCCTTGGCTTCCCAAGGGTGGCTTCATGGCTCTTGAGATGAAGACCCTTGCATTCCCAAGTGTCTAAGTTGTAACACCCCAATTTCTCAATGATATGAATATTTACGAAAATGCCACTGGAATGGTAAATTTAATAGATGTGATTGTAAATGAGAAAATGGTGGGGCCCATTGTTCAAATTAAGACCCTATGAACATGTTATAAGGATCAAGTTTAAGTAAAGGGGTAATGTACATCAAATTGGGTCAAAATGGTTAATTGGGTCAAAGGACCCAATGGGTCATGGTGGACTTATTTGACCATTGGGTAAGCTCAATTTTATTATGGTTAAGCTGAATTGATTTGAAACTAAATGGAGCATAAATCGGTAGGCTCGATGCAAATATGAAAATCACATTTAAATGGGTAAACCACCCATAAATGGGTTAAGACGTCAAAGTGGATCAATGAGCTAAGTTGGGACCCAATGGGTCGAATTGACCAAGTTGACCATGGTTGACCGTGTGGACCCTCAAGTGAGCTCAAATATGTAACGCCCCGCCCTTTCCACCCTTCCGAAAATCAGAGTCTGAAAATTTCTTTTGAAAGAAAACACAGAATGGAAGAGAGCGGGGGCGCCACGATGCGAGTTAAGTTCAGACTACTCAAGTCTGAACCTTAACTGGCCACCCATGTGTACATGGACTAGACCATGATAATAAACCACACATGGAACTAACAATAACTTACGGAATAAGCTAGACTATTTGCGGAATAGAATGACTAGATAGCAAGTAACAGTCTCAAATATTAATTAACATAAATAACCATCCATAGTTAGTAACCTAATCAAACCATAGCAAATTAATAACTTATTACATGTACACAAATTATAAATTCAAATGACAGTAATAAAGAAGTCCAGTTCAACATTCAAGCGCTTAGGCTTGGCTCCCCTCCCGGTCATCGACCTTCTCTTTCCTTTTCCTTGTACCTGCATTCTGCTCTGAGGATAGAATTAGGGCGTTAGATCAACGCGCCCAGTAGGTTCCCGAATCAGGGCTGCCACATGGTTAGCATATAAAACATGTATATATATATCATAGTACATGATTATCAAAAACATATAAAACCATGCTATGTATGTATGCAAATGTAATGAGTCCCACCCCATCACACATACATAGCCATCACTTGACGGGACTCTCACCGTCAAGGTAAATCACAATACACTTTCATCTGGAACTCACACGATAAGGCAAACCACAGTAAACCTCGTTACCTGTGGAAAGACACTTCATCATTGAGTTGTTTTCATATCACCTATTAGTCCTCCTGGCGGGACTCTCATCGCCTAAGGAGACCAATGTGAATCTTATCATCCTGTTACTCCTCCTGGCGGGACTCTCATCGCCTAAGGAGGACGGTAACTCATAAATTGCCACACAGCATAACCTTAGTCATCATCCCATGTCCATGCATGAGATGCCAATACTTTGTATGCCATTTGTAAATGCATAATATATCATTCGAAACCACATAAAATAAACAAGAGTCTCATAAAGAAAACTAGGATAAAACTGTGGTTACAAGTAGGTAGGAAACCTACTGAAGAATCACTTCAGTACTTGATTTTTCTTTAGCGTCACCCGGTCACGACTCGCACGTCGTTCAACTTCCGGTACCTTGTCCATATAACAAACAGTAAATCATACTATCACTTACTTGTTCATTCATATCTAAGACCCAACCACATCATGTGGGGTTCGGCCATGCCCTTGGCCGAACATCATCAACTTAGAATTTGTCATTTTATGGGGTTCGGCCCTATACTTGGCCGAACCTTGTATTCCCACTCTTCCATCATCAAATGGTTCTCCATTACAATACTTTAAACCCTTTATAAAATCATGGGAATAATATCAAACACAACCCATGAACTTAGTCCATTTATTCCAAAAACAGCCCATGGGGTTCGGCCATGCACATGGCCGAACCCAATGGTTCTCTTGATTTATTTTGTCCATCATCTACCCATGATTTGAATCAATAACTTAACCCTAACATTGATATGGTTCAGCCCTATACCAGCTAGCCAAAAAAAGTAACCATATCCTCATTTAATTCCCATAAAACATCATACTCTTACATGGTTTTTATCACACAAAATCATCTAATATTTTCATGGGGTTCGGCCATCCAAAGTGGCCGAACCCTATGTCCATGTTTTGGTCCTCTTAAATATGTTTTAGATCTCATTTAGACAAGTAATAAACAACATAACATTACTGCATTTTTTAACCTCTTAAAACATCCAAATAAATTCATCAACTTGTCCAAATGACCATAATACTTCATGGGATTCGGCCATCCAAGATGGCCGATCCCAATGGTCTATTTCATCAATTTTAATCCACTGTTTAGACCCATGATAACTTCAGTCCTTATGTCATTCAAATCCATGTTTTTAACCCTCTTTAAAACATGCATTTGAGTCTTAATGAAACATCAAAAACAGTCCACCAACTTCATGGTTTATATGTTTCAAAAACATCAAAACCAAACAATCATTTGCATGGGGTTCGGCCCTCCATGGTGGCCGAACTCTATGACCTTTGGTTTTGAATTTCGTAATCATTCATCTAGGTTTAAATCAACTTCCATATTTATGTTTTAACCTTTTTAAAACATACACTTTAAATCTAATAAATCATCTAAAAACAGTCCCATACTTGTATGGTTTTAAATTCCAAAAACCATCCAAATCAAATCCATATTTTTCATGGGGTTCGGCCAACCAAGCTGGCCGAACCCAATGGCATAATTTCTTATCCTTTTAAGCCATCTAATCTCAGGTTTAGACCTATGACAAATTCGGCCATACATGACCAAATTATGTCATCCAAATTTTATAACTTCAAGCTCTTAATTAAACCAAACACTTGAGTAAAAACTTACCAAACTCCCTTGCTTTTAATCTTTACTTCCAGTCCTTCTTTGCCTTCTTTCCTTTGTTGTTTATGCTTGATTAACTGATGCCAAAACCTCTGTTGTTCAGCCAAGAAAAATGATCTTGAAGAGAGGGGGAGAGAGATGGGAATTTCTTGGATACTCTATGTAAAAATCGGCCAAGAAAGGTAACCTTTTCCTTTTGTAGTTTCCATCCCATCTTCCATTCATTTCCCTCATTTAATCTTGCCAAAACTGATGGGGTATTGGGTGTCAACCAAGACACCCCTTCACCAAACGTTGCAACCTTTCATGTTTAAACACATGCATCTCATGGGATGAGATGATGCCGCCCCAAGCTTGGTGTCCTTTGTCTTTGCCAAAGCACCTCTTCACTCTCAACGGCTGGGATTGATTCTCCAAGGGTTGTGTGTGATTAACAACACATTTCCATTTCCTCTTGACTCACTAGACACTTGATATTTTTATTCTAACTCAACTCATCCAACTTATCACATTTAATGCACCAAGTTTGAGTCAACTCTTTTCTTAAATCAAACTCACTTCAAATCAGTTCAACTCAAGCTGAATTAACTCACACTTGAGTTCAATTGAGGGCCCACACGGTCATCCGTGGTCAACCTAGTCAACCCGACCCATTGGGTCCCCAATCAGCCCCTTGACCCGTTTTGACAACATGACCCATTCATGGGCTGATTTTTGCCATTTTTAATTGATTTTCACTTGTGTTTCAAGCCTACCCATTTTTGCTATACCTGATTTCCAATCAGTTCAGCTTGACCCCATTTAATTTGAGCTTACACAATGGTCAAATCATCCATTTTGACCCATTGGGTCCAATTGGGCCCTTTGACCCATTTAGCCATTTTCGACCCAATTGATGTTCATTACCTATCCAATCAAATTTGACATTTATAATGTGCTCATATTACCTTAATTTGAGCAATGGGCCCCACCATTTCCTTATTTGACATCTCAAAATAATTAATTTAACAAACCAGGGGCATTTTCGTAATTATTCACTTCATTGAGAAATCGGGGTGTTACAAAATATGAGTTAAATCAGGTTGAGTTGGGACTGAAATGAGTTGGATTTGAATTAAGAAATGGAGTTGACTCAAGTGAATTAAATGAATGGCATTAAATGTGGTGAGTTGGGCTAATGAATTGGGTGAGTTAAAATGGAAACCAAAGGGACCTTGAATTCAAAGTGAGTCAAATGGGATGTGAGGAGTTGCTTTGATCTCAAACATCACCAAGAAAACAAGTCCCACACGTTGGTGGGTTGGAATTAATGGTTGATGCATGAAAACCAATGGAATGGCATGGGAATTGGGAGGGTTTCCATCTCATGATGGAAAAAAAGCTCCAACGTTGGGAGTGCCAAGGGGTGGCTTGGTTGGCACCAAATGTCTCCTTGGTTTGATCAAGGATTGATGAGGATTAATGAAGGGTCCAAGGGCTGTTTAACAAAAACAAAACACCACACCCCTTGGCCGATTGTCACTCAATGAAATCATAGAATTCTTATCTCTCCCTCTCTCTCAAGAACATACCCTACTTGGCCGAACCAGCTATTGGTGCTTTCACCATTGATCAAGCACATATTCGGCTAGAGACTAAGGGAGCAAGAAGGAAGAAAGCAAGGATCAAAGGCAAGAAGAGAGGCTTAGAGAATTGGTAAGTACTCCATAGAATTTTGATTAATAAAGTTGGTTAAATGAAACATGATTTGGCCATGGGATGGCCGAATCTACCAAAGGTTTAGATTATGAATAATGATGTTTAAAAAAATAGAAAACATGAACCATAGGGTTCGGCCACTTTGGATGGCCGAACCCCATGAAATAGTATAGTTATGTTGATGGTTTTTGTAAGTTAAAAACCATGCAAAATGATGGACAGTTTTAGATGTTTTAATTAGACTTAAATGCAAGTTGAAAGGGTTTTAAATCATGGATTTGAATGTCATGATTTGGCCATGGAATGGCCGAATTCATCAAGGGTCTAAACCTTGTGTAAAGGTGGTTTAAAATGATAAAAATGGATCATTGGGTTCGGCCACTTTGGATGGCCGAACCCCATGAAGTTATTTGGGTATTTGATGGTTTTTGGAAGCTAAAAACCATGCAATACTATGAAGTTTTATATGTTTTTAATGAGACACAAATTATATGTTAAAAAGGTTTAAATTATAGGCCATAGGGTTCGGCCAATTGGGATGGCCGAACCCCATGAAATGATATGATAATTATACGGTAATTTGTGATGGTTTTTGAGAGATAAAAACCATACAATATTATGGGGTTTTTTATGTGATTTAAATGGAGATAAGGTTACTGTTTTGGGTTGGCCATGGGATGGCTGAACCATATGGTTATTATGGCTAAAAGTATTGAGCCTAAGTTATGTACATATGATGGAATCATTGAACCAAGGGAACCATAGGGTTCCCCATGGACAATTGAATGGGTATTTGGATTCAAGTATATGGGTAGAAATTATTGTTGGTTTTGTAATATTTTCAAAAGGTCTAAAAAATATGATTAAATGGTGAAGTATGAGGAATGGATAAAAGAACCAAGGATGATCTATTGGGTTTGGCCATGAGTATGGCTGAACCCCATAGAAAGAGGTATATGTCATGATTGGGGTTTGAAGGATTGAAATGAGACATAATTTGGATTGGTGAGGTTCAACCAAGTAATATGGCCGAACCCCACTAAGGTGGTTTTTATGGAACTTGGTTTTAATATGGTTTAAGTCTAGTGGCAAAGCTGTAAATACAGGTAATAATGCAAAAATGAATATAGAAGGATTAAAGGACTTGAAAGAGGGGTCAAACCAAAGTGGTATGGTTCGGCCATGTTGTATGGTCGTGTAACACCCCGCCCTTTTCACTCTAATAATCAGAGTTTTTTTTTTAAATATAATAATCAACCAAGTGATCGGAGCGGGTTGTCACGACGTGAGTTAAGTTCGAACTTCTAAAGTCCGACCCTTAACTGGCCAAGCCCATGTGCGTATGGATTAAGTCCATAAGAATCGATCCACACATGGTACAATAAACTTGCAGAATATACTTAGTCTTAATCTAACTGATGGTTATAATGGAACCTATGACTACTCCAATTATCATTCTTAGATAGCAAAGTACTTAATCATAATCTCCAAAAATTACTAAACAATCTTAACTAATTGTTCAATCAAACCATCCAAAATAAATCAAACAATAGCATCTACTTAACTACTTATTACATGCCAACTCATCTAATTACCAAATTACATTGTCCAAATAAATCAAATAAAAAGTCCATAAACGGTCCATTCAAATTGCCCAAGCTCCTATGCTTGGTTTCGTTCTCGATCCTCGTTCTTCCCCTTTCCTGTGTCATCCACTAAGGATAGAGATAGGGCGTTAGATCAACGTGCCCAGTAGTATTTCTGATTAGGGCTACCACAAGGTTAGTAACAAAACATGCAAATAATATAATAATACATGTGTGTCAAAATTCCATAAAACATGCTATGTATGAAATGAACATTTAATGAGTCCCACCCATCACCATTCTACATAGCCTCCTCTTGACGGGATTCTCATCGTCAAGGTACTCACAGTGGTCTTTCGGATGCCCCGACGGAGTGTGGCCTCCGGATTCCTCTTGATGGGATTCTCATCATCAAGGTACCCCACAGTGGTCTTTCGGACGCCCCGATGGAGTGTGGCCTCCGGTTACAACACCATCATCCCATGCCATGCATGAGATGTCTATGCAAACATGCCATTTAGAAACATAACTTTACATTCATATAACTTATCGAAATCAACATAAAACAACAAATAGAAATGTGGTTACAATAAGGGTAGGAAACCTACACAATGATCACTTAATTTGACCCTTCTCTTGAACCGTCTCCCGTTTACAACTTGTACACCGTTCAAGCACGTCTGATACCTTATTCACATAGCAGCAAATCAAACATTCATCCATATCATTCCAACTTGGTCTATGTCCTAAAAATCCACTATGTGGGGTTCGCCCATACCCCATGGTCGAACCTCACCTATTTTCAATTTGTCTCTCTTTCATACAACCATACAATTTAACCAAACCTCCAAATAAGCCTTGGTAGGGTTCGGCCATACATTATGGCTGAACCTTACCACTTTGGTTTTGGCCCATTTATCCAATCACATGATCATTTTATCTTTGATCATTTCATCCATAATTACCATTATGCCATTTAGACTATCCTTTTGTTTAATTTATGTTAAACACCATTTAGACATAATTAACCCACCTCACACCTTAAGCATACTTTGGTAGGTTCGACCATACAATATGGCCGAACCTTACCACTTGATTTTGGACCCCACTTTTCAAGTCCTTTGATCAATCCATTCACATTTACAATTTATCTTGTATTTACAGTTTTGCCATTGGTCTAACCAATGCTTAATTTTTCTAACTTCCATCGCCTAAAATAAAACCATCTTAGTGGGGTTCGGCCATACACATGGCCGAACCTCACCACTTAATTTTGGTCCTTTTTAAACCCTTCATACATCCATATAAATTAACCATCCAATCCATCAATCATCATTAGTGGGGTTCGGCCATACTACGTGGCCGAACCTCACCAATCTGATTTTTGTCCCCACTTTCCATCATTCATGATGGCTGATTATTTACCTAATCTAAGTCCATAGACAAACATATAATTACCACATAGTTCATCATAAACTTAATCCATCAATTATATACATATGAGACTCCATACTTTAACCATGAAAGCCACATGATTCAGCCATCCTATAAGTGGTCCAAAACAACAAGCTTATCTCCATTTAAAATCCTTTAAAACCTCCATTTCATAATATGGATTTTGTCTTTCAAACACCATAAAAATCACCAAGTTTTCTCATGGGGTTCGACCATCCAAAGGGGCCGAACCCTATGGTCCATATTTTGTTATTTAAAGACAGCATACTACCTAATCTAAACCATTGATGGATCTGGCCACACAATGGCCGGATCACATCCCTTAACCAACTTATTTGACAAGGTTCATAGTGCACTTACTAATACCGCGTCTTCTTCGGTTCTTTGACTCCTTCTTGATCTTTTACCTCCCTAGCCTCTCCTTCTTTCATCTTGTTCTCTTAACTGAGATTAACCTTGCTGCAACCTCCTTGGAATACTTCAGCCAAGTGATATGAATTTGAGAGAGAAAATGAGAGAGAAAGAAAGAGAACTTTGGCCTTGGATGAATGTGCTGAGCCTTGATGCCAAAACCCTTTGGCTGAACTTGTCTTGATGAAAGAAATCAACCAAGGCCTGATTGAAAATAAGCAACCAACCGCTGTTCTTGGTTTTGAAAAGATGAAGGACGACCAAGGAAGAGAGAGATAGAGAGAGTAAGAAATGAAACTTCTTTGGCTACTCAAATTCAGCCCAAAGTTAACCTTGTGTAACTCCCATTGCCTTAACCCAAAATCCTTATGTTACTTGGGGGTTTCATCATGAAATGAAACCTTTTCATGTTCCCAACATCCCTTGCTGATTGAATTTGTGTAACCCCCCTCCTTAACTCTTTTTCTCATTAACAAACCAAATAGGGGTTTCATCTTAAGATGAAACCTTTCACCCTCCTCCAACGTGTAGTCTTGTATTTTGAATTTAAAATGTCAAAAACCCCTTTTGAAACTCCACATAACAGCAGCTCCATTCACTCTCTATCCTTGGAGTTACATGCAAATAATACCACTCCCATGTATTCCAACGTGTGGCCATTGTTTGGCTTAAGTTAACCACCACCTCTCCAAAATGTAACTCCATGAAACGACACCTTCCATTTATCCCCTAACTTGGAGTTTCATGCATGAGGTACACCCCCATGCAACCAACATGTAGAAATGTTATAATCTATTATGTGTAACTCCACCAAACAACATGTCCATTCATGCTCCATCTTTTAACCATTCCATGCAACTCCAATTGTAACTCTCATTTCTTTACTACTTCCCTTGATTCACCTTGTGTAACCACCACTCATTACTTATTGCCCAAATGGGAGTTTCATCCATGAGATGAAACTCATTGAATCCAACGGTATTGATCCTTGATCTTTGGACTACCCAACCATCTATTGGTTGTCCTTTTCAAGACTCAAGCATGGCATAAACCCTATGCCATTTCCAACGTGCATAATTCTTTTAATCTTTGAAATACCACTCCCCACAATTGTAACTCCCAAAACTGTCACCCCATTCATTTTTAAATTAGGAGTTACATGCATGGAAAGCCTCCCATGCAGCCAACGTTCTCTTGGTTTTGAATTTGAAACAGCCCACAACCTTTTATCTCCACACCTCACTCACTTAAAAATTAAGTATTCCATCCAACTCATTTATTTAGCTCCCCAACTCAACTCATTCATTTTAATGCAACTCAACCCATAAATTCAACTCAACTCATCTCCATCATTTAATTTATCTCAATCCCACTCAAACATTAAATTAAACTTAACCCAAATTAACTTTGAGTTTAATCAATGATTAATCATATCATCCACGACCCATTGGGTCCCATTTGGGTCCCTTTGACCCATTTAACCTCTTTGACCCAAATAAATGTACCTTTCCTATTTAACTTAATTTAAACCTTATACAAGTACATTAAGCAATGGGTCCCACCATTTTTCTCATCTATGATCATAACCCTTCAATTTATAAATCCAAGGGCATTTTTGTAATTATTGATATATTGAAAAATCTAGGCTATTACAGGTCGAACCCTACCAAGTTATGTTTGTAATATGAGATGTTTTAATGAGGATTAAATAAAAAAAGAAATCAAATTAAAGTGGGTGAGGTTTGACCATGGGTATGGCCGAACCCCACAAGATGGTTTATGGGATCTAGACTTGTTTAGAAATCAAGAAGATATGTTATTAACTTGCTGTTGTATAAACAAGGTAACGGGATTTGAACGGCACGCGAATCGTGATCGGTTAAAGCTTAAAAGGAATGAACACTTAAGCGAAGTTTCCGTAGGTTTCCTACCTACTTGTAACCACTTTTATAATTGGTTTTATCATGGTTTTATGAGTTATATTGTTATTGTTTTATGTTTCAAAATGGGTTTTGAATGATGAGATATATTTATGAATGACATATATACATTGACATCTCATGCATGGCATGGGGTGATGATTATGGAATAACTTAATGATGAGAGTCATATCCAGAGGAAATGAGGAATACTCTGGATTACCTTGACATGAGAGTTCTATTCAGAGGAAATGTGGAGCACTCTGGATTACCTTGACATGAGAGTTCTATTCAGAGGAAATGTGGAGTACTCTAGATTACCTTGACGTGAGAGTCCCGTCAAGTGAAAGCTACGTATACTTGTGATGGGTGGGACTCATTACATTTGCACTTACATACATAGCATTGATTTCAGATGTTTTTGGATGATCATATACTATATATATGCATGTTGTATATACTAACCATGTGGTAGCCCTGATCGGAAAACCTACTAGGCGCGTTGATCTAACGCCCTATTTCTATCCTTAGAGGATAATGCAGGAAAAGGGAAAGGGAAAGAGAAGGTCGAGGACCAGGAGGGGAGCCAAGTTTAAGCGCTTGAGTGTTGGAATGGATTTATATTTTACTATCATTTGAATTACAATTTATGGACATGTAATAGCTAGTAACTTTGCTATGGTTTGTTTATAGTTTGATAATGGATATTTGGATTAACTAGTTTTAATGGGAGACTTGTACTTGCTATCTGTTCAATTTATTTCCGCAATTGGTCTAGTTTATTCCACAGGACTTGATTAGTTTCATGTGTGGATTGTTATCATGGGTTTAGTCCATGCTCACATGGATGGCCAGTTAAGGGTCGGACTTTAGAAATCCGAACTTAACTCGCGTTGTGTCGTCGTCCGCCCTCTTCCTGTGTTATTATATTATTATTTTTTAAAAAAATTAGACTCTGAATCTCGGAAAGGGTGGGGCGTTACAATTGGTATCAGAGTGAAACGGGAAGTTGATGTAGTGGCCCGGAATTTTTAAATTAATATAAATGTGGATATTATTTATTTTAGTGATGGAAATTAAAAAATTTGTGGATTAGATGGTAAATGGGCCAAAGTTTGGGCAAAGGCCCAAGTATGGCCCAATGGATTATGGAGTTGATTTAAATTCATTTAAAAGGGCAATGAGGGTTAAATGGGTCAAGAATGATCAAATTGGGTCAAATACCCATTTGGGACCCAATGGGTCAAGATGGTTAAGCTCTAAGGTAAATGGGTAAGATAAAAGTGTAATTGGGCCATGGGCCCAATGGTGATTCATTTAGAATGAATGGAATGAAATTTAAATCACCTAAGTTATTTGGAATTAAACCAAGGTGATGTGGCCAAGTGGGACCCACCTCCACCTCATCAAGTGAGGTGGCGTGTGGGCCAAGGATTGGTGGGGCCGGCCACCATGGTGGAATTAGTCAACCATGGGTGGAAGTGTGAAGGTAAATTAAAGAGGTGAAATTAGGTTAAATGGAAATAAGTTAACCTAAATTAATAATTTAATTAATCAAGTGATTAAGTTAAGCAAATGGGGTTAAATTGGTCAAATGGGAGACCAAGCTACCCCACCTCAAATATGAAACATGTTGGGCTTGGTGGTGGTTTAGATAACCACCACCATAAAGCAACTTAAATATCTTCAAAATATCTTAGGGTTGTTGGGGTAATTAATGGTAAAGTGTAGTTAAGTTAAGCCTCATTTTCTTTCCCATTTCTTATCCTCTCTTCATCGTGCTCTCTCCATTTTTCATTCTTCATTGTCGTCCCATGCTCTAAGTGGAGGAGAGGAAGAGAGCTAAGGAGAAGAGAAGAAGAGAAGAAAGAAGTGGAATTTGGAGGGAAATTACTCTAAGGTCAAGGTTACCATCTCCTCTCTCATCATCTCTCCCTCTCCCTCTCTTAAATTAAACCCTAACTTGGCCGATCCTAAGGTTGGGGGTTGCCACCATTGATCAAGCCTCTTGACCTATTAAAGATCAAGAGGAAGGAGAGAGGAGGCTATGGAAACCGACGGGAGCGGCGGAAGTCAGAGGAGATGACGGATTGTGAGTATTTCTTAAACAAGAAATTTTGGATTTTTAGGGTTTAAGATTTGGGATTTATTTTTGTAGAATTTAATGGTGGTTACATAAATTTATGCCATGGATGTTAAACCCATCAAATGAGAGGGTGGAAGATGGAGGAAACCCTAAATGGGTAAATTAGGGTTAGGGTAAGAAAATAAATAAATGGATTATGTGCATTGGGTAATTTATGAAATTAAGAGTGGAAATTAGGTTATTGGAAGGAAATCATGGGCCATAGGGTTCGGCCATGTAGCATGGCCGAACCCCATGGTGGGTGATTAGCTAGTTGATGTAAATAATTAGGGTTTTAAAGAATGGAAGACAATGAGGGTTTTTAGCTAATGAAATTTAGGGTTGTAAATGAATGCATGTGGGTAAGTTTTTAAAATGGTTTTATGATGAAAATGCAAATGGATTTTTATGGCATTGGAAGGTATAAAAGAGAATGAATTATGAACCATGGGTTCGGCCATGGTGTATGGCCGAACCCTAGGTTGTTGTGTGTGAAGTTAATTAGGGTTTTAGGGTATGAAGCCATGGAAAAAAAAATGGGAAGATTGATGAAATTAATATTTTGGTGAATGTAGGTATTTTGGAGCAATGAATGGTGGATCATGAACCATGGGTTCGGCCATGGTAAATGGCCGAACCCTATGGTGATGTAATGGTGATCAAATGATGGGTTTAAAGGATGGAAAAAGATGGATTAATGTGTTAATGAGTTAGGGTTTCAAATGAACAAATGTAGTGATCCAAATGGGGCTAAGAGTAGTGGTTTAAAAGGGTGATTTAAACCACCTCAAGGAAGGATTTATTTTGGATCTAAATGGTGTAAATAGATCCAAGAAAAAAATGGGGAAAGGACACCATGGGTTCGGCCATGGTGTATGGCCGAACCCATGGCCCAATTGTGATCCATTTTGGTGGGTTAAATTGGATGATGAATGGTGTGTGTGTGGCCTCCAAAGGAAATGAATGAGTAATGGACTCATTGAAGTTAAATACATGAGGTAAATCCCATGGGAAGAGTTGATGAATTAGGTATTTTGAACCCATGGCCATTGGTGAACCATTTAAAGGGTTAAGTATGGGGTTATGGATGGGTTTAAATGAATAATGGTGAAATTAATAAAAAGGCTAATTTTAATAATGTTATGACATGGTTCAATGGGTCATTAATGGACCTAAGTTAGGGATCTAAGTCTATGATCAATTATGGATTAAATCACGCATGGATAAATGAGTGTTTAATCATGGAAAATGAGGTAGTGGCAAAATGGTAATTAGTGGCCAAATTCAAGAATTCCATGGAAATTGATCATGGACTTAGGGGATCTAATGTAATAACCTTATAATTGATTAATAAAGCCTAGGGTGGCCGAATTTTAAGACTTATGGGATTAAAAGGTTTAATAGATGACATGGGACCCACAAAACCTAAGTAGTGACCGGTTTTTCCATATGGGCTTAGAAATGGTTAAAACTTGAACTGATTTGGAAATTTAATAAGGTATTGGATATCGCGGGCAGTACGCGTGACGGTAGCCGGACTATCGGACGAAAACGAAACGAAGACGCTAGTTGGTATTCGATAGGATTCTAACCTTTTTGTAAGCCATGGATTGAGTGATGGTTGCTTTGAATTATCTTGGAAATTATATGAGTTGTTTAATATTGGTTTTGAATTATGTATTATGTAGGGGCTTTTACTTGATTTACTCTGGTAAGCATATAATTGGTTTAAAACGGATTTTTAAAGCTATGATGCGTTTATTGAGGCTTTACTTGATCTACTTTTGATAATCAAGTCATATGTTTGATTGATGGGATTTTTTTAAATGTCATGGTTGTTATTATATTCATTACATGGCATATGGCACCTACATCTTATGCATGGCATGGGAGGGATATGGCAGGGGAAGGATGAAATGAAACCGGAGTCCATGCTCCATCGGGGCGACCGAAAACAGGCATGGGGACACCTTGACGAGGCTTTGCCGTCAAGGGGGATATTTTATGATTGGATCATATCTTGATGAGATTTTTCCATCAAGAGGGTCACGGCATGATGATGGTATGGATTATATTTTGAAAATTATGTATGGATGAAAAAGGGGCATTGTACAATGATGATGAGATTGATGGGTGGGATTCATGACATAAAACACCCATTGCATTACATTGTGCCAAATGGCATGATTTTGATATAATATTTTTATATACTTTGTTATCACTAATCCATGTGTTAGTCCTACTCGGAGTCCTACTGGGCGCGTTGTCTAACGCCCTACTTCTACCCTAGCTGATGGCGCAGGAGGTGGCGAAGCGGAAAGACGAGACGGGAGCCAAGCTAAGAAGCTTGGAAAGGAGTACTAGATAGTTACTAATGTTTATTTTGGATAATGTAATTTGAAATAGTTTAGCTTGTCGGAAATGTAATATTTTAGACTTATTGCTATGTTTTGAATTTAGTGGTAAACATATGAAGTTATGGCATTTTGGTAATTAAATGATGAAATCTTCCCTGCTATCTAGAAAAGAAAATTGGTTAGGATAGTCTGTAATGTCTTTCCGCATTTAATGTAACTTTTTGTGAGCTTTCTTCTACGGGTAAACTATTCTCTGTGGACTCCGTTCCATGCACCCTAGGGTTGGCCAGTTAAGGGCCGGGCTTTAGAAGCTCGGACTTAACTCGCGTCGTGACGTCCGCGCCCTTGTCACTTTAAAAAAAAAATAGACTCTGATTTCGGTGAAAAGGGGCGGGCGTTACAGTTGATCATCGAAGTAAGATTAAGACGGTTTCATGTCTCAATTGACCGACTCTTCGGAGTCTGCTGACTGGGGGCCGGATTAATTTACTTCGATTGACTCAGACTGAACAATCAATTTGAGAGCAACAATGAAAGATAGCAAAGTAAAGTACAGTCATCATAACTGGATATATCAAACATAGCAAAGTAGGATATATTTCCCCGATATCCCGACATTGAGAAACAAACAACAGGAATTTAGAGATTTTCCCCAGAAACAAAGCAAAACAAAGAGTGATGATTTGGCAATTTCCCCAAACATAGTACATGATATTATACGTAAGAAATTCCCCAAAACCAAGATTGGTTTTATTAGAACTACTTTTGATTATTTATGTGTTCTATTGTTATGATACAAATATGCCGAGTAACGTTGAGTATACAAAGTTGTGGGACAGAGGAACCCCTAGCAATCCAGTAGATTTGTTGTCTGCTTCCAACAACTCCAGCATGGAAGTTAACATGGACTTTCAGGAGGGACCTCCCGAGGAAGATGAAGTGGACCTAGCACTTTTTCCGGAGGATCCTATGGAAGATATCCCTTTGATAAGGGAATCGGTAGGGGAGCTAGAGCCTGGTTATATGTGCGAGTTGTACAACCAGGATGGGCACAATTATACATATTGTCCCCACCCTCTGGAAGTTGTTTGCCCGACTTGTGGACTTCATGGGCACGGAGAGGCAAGGACTAATTGTCATTACATTGGAGGACTGGGGATAATACCCTGCTTGACATGTGGAGTACTGGGTCACATGTCGATGACATGCCCTGACAGTTACTTTACGTTCGCTGATGATGTAGGATCTTCCACGGAAGATTAGGTTAAGAGGTAGAAAGGAAAGTCAGGGAAAGGGGAATATTCTGTAAGGGTGCATTTTGTTCTTTAAAGAGTTTGTTTTAACCCTACCAACCCTTGTACAAAGATGAAATATGAATATATATATATATATATATATATATATATATATAAAGTATGCAATTTTATGATGTTATGAGGATTTCTAGCATTTAATGTATGTTACGAAGAAAACTAAGTCCATAATGTTTCCATGATTTAGGAAAAAAATGGCTCCAATGAGAAAGAGCCTACAAAATCAGAAAGGGAAAGAGAAATTGTTACTAATTGGATTAGGCGAAGCGGCTCCAAAAAGAAAGACTCGACAAGATGATAAAGGGAAGGAGAAAATTGTACATGAGAAGGAGCAATCCGTACATGAGAAGGAACCATCAGTACATGATAAGGAGAAATTAGTACATGGGAAAGAAAAATGGCACAATGAGAAAGACGATCGGTACTCTCGGCGAGATGAGGAGGATAGTGAACATTCATCTCGACGGGAGGAAGAAGGGAACGGCAACAGCAACGTGACTATACCACATGTGCCGCATGAACTACAGAGCTTGGTACAAGCAGTAGTTACTTCTGTCCTCCAACAACATATGAATGGAGGTGGAAGCACGAGTGAGGCTAATGATCAGAACATGGTCAAAGACTTTCAACAACAGCGCCCTCCTTATTTCAAGGGGAGAGAAGGGTTTGTTGGAGCAGAGAACTGGTTGAAGAAAATCTCCCAAATATTGACTCTGCTGGATATCAAGAGTCATGCCCACAAGATTCTACTGGCCACGTTACAGCTGATAGATGATGCTGGTAAGTGGTGGGAAGTAGTGGAAAAACAGCAGGCACTTGTGCCAGAAAGGGAAAGGACTGCTATGAGATGGGAACAATGTAATGGCCCGGAATTTGTAAATCAATATATATGTGGCTATTATTTATTTTAATGGTGGAAATTGGAAATTTGATGGAATAAATGGTGAATAGATCAAAATATGGACAAAGGCCCAAGTATGGCCCAATGGACCATGGATTGGATTTAAAATCATTTAAATGGTCAATGATGGTCAATTGGACCAAGGATGGTTAAGTTGGGCCCAATACCCATTTGGGACCCAATGGGTCAAGTTAATGTAAGCTCTAAGGTAAATGGGTAAGGGTGAATGTAATTGGGCCATGGACCCAATGGTGATCCAATTAGTTGGAATGGATTTAATTAAAATTAAATACCTAAGTTGGTGATGAATTGACCAAAGTGACATGGCCGATTGGGACCCACCTCCACCTCACCAAGTGAGGTGGCGTGTGGACCAAGGATTGGTGGGGCCGGCCACCATGGTTGAATTGGTCAACCATGGGTGGATACATGGAGGGAATTTGAGGGAATGGAATTAGGTTAAGTGGGGATTAATTAACTTAAGTAATGATCTAATTAATTAAATAATTAAACTAGTTAAAAAGTGGTCAAATGGTCAAAATTGGATGACCAAACCACCTCATTTCAAAGGCCAAAACCGTTGGCTAGTAGTGGTTTATCCCAACCACCACCATAAAGCATGAAAAGCCCATGCTTGGTTGGTGGGAGGAGTTAATGTTGGAGTGTATCTTAAGCAACCAAGGGATAAGATGACTTTTCATTTCATTCTCTCCATTCCACTCTCATTTCACTCTCTCCCTCTCTTGCTCTCTCATGGCCGTCCCTCACACCCCAAGGATAAGGAAAGAAGAAAACTAAGAAGAGAAGAAGAGAAGAAAGAAACTCAAGCCTTGGTACTCCACCTCAAGACCAAGGAGGCTTAAGCATTTCTCTTACCATCTCCTCCTTTCCCTCTCTCAAATCTACTTCATCTTGGCCGACCAATCAAAGAGAAGAAGAAGAGAAATGGCTAAGGAAATCAAGAGGAGAAAGAAAAGCCGGAGGAGTCGTCGGATTGTAAGTAATTCTTAAACAAGAATTTTGCATTTTAAGGGTTAAGAGGTAATTATGGAACCCATTTCTTGGATTGGTTGGTGGCCAAATTGTCATGGGCCTTGGATCTCAAATCCATCCAATGAAAGGAGGAAGAATGGGCAAACCCTAATGGGTAAATTAGGTTAAAAAAATAAAGGATGCATTAAGGATTTTTATGTATTAAAATTTACTTAAGCATGGAGGTATGTAATGTCGGAAGAAATTATGGGCCATAGGGTTCGGCCATGTAGTATGGCCGAACCCCATGGTAAGTGATTAAGTGATTTATTAGGGTTTTAAAGAATGAAAGCCATGGAAAGATGATTATGATTTTTAGGGTTTAGATGATTAAATGTAGTGATTTTAAATGAGGAAATCCATGGGAGATGTGAATGGTGTTTATGGCCTCAAAAGGCATGAATGGATAATGAACCATGAACCATGCGACCATGGTGTATGGCCGAACCCTATGGTGATGAAATGGTGGATTTAATGGGTGTAAAATTATGGAAATGATGGAGAAGGTTCATTGTCTTTAAATAGATTTTAAGTATTATAAATAAGGTTTTAAAGGGATGGAAATAAGGTTTTAAAAAAATAAAACAATGGAGAGATTTTATGGAGGGAATGCTTTTGAACCTTATGGTGATGTATGTGTAATGATGATGGGTGTAAAATTATGGAAATTGATGGAGAGTGATTGGTGAACTTAGAGGTATTTGGACCATAGTGATGATGAGGGAATGTTGGCAACCTTAATGGATTTTAAATGTAGTTAGTGATGATCAAAATTAATGATTTAAATGCATGATGTAAACCCCCTCATAGAGGAACTTGTGGTGGACCTAAATGATGAAAAAAAAGGTCCAAGAAAATTGGGGAAAAGACATCATGGGTTCAGCCATGGTGTATGGCCGAACCCATGACCCCTTTTGTAAGTCATTTTATGAGTTAAATTTGGGATTATGTATGTGATTAGATGAATGGAAAATTAGGTAAGTTAAGGACTGATTTGTTAATGAACATATCATGGTTGATGGAATGTTAATGGATCCAAGATTATGGATCAATTATGGGCTAAGTACGGCGTTTTGTATGTGTTTAAGTGAATAAGGATTAGGTTAATTAAATGGCTAATTTTAATGATCATATGACATGGTTGATGGGTCATTAACGGATCAAAGATAGGGATCATTAATGGATCTAAGTTTGTGATCAGTTATGGACTTAATTGTGCATGGATGAATGAGTGATTAGTCATGGAAAAGAGGTAGTGGCAAAACCATAAATATTGGCCAAAATGAAGAACCATGGGTTCGGCCATGATACATGGCCGAACCCCATGGGGGATGATCATGGACCTGAATGTGTTTAAAGATGACCTTATGTATGGTTAAATGAAGCCTAGGGTGGCTGGTTTTTAGACTCATGGAATTTAAATATTTGATAGATTAAATGGGACCCACAGAACTACATAGTGAGGTGCGGCCATGGTATATGGCCGAACCCCACTAAGGCTTGGATAATGGACTTAGATATGATAAAACATGGACTGATTATTAATATGTAATAAGGTATCGGACGTTGCAAGCAGTGCGCGTATCAGTGACCGGATTATAGGACGGAAACGAAAAAGGACGCTAGTCGGTATTCGGTAGGATTCCTACCTCATTGTAAGCCATGGATGATGTGTATATTAATGTTTTTCTTTATTTATTTTTGGTAATAAAGTCATATGTTTTATTGATGGGATTTTAATGCCATGGTTTGTGATATCATATAGTATATTAAACACTTGCATCTCATGCATGACATGGGAGGGATATGGCATGGGAAAGATGAAATGAAACCGGAGTCCATGCTCCGTCGGGGCGACCTAGAAGCAAACATGGGGATAGCTAGATGTGCTATAACCGGAGTCCATGCTCCGTCGGGACGACCGAGAAGCAAACATGGGGATATTTTGATGTGCTTTATCCATCAGGAAGGTTACTATGGGTTTTATGATATATTGATGAGGTTATGCACATAAGAATGTTACTATGTGCTTATTATACCTTGATGATGGTCCTTCCATTAAGGGGGATACTTGTGTTGACTTAGACCTTGATGAGGCTTTGCCATCAAGGGGGATACTTGTGTTGACTTAGACCTTGATGAGGCTTTGCCATCAAGGGGGATACTTGTGTTAACTTATATCTTGATGAGGTTTTTCCATCAAGGGGGGGATATGGCATCATGATGGTATGGAGGATGGGTGGGACACATGACATAAAACACCCATGGCATGGCATTCATTTTATGGTTTTCATTATATTATACCTATGTGCTTGTTATCACTAATCCATGTGTTAGCCCTACTCGGAGTCCTACTGGGCGCGTTGTCTAACGCCCTACTTCTACCCTAGCTGATGACGCAGGAGATGGCGGAAACGAAGGACGAGACGGGAGCCAAGCTTAGGAGCTTGGGGAAGCGAGCTACTTAGTTTATTTAAGATTTATTTTGGAAATGGAATTTGTGTAATGTAGCTCGTCGGACTGTAATAATTTAGATTAGATTATTTGCTATGGTTTGGATGTTCATTTTGGATATTATGATTTTGAAGTATTTTAGTAATTAAATGAATGTCACTTCCCTGCTATTTAAAATTTGTAGGATAGTCTCTAGTATAATTCTGCACTTAGTTTAATACTCCGCAAGCTTACTTCTACGTGTGAACCGTTCTTCATGGACTTAGTTCCACGTACACGTAGGGTTGGCCAGTTAAGGGCCCGGCTTTAGAAGCTCGGACTTAACTCGCGTCGTGACGTCCGCGCCCTTTGTGACTCTTTACTTAAAAAAAAAAATAGACTCTGAGTTCGGTGAAAAGGGGCGGGCGTTACAAACAATTCTCAGCTACATTTCTGGATCATTATTTTCCTGAGGAGGAGAAAGAACGCCAGATTCAAGCCTTTTTGTCATTGGTGCAAGGCTCCATGACGGTAGCTGAGTATCATCAGGAATTTCTCAGTCTATCAATTTATGCATTTTATATTGTGGACACAGAGTACCGGAGGGTTCGTAAGTTCGAGTGTGGGTTGTGACCATACATTAGGGCCAGAATGACCGTGTTCAAAGCATCTACGCTGGCGGAAGTGGTCAACAGAGCCACCATTGTTGAGCAGGAATTGGCTGAGTTCACACGAGTTGACAACCGTCGAACACCGAGTAGGAGGGGTACGTATCAGCCTAACAAGAAGTTCCGACCGAACTTCAGCAGATCCTCACCATCTGTTGGATCTACCAGGGGCTTTCGCCCCAACCAACCCTCTCAATCTGTAGCAGTCACTCAGGCGTCTAGAGGAGTGAACAGTTGCTTCCACTGTGATCAGCCAGGTCACTTTAAGAAAGACTGCCCAAAGCTCAACAAGCTTTCATATTCCAGGGGATCATTCTGTCCACCGGCCAGACCAGTTAACTCTCGAGGAGGCAGGATGTATAATCGGGCAGGACGGGTGCCTAATCCTACTGGAGCTGGACAATTGTTTACTTTAACTTCTCCAGCAGATGATGATCACTCGGTAATTCAAGGTATGGCGGTAGTTAGTAGTTCCTATGCATATGCACTATTTGATTCTGGAGCTTCACACTCCTTCATAGCTGCATCATTTATAACTGCTACCGGTACCTTAGTTCAAAAATTAGCCACAACACTCACAATTGTATCCCCTATCGGAGACTCGGCATTGGGACTTATATGCACGGCAGTTAATACTGAACTAGCTGGACTCAGATTTGAGTTCAATTATCTGGTACTCGACATGACTGAGTATGATATAAACTTCGGCATGGATTGGTTGGCTAAGTTCCAGGCCAACATTGACTGTTATCGCCAAAGAGTGACATTTTGGTCACCCGAGGGAAAGCAATACGTAGTTCTTGCAGACAAGCAGAGTGGACTGCAGGAAGGGTTGAACCACATGGTATTGAATAATATCATCATTAATAAAGCACCAATTACCGAACTTCCGGCAATTGCAAAAGAATTTGCGGATGTTTTTCCAAAAGAACTCCCTGGTTTACCGCCTATGAGGGAGAATAACTTTGAAATCAAGCTGTATCCTGGAACTTCACCAGTGTCTCCACCACACTATCGGATGGCTCCAGCAGAGATGTCTGATCTAAAGAAGCAGATGGATGAACTGCTCATGTTGGGTTGCATCCGAAACAACACGTCGTCTTGGGGAGCTCCAGTGTTGTTTGTAAAGAAGAAGGACGGTTCACTCCGAATGTGTGTGGATTACCGGAAGCTGAATCAGCTAACGGTCCGGAACAAGTACCCTTTACCCAGGATCGATGACCTATTCGATCAATTGAGGGGTTCCAGCCACTTTTCGAAGATTGATTTGATGTCCGGATAAATCCGGGTTATGGAAGAAGATATAGAAAAGACAGCCTTCAGGACGCAGTATGGACTATACGATTTTGTAGTCATGCCGTTTGGACTCACAAATGCACCGACGGTGTTCATGGATTTAATGAACAAGATCTTCCGTCCGTATTTGGACCAGTTCGTTATCGTGTTCAGTGACGATATCCTGATCTATTCCAAAAGTCAAGAGGAACATGGAGAGCACTTACGGATAGTCTTGAACACTTTGAGAAAGAACAAGCTATATGCCAAAACCAGCAAATGTGAATTTGGCTATCTGAGGTTCATTTCTTGGGGCACATTATATCCAAAGGAGGTATAGCCGTGGATCCGGCTAAGGTAGCGGCAGTGAAAGATTGGAAAGCGCCCAAGAATGTAACCGAAATCCGTAGTTTCTTGGGATTGGCTGGTTACTACAGGAGATTTATTAAGGATTTCTCCAAGATAGCATCTCCACTAACTCGACTCACTCAAAAAGGGGTCAAATATGAATGGTCAAAATTGTGCGACCAGAGATTTGAAGAGCTGAAGACGAGACTTACCACTACCCCTGTTTTAGTTTTACCGGTAAGTGCCAAGTGTTACGAGGTATACTGTGATGCCTCAGGAGAGGGACTGGGGTGTACACTCAGTCAAAGTAATTGCGTGGTGGCGTATGGTTCAAGGCAGTTGAAAATACATGAACGTCTTTACCCCACACATGATTTGGAATTAGCTGCAGTGGTTTTCGCTCTCAAAAGTTGGAGATACTATCTCTATGGCGAGAAATTTGAAGTGTTTTCTGATCATAAGAGTTTGAAATACTTGTTTGATCAGAAAGAACTCAAATTGAGGCAGTGCAGATGGATGGAGTATCTGGCGGATTATGAATTCGCACTTCGATATCATCCAGGCAAGGCAAACAAGGTGGAGAATGCCCTCAGCCGCCTATCACATGCATCGGTAGCATGCTTGATCAGAACAGAATGGGAGATGTTGAATACCATTCGAGAGTTTAAACTCTATCTCAATAACCATGGAACCATATACAATTTGGTTATACAATCCAACATGGTTACCAAGATTGAACAAGAACAGCGAGTAGATCCTGAAGTGGAAGAGATATGGGCTAAGATATCTACGAGCATAGTAGTACCGGAATGGGAATTACGACCAGGACAGGGTCTTTTATTCCAAGGTAGAGTTTATGTGCCAAAAAGCTATAGGAAAGAGCTATTGATTGAGGCACATCAAACCAAGCTCTCCATTCATCCCGGCAGCACCAAAATGTATCACGACCTGAAGAGACATTATTGGTGGCACGGACTCAAAAGAGATGTCGCGGAATTTGTGGTGCATTGCTTAACTTGTCAGTAAGTTAAGACGGAACACCAAAAGCCACTAGGGTTACTCAAACCCTTACCAGTGCCGGAATGGAAATGGGAGCACATTTCCATGGACTTTGTGACGGGGTTGCCGAGATCCTCAAAGGGCAATGATGCTATATGGGTCGTGGTAGACCGACTGACCAAGTCTTCGCATTTTATCCCTATCAAGATGACGAATTCATCTGAGACGTTGGGTCGGCGGTATATCAAAGAAATCATTCTACTGACTAGTATTGCATTTCATCCACAGACTGATGGACAGTCAGAGAGAACGATACAAACCTTGGAAGACATGCTGAGAGCATGCATGTTAGATTTCAGGGGTGGATTGGAGGACCACTTGCCACTGGTAGAATTCTCGTATAACAACAGCTATCAGGCAAGTCTCTAGATGGCCCCATTCGAGGCTTTATATGGTAGGCCTTGTAGATCACCAGTGTGCTAGACAGAGGCTGGTAAGCCTGCATTGATTGGACCTGAGCTAGTCGCAGAGACTAAAGCGCAAATTCAGTTGATACGTCAGCATTTATTGACTGCACAGAGTCGGCAAAAGAGCTATGCTGATAAAAGAAGAAGGTTTCTAGAATTTGAAGTGGGAGACATGGTATTCTTAAAGGTCTCGCCACGGAAAGGACACATGAAGTTTGGAAAGAAGGGGAAACTGTCACCAAGATTTGTGGGACCGTTTTCCATCATAAAAAGGATGGGGGAGGTAGCGTATCAATTGGTACTTCCTCCACAATTGGCATCTTTACATGATGTGTTTCATGTATCGATGCTAAGGAAATACAATCCCGATCCGTCCCATGTATTGAATGTGCAAGATTTAGAAGTGCAAAGCGATGTGACATACGTCGAGAGGCCTGTTAGAATAGTGGAGACTGAGCAAAGGGTGTTACAAAACAGAGCGATTCAGTTCGTCAAAGTGGTATGGGATCGACATGGTATTGAAGAGGCCACTTGGGAACTTGAATCGGAGATGAGAACAGCTCACCCTGAGTTATTCATGTAATTTATTTTGGAACCCTACTTCACTCGATTTTCAAGACGAAAATTTTAAAAAGAGGGTTATATTGTAACACCCCAAATGGCACTTGGGTTATATTGTAAATTATCCAATTCAACTAACTTAATTAAATTTACCCAATTATTTTTAAATCAAGGTCACACATGACCCATTGGGTCTTAATTGGGTAATTGACCCATTTTCTTGCCCATCTAATGTCCATTTCAACTTTTTAATCTCAAATTCAATTAAATTGCAATCCAAGTGGACCAATCCGATAAATTTATAAAATAAGGAAAATCCGGGGTGTTACATATCTTGAATAAGATTGTTTGTGAATAGATATGGATTTATGACCTAAGTGTGGTCTCATACAATATGAAGTACGAGATGATCGGGATTTGATAAAAGTACAATTATATGTAGTGTCTAGATATGACACACTGTAGGCATACTATGTGATCGGAATTCCTACTGGGCAAGTTGACTAAGCCCATAAATTCCCCACAAGTTTTGTATGCAGGTCTTGGAAGACAGAAATGATATCGGACCAAGCGATGGCCGAGCATGGATGAGATGGAGATTAAAGAACAAAGTCTTGTGGACTTGAAATTATTTTGATGTTGTGAGAGATATGAAATCAATGTAGTTTTGTATAAGAATGTTGTAACCATGGGGAAATGTAATATTATGATTTTGGAATTGATGTAATTGAAGTTTATTTGTATTTGACTCATTGTATAATCTATCTTTTGGGAATTCCTTATCTTGCTATGAAATGTGATTGGCTATTCATGAAACGTATAAATTGTTTAAATTCCGCAGGATTATCCGGGTGTGTGGAAATGTTATCATGCACACCCTAGTTGGGCTAGTCAAGTGTCAACCTTCGAACTCGGACTTGGCTCGCTTACAAGATTACCGAGTGAGGTTTGAGAGAAACTAAGTTAAGTATTGATTTAATGAAATCATTTTGAAAGAGGTGGAGTAAAATTAATATAAATTAATTGATGATGTGGAAACTATGCCACATGAGCAGTGACGTGGCAGGGTGTGGTGAGGTGTCATGCCACATGGCAAAGACAAGACCCATTTGACTTAGGGCAACCAAGATGAGAGAATAAAAGACTCTTTTCCTCTCTCTCCTCATTTCCCTACCACCACCGATCCCTCATTCTCACTTTCCCTCTCTCTTGTGTGACACTCTCTTCCTCTCCCCCCACCCATGCGATCTCCTCTCTTCTTCCCTTCTTTTCTCCACTTCCATCGGTGATGCTCCAAGGAAGAAAAGAAAAGAAAGAGGGAAAAAGAAAGAAAAGAAAAGAAAAGTAAAAGAAGAAGGAACAAGAAAAAAAGAAGAAAAATCTTGGAAATATTCAAAAGAGGTTAGCTTTCTCCCTAGATGTAGTATTAAGACTTAATTTGACGATTAGGATGGTTTAGAATCAACCCAAGCAAATTTGGGTTAAGAAAATGGAAAATGGAAAATTTAGAGAATTTTGGGTTTTCCCACAACTCATAGAATTTGATTTAAGATCCACGT
This sequence comes from Chimonanthus salicifolius, assembly GCA_013350335.1. Taxonomy (NCBI): domain Eukaryota; kingdom Viridiplantae; phylum Streptophyta; class Magnoliopsida; order Laurales; family Calycanthaceae; genus Chimonanthus; species Chimonanthus salicifolius. The sequence goes on along the minus strand of CM023533.1, from coordinate 58,492,941 downwards.
GTTTGTTAATCAAATCATGAGAATTAACCTCATAAAATGTGATAAATCACATGTGGAATCAATCTAAGAGGTTAGGTTTAGAAATCAAGGCCAATGATCCACTCTTTAGTGATTTTCGAGTTCAAGAAACTCGGGCCGCACTACATTTTCTACAGTTTCTGCAACTGTGTGATTAAGGAAGATAGGTCTCGAAATGTTCAAAAAGAAGGTCTGACGATCCTAAGGTTCAGACGATCCGAGGTGATTATTTTTAGACCTGAAGCTTGGGACGATCTGAAGCTGGTCTGGGAACGTTCCGAAGCTTGGGACTATCCGAAGATGGTCTAGGGACGTTCCAAATCTTGGGACGATCCGAAGCTGGCCTGGGGACGTTCCAAAGCTTGGGAAGGTCCGAAGCTAGCCTGAGGACGTTCCAGAGTGACAGTAGCTTGACTCTCTTATTTTCTAAACACGTGAATTCAATTATTTATAAAGAGCACTTAGACTTATTACTGGACGTAATTTTTAAATCTCAGTGAAGGTTTCTTAAACAAGGTTTGTACGGATGGAAATATTGTTAAGACCACAAACTTATAAGATTTTATTATGAATTCTAGTGACAACACATAGACCCATGGATTCTTATAAGACCTTTACATGTGTAATAACTAGGAGGAAAAACATGAGATTGAGAGTCTAAAGGCATTGAATTAAATTAAGAATAATGATATCATGTGTTCTTTCGTGACATGTATGGATAATGAACGAAGGACCGAAAGCAAACCCGGTAGCACCGAACTAGTTCATGGATTGCCTTCATTCGCTGATCGGCTAAGATCAGTTAGGTTTTCCTACTTCGTTGAAATGCAATGGGTGTGAATCTAATACCCTATTATAAATATGAAAAATGATCCTTTGAGTTTCTTTGAAAGCCATGTGTCTTTGATTTATTAAATTGGGTGTATTTTCAATTGAAGTACTCTAGAATGATAATAAATGAGATGCTTTGAAATTGTATGTTATTAATACGTATTGTTTTGAGAAAACTATGGATTTCAGTTATTTGAGTTTTGAAATACTTTGGGACTTAAACCTTTGTATAAAGCATCTACATGATTATGATGAAAAGAATTGATGTGTTTAGTAATGTATGAAGTATTTTTTATAAAAAGAGTACTTTCAAGTTCAAGAAGATAATTGATAATACATGACATGAATCATGGACATCAAATGCATTCATATTCCTTACGCATGAAGCAGGGGGTGGGAAAGACGCGAAATGAGAACAAATGGACCTTATGGTCAGGAACTTCTCTTATGGGGTTGAGTAACGAACCAAAGTGCCGAATGTCTGGATGGACTTTGGGGTCGTATTATGATTTGACGAATCAAAGTGCTGAATTGACCCGAACAGACTTTGATGACGTACGCGCGCAAGATTGATTGAAAGAAAGTATTGTTTCACCAGTGGAACCGGTAGAGTTTTATGATGATGCGCATTGAGACTACCCCAAGAAAACGCATTATGAAATGTGTATACGGGATGAGAAATGCCCCGTTGTTCTATATGAAAAATTGAGGTACCTTGCATGGGGCATGATAAGGATATGCATATAGCATGGCACCCATGGCATGACATGTTACATATTAATAATCATTCATATGAACTAAATATGGTATTTGGGTAATGAAAAGAGTATGGCTTTATGAAAGGTTTTAAGAATGAGTTTATGATGAGGCATTTTCATAATAAAACGATTAAGGCCTCGTACTTTGGGGAGGAGCATCCAAGCTTATATACCAGCACCCCAAGCTTGCACTGGATGATGTGAGACTTCTCCACACACCCAGCGCCTAGCCTGGCGCTTTTGTAACTCCCCGCCCTTTTTCACTCGCCGAAAATCAAAGTCTATTTTTTTTTTTTTTTGAAATAAAAGAGTGACAAAGAGAGCGGGACATCACGAGGCAAGCTAAGTCCAAGCTTCCAAAGCCCGGCCCTTAACTGGCCAACCATACGTGTGCGTGGACTAAGTCCACGAAAACGGTTCACTCGTACTAAGGCTATACTTACGGAAGTAAACATAATGTGGAATTATAATAGAGTTCTATCCTATCCAATTTTAAATAGCAAGGATGTACATCACTTAATAATAATCATCTTAAGTTATAATGTCCAAAATTAAAATCCAAACCATAGCAAATAGTCTAAGTTATTACAGTCCCAAATACTAGCTACTTAAATTACATTGTCCATGAATAAATACTTAAATAAAATAGATCTAGCTCATCTAAGCTCCTAAGCTTGGCTCTGATCACGTCCTTCGCTCTGTCCATTTCCTGTGTCATCATCTAAGGTAGAAGTAGGGCGTTAGACAACACGCCCAGTAGGTACTCCGAGTAGGGTCAACACATGGATTAGTATAAACAAAATCACATAGATATAAATAATATCAAAACCATGCAAGTCAATGCCATGCCATGGGTGTCATATGCCATGAGTCCCACCCATTATCCATATCACAATCACATAGTATTCCTCTTGATGGATAATCCACATTAAGGTATCCCCACGAATGCCTTATTGGTCAACCCGAACAGAGCGTGGACTCCGGTTACATTTCACATCACATAGTATTTCTCTTGATGGATGATCCACATCAAGGTATCCCCACGAATGCCTTATCAGTCTCCCTGAATGGAGCGTGGACTCCGGCTACAATTCAATCATACATCCACTGGAATAGTGTGGATTCCTCCCCATGATTGTTTATCGGAAATCCGAATGGAGTGTGGACTCCCCTCATTTGATCCCTCCCATGCCATGCATGAGATGCAAGTGCAAATATGCTATGTAATAATAAACATCATAGCATTAAAATCCCATCATTAAGACATATCATTTGATACCAAAATAATTCAAGTAAAAACATCACATATACATATTCCATGGTTTTCAATGAGGTAGGAATCCTACCAACGTCTAAATACCAGGTCATTGTGTTTCCGTCCAAAAACAGATCACCGATCGCGTCAAGCCGATAGTACACCGCTTGTGAAATCCCGTTACCTTATTACATATAAATGAATCAAACCAATGATCCATTTGATTTCCAACCATCCCTAGGTCATCCTATGTCATTTCTATTTACAATTATAGTCTTCTATCTGGTTAAGTCCCTTAAGCGGTTTCCATCATACATTGGGGCTGAACAATGTTTTAAGTCCACCAAAATGCCTTAGTGGAGCTGGGCCATACAACATGGCCAAACCTCACTCTCTTGGTTTTGGTCCCCTCTTTTTAGTCCTTGATCTTTTTAATTAATGTGGGTCCAAGATCATTCCATCTTTTGATTTATTAGTCCCATCACCTAAATTAATCATTTTAATAAAAACCCTAAGTCCATAAAACATTCTCCATGGGGTTCGGCCATACAACATGGCTGAACCTATGGTCCTTTATTTTCACCATGTTCCCATCTTAGCTATCACTCTTTCCATAGCTAAACACTTAACTCATTTACACGTAACTTAGGTTCATACATGATTCATTAACATAACATAGATCCATAATAAATCCCTCCATTCCTTAGCTTGATCATTCCATCTTTTAAACATGCATGGATCCACCAAATGACCCATCAAAATCATTCATGGGGTTTGGCCATACAACATGGCCGAACCCATGATGTCCCATTTTTATCCTTCCTTTCTTAAATCATTACAAACATTAGGTCCATAAACAAAGTCCCTCCATGGGGGTTTAATCATACACTTAGGTCCCACAAACATGATCCATGGGGTTCGGCCATACATCATGGTCGAACCCATGGTTCCTCATCTCCATTTATTTCTTAGCTTATTAACCATGGTTCAGCATGAAAATGTATAAAAAATCCATAAACATACTTCCATCATTTTCATCATTTAGAACCCCTTTAAAATCACCAACATCCTCCATCATTTCCATCCCTTAAAACCCTTTAACATCACTAACATACATCCATCTTTTCCATCCTTTAAACATTAAAAATCAATAATATTCTTCCATGGGGTTCGGCCATACAACATGTGTAATAGCCTGAATTTTTAAATCAATATATATATGGCAATTATTTATTTTAATAATGGGAAAATGGGAATTTTGATGTCATGGATGTTAAATGGATCAAAAAATTTGGGCAAAGGCCCAAGTATAGTCCAATGGACCATGGATTGGATAGAACTTATTTAAAGGGGTCAATAATGGGCAAAGAGGGCCCGATAACCATGTGGGACCCAACGGATCAAAATTGATTCAAACTCCAAGGTAAATGGTAAGAAAATAAATATAATTGGACCATGGGTCCAATGATGACCCAATAAGGGGAATGGATTGAATTGATCACCTAAGTTAATGAGGAAATAATCAAGATGGTATAATCAAGTGGGGCCCACCTCCACCTCATCAAGTGAGGTGGCATGTGGACCAAGGAAAAACGTGGGGCCGACCATCATGGTTGACTTGGTCAACCATGGATGAGTCAAAATGGAATTAAAAAGGACCCAAATAAATAAAGTTGATTTAATTAATGTAAAACACCTAAGTTTAGTCTTGAATAGACTAAGGGGCGTAATCAAGTGGGGTCCACCTCCACCTCATTAAGTGAGGTGGCGGGTTGACTAAGATTTGGTGGGGCCGACCACCATGGTTGACTTGGTCAACCATGGGTGAATTCATAAGGAAGAACTAAGGAATTTAATGGAATTAAAAATTAAAAAGGGATTAACTAACCTAAGTGAAGAAGTAATTTAATTAAGTAGATGGGTCAACTTAGAGTCAATTGAGAAAGTCAAAGGGGACAATGGCCCTAAGATTGGGGGCAAGCAAGGCCATACCCCCTCCATGCTTGGTTGGTGGGATCATCATGGAGGAGTGTAAACCAAGCAAGCCAAGACTAGATGGAAAGAGGGGTTTTCCATCTCATTGCTCTCATCTCACTCTCTCCCTCTCCTCTCCAAACCGTTCTCCCTCTTGCAAGACCAAGAATACACTAAGGAAAGAAAGAGAAAGAGACTTAGAAGGAAGGGAAGAAGAAGCTAAGAGTTGGCCGACCACTCCTAAAACCCAAGACTTGTGATATTTTCCCATTCCCTCTTCCGTTTTTCCCTCTCCAAACTGCTACACCTTGGCCGAACCAAACCTTGGTGACCTTACCTTAATCAAGCTCACCATTAGCCGAATATCAAGGAGGAAGAAGAAGGAGAAAGGCCAAGGAACAAAAGGAGCAAGAGACAACCGGGAAAACCAAGGATTGTAAGTATTTCCAAACATGTCGTTATGGCTCTTTTAAGAGAAATCGCGAAGGAAGGAAGTACAAAACATGCAATGTAAAGGACTGACAAAACAGTCAGTCGACTGAATCAGAGATTCAGTCGACTGAACAGATAATGAACGAACCAGAAACGAAGTTCTGCGAGTTTCAGCCGACTGAATCAGGGATTCAGTCGACTGAACTAATAATGGACGAATCAAAAACGAGCTTCTGGGAGTTTCAGCCGACTGAACTAGAGTCAAAACAGTCAGTCGACTGAATCAGAGATTCAGTCGACTGAACAGATAATGAACGAACCAGAAACGAAGTTCTGGGAGTTTCAGCCGACTGAATCAGGGATTCAGTCGACTGAACTAATAATGGACGAATAAAAAACGAGCTTCTGGGAGTTTCAGTCGACTGAACTAATGGTGGCTGAAAACAGAAGGAGTTTCTGAGAGTTTCAGCCGACTGAATCTGATGATTCAGTCGACTGAACACAAACGTCTCGGATAAGAAAAGGGTTCTGGAAGTTTCAGCCGACTGAATATATGATTCAGTCGACTGAAGGAATGCGTATTAAACACGTAAATGGATGGTTGATGGTTCAACCGACTGAATCTATGATTCAGTCGACTGAAAATAAACTGGCAGAACAAACAGACAATCTGATTCAAAATCAGCCGACTGAATCTATGATTCAGTCGACTGAAAGGGTATGAACCATGTTTCAGCCGACTGAATGTATATTTCAGTCGACTGAAACTGAACTGGCAAGACAAACAGAAGATCTGATTCAAAATCAGCCGACTGAATCTGTGATTCAGTAGACTGAATTGAAATGTACAGTTTTTGAATATTTTCTAAGACACTACTAATCCGATAGGATAAATGGAGATGATATTAAATTAAAGGGACTGATTTTAAGGATCCTATGACATGATGGGTAAGTCATTAATGGATCTAGGTGTATAGATCAGTTATGGATTGAATTGTATACGTGTTGAAATCAATGGAAAAAGAGGCCAAGAAAAGGGCTGATTATGGTAATCTTATAATGTGGTTAAAGATCATTAATGACCATAGGTTTATGATCAGTTAGAGACTTAATCATGGATAAGATATAGACTAACTTGGGAAATGTATAATAAGGTATTGGCACATCGCAACGGTACGCGAACGACGACCCGAATTATCGGACGAGAACAAAAAAGGACGTTATCAGTATACCTTTTTGTAAGCCGTGGATTATGTGTATGTGATGCTTTCCGTATTTGATTTTGGAAATTATATGATTTATTATTACATGGATTTTATATGGTATGTATTATATTCTAAATGCTATGGACGGTATTTTACATGCTATGGATTATATTCCTATCCTATGGATTTTATATTATGGATATGAAATGTATATATATATTACATAACATAATGCACTTACATCTCATGCATGGCATGGGCGGGAAAATAAAGGAACCGGAGTCCATGCTCCGTCGGGGCGACCGAGAACAGACATGGGGATAGCCTGATAGGCTATAACCGGAGTCCATGCTCCGTCGGGGCGACCGAGAATCAGACATGGGGATAGCTCTTATGCTATAACCGGAGTCCATGCTCCGTCGAGGCGACCGAGAACAGACATGGGGATATTGATATGGTATCACCGGAGTCGATGCTCCGTCGGGGCGACCGAGAAGCAAACATGGGGACACCTTGACGAAGATTTGCCGTCAAGGGGGATAAGATATTTCATGATGATGTAGATGATGGGTGGGACATATGACATAGACACCCATGGCATAGCATTCATCATATGGTTTTATTATATTGCTATCAGTATGCTTGTTATTACTAATCCATGTGCTAGCCCTACTCGGAGTCCTACTGGGCGCGTTGACTAACGCCCTACTTCCACCCTAGCTGGTGATACAGGAGATGGAGGAAACAGTGGACGTGACGGGAGTCAGGCTTAGGGGCGTGGGAAAGCGACTACTTTGTTTATCAAAGTTTTATTTTGGAAATGTTGTAACTCAAGTAGCTTAGCTTGTTGAATTGTAATAATTTTGGATTTCTTACTATGGTCTAGATTAAACTCTGTACGTTAACATTTTGAGACATAATCATGAACATGGGGGTATTTTGGTAATTTAATGTGGTATCTTCCCTTCTATCTAAAAACGGTAGGATAGTATCTAGTATAATGTTCCGCATGTAATTATGTTCCGCGAGCTTACTTCCTACGCGTGAACCGTACTCGTGGACTTCGTTCCGTGCACGCGTAGGGTTGGCCAGTTAAGGGCCGAGCTTTATGAGTCCGGACTTAACTCGCGTCGTGACGTCCGCGCCGTTGTCACTTGATTTAATTCAAAAAAAAAAATAGACTCTGAAATATGGTGAAAATGGGGCGGGCGTTACAACATGGCCGAACCCTATGGTTCATCATTTTTTTCTTAACCATCACATACCAAGGGTTAGATCACTTGATGGGTTTTGGCCATACATCATGGCCGAACCTCATCCAATCCCTTTTTCTTTTCCTTAATGGTCCTAATACATAAATCTAGGGTTTGGCCATGCATGGGCCAAACCATGATCTTTGATCATATCCCATTCTTTATATTGAACATGCATGAGGTCCTTATGCATTTCTAGATCAGGGTTCGGCCATGCAAGGGCCGAACCATGATCCTTGATCATTTTTCATGCTTAGCCATATATACATGTTGTCCTTAATGATAACCTATCTTACCCCTTAGCAAGATTAGGGTTTTGTCCATTTTTCCATCTCATTCCTTGAATGGATTTCAAATCCATGGCCCATAACATTTTTGGCCAACTACTTTCAATCCAAAATGGAATGTTCCCTTAACCTCTTTCAAATTAATAAAATCTTGTCAAGCAATATTTACCGATTCCTCGACTCCTCCGTTTTCTTTCGCTCCGTCTTGCTCCTTTGCTTTTCTCCTTCCTTAGCCTTTTCTTTCTTCCTCCTTGATCTTCGGCCAAAGTGTGGTGCTTGATTAAGATGAAAACCCCAAGAGATGGTTCAGCCAAGGAAAAGGTTTGAGAGAGGGAGAGGAGGAGAGTGAGATGAAACTCTTTCTTGTCTTGGAGAGGGTCGGCCCTTAAGGTTTTTGGTGAGAGGGAGAGGAGTTTGAGATAGAAAAATCTAAGGATTTTTCCTTGTTCAATGAGAGAGGTCGGCCAAGAGTGAGAGGGAGAGAGAGAGGGAGAATGAGATGAAAAGCTTTCTTTCCATCTTGTCTAGGGTTTCCTTGGGTAAGACTCCACCTCCAACCACCCTTATCAATGTGGAGTCTTCCCTATGAGTCCCCTGACCAAACAAGGGAATGCATGCCCTCCACATGGCACACACCACCCTCTCCAACGGTTTTAGGCTAGTGGTTTCCATGAGATGGAACACCCACCTCTCCTTTGACCAACCATGAGGATGCATGCCCCCCACATGGTTTCTTTGTCTAGCCAAGAGGGTGCATGCCCTCCACATGGCATACCACCCCCATCTCCAACTGTTTTGGTGGCTAGTGGTTTCCATGAGATGGAAACCACCCACCTCCCCTTTGACTCACTCCATCTTTTCATATTCCATGTAACTCACGCCCATTTGACTCACTCCATTTAAATAAAACTCAATTCCTAACTCAAGCACTTGAATTTAATTTTAATTAATTAATTCCTTAACTCCAATCATTTTACTTAATCCTCTTGGACTCACCTTTGAACTCACCCATGGTTGACCAAGTCAACCATGGTGGCCGGCCCCACATGTGCCTTAGTCCACACGCCACCTCACTTGATGAGGTGGACTTGGGTCCCACTTGGCTATGCCACTTGGATAATTCCTCATACACTTGCCACCTCACTTGATGAGGTGGACCCCATGCCTTAGATCTTAATTGGGTCCATGACCCGATTAAATCCATTCCTTACCCATTTACCCTAATGCTCAATTCATCTTGACCCATTGGGTCCCAATTGGGCATTTGACCCAATTGACCATCAGTGACCCAATTAAATAGAATCAATCCTACCCATGATCCATTGGACCATACTTAGGCCATTGCCCCAATTCGTACTCATTAAACATCCATTCCATCCATATATCTTAATTTTTAACAATTGAAATAGATAATAGCCAATATAATAATTGAATTGAAAATCCCGGCTATTACAGCTTTTATCTCCACCGGGCACCCCTCTTGTCCAAGGCTGGACCCTCAACTAGGCAAGGTCTCACATCCTACCCCCCTTAAAACCAGAGTCACCCCAGGCTCTCCATAACTAGTTGAGACTCACACCAGCCCACACCCTCAGTCTGAGAGTTGTTAATTGCTCTGATACCAATTATAACGACCCGCCGACCAGCACAATATTATCCACTTTGAGCCTGTACCCTGTCCCGTACGACTTTGTTCTAAGGACCCCACTTAAGAGGAGCCCCCAAAAGGCCTTGTGCTTTATGGAAGGAGCGTCCAGGCTTATATACCAGTGCCCCAAGCTTGCACAGGGCGATGTTAGACTTCTCCACACACCCAGCGCCTAGCCTGGCACTTTTCTTTAAACCTGGCGCCTGTCTGGTCCAATGTTAGGTCCCTCAATTGGGCAGGGTCTCACATCCTACCCTTTTAAAACCGGAGCCACCTCTGGCTCTCGATAACCAGTTGAGATTTGCACTAGCCCATACCCTTAGTCTGAGAGTTGAACCATACTCTAATACCAATTGTAACGACGCTCTCCCACCAGCACAATATTGTCTGCTTTAGGCCCGTACCCAGGCCCTCATGGATTTGTTATGAGGACCCTACCGAACAGGAGCCCCCAAAAAGGCCTTGTGGTTTATGGGAGGAGCGTCCAAACTTATATACCAGCGCCCCAAAAGCACTGGACGATGTGGGACTTCTCCACGCGCCCGGCGCCCAGTTTAGTGTTTTTCTCTCCATCTGGCGCCCCTCTAGTCCAAGGCTAGGTCCATCAATTGGGTGGTGTAGCGCCCCTCCCTCCGACCACCGACATGAGAGTAATAATAAGGATATTTTAGTGGAGAGAGGGAGGCCAGCGAGCTCCATGACACATCGCCTGTGTCGATGTCTCAGCCTGGGTATGACAGAAATGAAATGGAACAAATGAATGATGAACTGATCCTAGGACGACCCATCGACAACGTCGATGTGTCGGCCTAGGTACAATAGAAATAAAAGTGAAACGTACGAATGATGAACTGGTCTCAGCACGACCCATTGATAGAATTGATGTGTCGATCTAAGTACGGTAGAGCCAAAAATGAAATAAAAGGTGATAAACTAATCCCAAGACGATGTATCGAGTAGGTCGATATGTCGGTCTGAAGATGATCCGAAATAAACATAAAGAGGAAGAAGGAAGAACGAATAGGTGAACATATCGACTGTGTCGATATGCCCACAAATCATTGACAAATACATCGACCAGACCAACATATCGATCTGGTTATACTGAAAATGAAATAAAAATAATGAATTGGTTCAAGGACGATGTATCGACAAAGTTGATATATCGGCATGTGAATGCAAGATGAGTATGAATATTAAGAGCCCAAAACCCAGAGAACATGCCGACCAAGTCAACACCTCGGATATATGCACCAGTATATGTATCGACTGGGTCGATACATATGGGGTGGAAACAGAAGACAAATACGAATACTGATAGATCAACTCAGAAGAACACATCGACATTGCTCGACACTTCGGACCAATGAATCCCTAGATGTATCGACTAGGTCGATACATGTGGACTGAGAACAACTGGAAAATATGAACTAAAACAGACAACCCATTCGACATATCGAGATGGTTGATATGTCGGCTGTGTCCAGACTGTGATGTATCGACAATATCGATATGTCGGCCTGAATCATGGACAAATTAATAAGGCTTATAAACCTGATGTTAAATCAAATTTACATGGAATCTATTAGACTCTGAAGATCATGCAGATGACCATTAGGTCTTGGTTTAACCTACAGAATTGGAATTAGAAGGATTCTACATTCTAATGATATGAAATTATGATTTGAAATATGTACATGGACAAAGGGAACCGAGGGTAATCCCGACGCCATTCGAACAACCGCGTGAGCTTCCCTTCAGTTGATCATTCTAAATCGAGTAGGATTTCATACTTTATTGAAGCATAGAAGTGTAAAATGGCTTACCATTTCTATAATTGTATTTTTTGAAATTATGAGTTTTATGATTATTTCAACATGATTTCTATTGAGTTAGATTGTTATGGGATTTTCATGTATTGCAAAAATATAGAACTACATGATGCATGTTTTGTCATCATGATTGTACACATGATCCTCATGCATGGTTGCATGGAAGGGATTTATTGTAACGCCCCGTCCCGCTACGGGCGCGTTATCTCTGAAATATCTTAAACATCACAAAAGAACAGATATCGGGTATAATAATTTTTTTTTTTGAAACGGGGCAACTACCTCCTGCTCCACAACTGACAATAAGTTTCAACAAACCAATGAAGCATAAAGCAATCATAGGCTATTCGAATACAGTTACACATCATCCGAAAACAAACAACGTACAAAAAGGGGTTCATATAAAACACGGTCTCTCAACTAGAACAACATGATTATAAAATGTTTGACCACTGCTCCTCTACGGACGACTGCTCAAGGGGCCCCGCCTGGTCCCTCCGCAATCAGGGTACCTAAAAGGTAAGGGGTGAGCTAACCAGCCCAGTGAAGAGATAATATATATCACATGTTAGCAATATAAGTAAATATCATATGCATGAAAGCAAGAATATCGTAAAAAAAAAGGGTGCTCATATGCATGAGATGCAACTGCACCACCAACCAATAATCCACCGACTAGTATGCGGCATCATCTCGGTGGCCCACATCGGGTCCTCCAACAAACACCTGAAGGGTAAGAGGTAAGCTAACTAGTCCAATAAAGGGAATAACTATATCATACGTCAGCGACATGGAATACACACATCACATGTATAGGAAAATAATGGACTGTAACACCCTGCCCTTTCCGAGAATTTCAGAGTCTAATTTTTTTTTTAAAGTAATAATAAAATATTGAAAGAGAGCGAGCGGCGTCACGACGCGAGTTAAGTTCAGACTACCCAAGTCTGAACCTTAACTGGCCACCCATGTGTACATGGAATAGACCATGATAATGAATCACACATGGAACTACCATCAACATGCGGAATAATCTAGATTAATTGCGGAATAGAAAGACTAGATAGCAAGTAACAGTCTCAAACATTAACTAACATAAATCAACCATCCGAAGTTATTAACCTAATCAAACCATAGCAAGTAATGTATTATTACATGTCCAACAAAAGTATTCAAATGACAGTAATATAAAGTAATCCAATCCATCATTCAAGCACTTAGGCTTGGCTCCCCTCCCGGTCATCGACCTTCTTTTTCCCTTTACTTGTACCTGTAATCTCCTCTGAGGATAGAAATAGGGCGTTAGATCAACGCGGCCAGTAGGTTCCCGAATCAGGACTACCACATGTTAGCATATAAAACATGCATATATATCATATTACGTGATCATTAAAAACAAGTAAAATCATGCTATGAAGTATGCACATGCAATGAGCATCCCCCATCATGTACCTTCATAGCCATCACTTGACGTGCCTTGCACCGTCAAGGTAAATCACAATACAACTTCCATCTCTTCATCATTGACTGATTCATATCACGTATTAGTCCTCCTGACGGGACTCTCATCGCCTAAGGAGACCAATGTGACTATGATCATCATGTTACTCCTCCTGGCGTGACTTGCACCACCGAGGAATGACGTAACCCATAAATTGCAACATTGTAGAACCTCATTTATTATCCCATGTCTATGCATGAGATGCCAATGCATGTATGCCATTTGTTAATGCATAATATATCATTTGAAACACATAAAATAAAATAAGAGTCTCATAAGAAAACTGGGGTAAAACTGTGGTTACAAGTAGGTAGGAAACCTACTGAAGAATCACTTCAGCGTCCGTTTTTTCTTAGGCTTTATCCGGTCACTGCTCGCAATCGTGCACCGTCATAGAGATCCGTCACCTTATTCACATAAATCATGGACCAACTTTAATCCCTTACTTTATTTGATTCCCATTTTTGAGTCTAAGTCCACAAATACCAATTCATGATTGTGACCCTTATTTACAAACATGCCATTGCTACCAATGCCTTGATTAAACTCTAGAACTTACCCACAACCTTAACATGGTTCAGTCATTTTTTAGCCAACCAAATCAGTAAACATAATTCCATCTTAAACCACATACGCATCCATAAAATGATCCATGAAGACAGTCCATGTGGTTCGGCCATACTCATGGCCGAACCCTTATGGTTCTTTTGCTCAATAATGTCCATTATTTAAATACCAATTGGCTCTACCCCTTAGCCATGTTAAACACATAGTTTAGTCATCCTATGGCCAACCCAAAACAGCAATCTTACTTTCATTTTAATTACATAAACACTCACCGCTATGGGTATAGTTTTTATCTCTCCAAAAACATACCAAATATCAAATACTTTTATGGGGTTCGGCCATCCAATGTGGCCAAACCCTATGCCCATGATTTGAACCCTTTTTCACTTACATTTCATGTCCATTGAATCATATAAAAATCAGCATAATTATTATCGGGTTTTACCTTTCAAAAACCATCCAAAAATAGTCCATAAAAGTCTATGGTTTCCATGTTTCCCAACATGAAAACCAACATTCTTTTACATGGGGTTCGGCCCTCCATGGTGGCCGAACCCAATGGTTATGTTTACTAATTTTAAACCTCCAATAATCATGTAATAACAGTATATTATTATCAGGTTTTACCTTTCAAACAAACATCCAAAAACCAATACAATTTCATGGGATTCGGCCATCCAAGATGGCCGATCCCCATGGTCCATTTTTTCCAATTTTAATCCACTGATTTAGACCACATAAACTTCAGCCTTTTTTGATATCCAAACCCATGTTTTAACCCTCTTTAAAACATGTATTTTAAATCTAATAAAACATGTAAAAACAGTCCCAACTTGCATGGTTTTAAATTTCAAAAACCATAAACATTAACCATGCTTTCAATCCATGGTCCATTTCCACTCCTTTTTGACACCATCTTCCATGGTTTAGACCATTGTCAAATTCGGCCATAGCATGGCCAAATTATGACATCCAAATCCATGCTTTCAATCTTTCCAAAGCATGCATCTTAACATCCAAAATCAGTCCTATACTTGCATGGTTTAAATCTTACAAAACCATCAACATTAACCATAATATTTCATGGGGTTCGGCCATCCAAAGTGGCCGAACCTTATGTCCATGTTTTCCATCTAATTGGACATAATAAAATCATACTTTAACCCTTTGATAGATTTGGCCATCACATGGCCGAATCATGTCTTATTTAACCCATTTTATTAAACATAATTGAATGGAAATACTTACTAATTTCCAAGCTCTTGTCTTGCCTTTTGATCCTTACTTCCTTTCTTTCTTAGCCTCCCTTCCTTTGCTGATTATTTGCTTGAACCAATGGTGAAATCACCAAGATACAATTCGGCCAAATGAAGGTGTTCTTGAGAGAGGGAAAGAGATGGGATTCTAAGGCTTTTGCAATGATAAAAATCCGCCAAAATGGGTGTTGTTTGCTTTTGTATTTCAGCCCCCAAAACCCCTCCAGTTCCTCATCAATTCTCCCACAAAACGATGGGTCTTGGGTGCCAACCAAGGCACCCCTTGGAACCTACCCATGCAGCCATTCAGCTTTCCATGCAACCCATCTCAAACCCATCATTTGCATTAATCATTCACCATGGAACTCACCAAAACAAGTCCCCAACGTGTGGGACTTGTTTTGGTTGGTTTGAGACTAAGCTACCTTTTCAAATTCCTGTTAAACTCACTGATTTACAGCCCCTTTAATTTCCATTTTGACTCACTTGAACTCAAGGTCATTTAGATTTCCATCTCAACTCACCCAACTCACATACATAATGCATTTCATTTAATGCACATGTGTTGACTCACTACTTGATTTAATTCCAACTCATTTTAGTCCCACTCAACTGATTTAACTCATATTTTAGCTCCCTTGAGGGTTCACATGGTCAACCATAGTCAACTCGACCCGTTGGGTCCACTTTTAGCTCCTTGACCCGTTTTTGACTCCATGACCTAATTATGGGCATTTTGGTCATTTGTAACTAGTTTTTGTAACGCCCCGCCCTTTCCGAGAATTTCAGAGTCTAATTTTTTTTTTTTTTTTTATAAACAACGGAAGAGAGCGGGCGGCGTCACGACGCGAGTTAAGTTCAGACTACCCAAGTCTGAACCTTAACTGGCCACCCATGTGTACATGGAATAGACCATGATAGTGATTCACACATGGAACTAACATCAACATGCGGAATAAAAAGACGAGATAGCAAGTAATAGTCTTAAATAATAAATAACATAGATCAACCATCCACAAGTTATTATCCTAAACAAACCACCGCAAATAACGAATTATTACATGTCCAACAATAGTATTCAAATGACAGTAATAAAAAGTAATCCAAATCCATTATTAAAGCACTTAGGCTCAGCTCCCCTCTTGGTCAATGACCTTTCCTTTCCCCTTGCTTGTACCTGCAATCTCCTCTGAGGATAGAATTAGGGCGTTAGATCAACGCGCCCAGTAGGTTCCCGAATCAGGGCTACCACATGTTAGCATATAAAACATGCATATACATATCATAATACATGATCATCAAAACAGGTAAAACAATGCTATGAAATATGCACATGCAATGAGCATCCCCCATCATGTACTTTCATAGCCATCACTTGACGTGCCTTGCACCGACAAGGTAAATTACAACAACATTCATCTCTTCTATAAGCGATGTACATGTAATGAGCAACCCCCATCATGTACCATCGTAGCCATCACTGTAGAACTTTATTCATTATCCCATGACTATGCATGAGATGCCAATGCCTGTATGCCATTTGTTAATGCATAATATATCATTTGAAACACATATATTAAAACAAGAGTATCATAAGAAAAACTGGGTAAAAACCGTGGTTACAAGTAGGTAGGAAACCTACTGAAGAATCCCTTCAGTAACTGATCTTTCTTTCGCGTCACCCGGTCACGACTCGCACGTCGTTCGACTTCCGGTACCTTATCCATATACCAAACAGCAAGACATAACATCATTTACTTATTCAATCACATCTACAACCCATCCGCATCATGTGGGGTTCGACCATGCCCTTGGCCGAACATCACCAACTTAGGACTTAACTTCCTACTTTATTTAATCAACTCTTAAGCACTTAACCCTTTTAAAAATGACATGGTTCAGCCCTATGTTGGCCAACCAATAATCAGCAAGTTAAACTTCCATAACCCACATCAAACACCATATTTTATATGGTTTAAAACTCACCAACTTCATCAAAACTAACATGGGGTTCACTTGATCTGGTTGATCCCTCTACTTCTCATGATTATACATGATTTAATCATGTTAACACAACCATGAATTACACATGGTTCAGCCACATAACCAGCCACCGAAACAGCAATTTAACTTCACCAAAACACATCACTTACTTACATGGGGTTCGGCCATCCAAGGTGGCCGAACTCAATGTCCATATCTTGGTCTTTTAACCATGCTTTAGGCATTATTTAAATATGCAATATCAGTATTATATTGCTGCCTTTAAACCTCTTAGAAACCATCTAATTAAATTCATTCACAACAGTCCATAAAGTCCATGGTTTCCATGTTTCAAACACCTTAAAACCAACCATCATTTGCATGGGGTTCGGCCCTCCATGGTGGCCGAACCCAATGCTATGTTTGCTGTTTTTGAACCTCATATAAACATGCATAAACAGTATATTAATATCAAGTTTTAACTCTCAAAAAAAATCATCCAAAACAGTCCATAAAAAGTCTATGGTTTACATGTTTTTCCAACATGAAACCAACATTCTTTTACATGGGGTTCGGCCCTCTATGTTGGCCGAACCCAATGGTTATGTTTGCTGTTTTTAAACCTCAATCATCATGTAATTAACAGCGTATTAACATCAGGTTTTAACTTTAAAAGAAACCATCCAAAAACCAACATGATATCATGGGATTCGGCCATCCAAGATGGCCGATCCCCATGGTCCATCTTCTCCAATTTTACTCCACTGATTAGACCACATATCTTCAGCCTTTTCTGATATCCAAACCCATGTTTTAACCCTCTTTAAGCATGTATTTTAAATCTTAATAAAACATGTAAAAACAGTCCCCAAATGGATGGTTTTAAATTTCAAAAACCATAACCATTAACCAACTCTTTTCATGGGGTTTGGCCACCCAAAGTGGCCAAACCCAATGGTTCATTTCATTTCTTTTGACACCTTCTTCCATGGTTTAGACTCTTGTCAAATTCGACCATGGTATGACATGCAAATTCATGTTTTCAATCTTTCCAAAGCATGTATCTTAGACCTCTAAAATCGGTCCTATTCTTGCATGGTTTAATCCTTACAAAACCATCAACACTAACCATAAAATTTCATGGGGTTCGGCCATCCAAAGTGGCCGAACCCTATGTCCATGCTTTCCATCTAATTGAGCATAAAGGAATCATATTTTAACCCTTTGATAGATTTGACCATCACATGGCCAAATCATGTCTTATTTTACCCATTTTATTAACCATAAATCAATGGGAAAAACTTACCACTTTCCTTTGCCTTTTGCTCTTGACTTTTAATCCTTGTTTCCTTAACTCCTTGCTGTTTTGTGCTTGATCTACTGGTGCAAACACCTCTGCTATTCCAGTTAGGAAAAACGAATTTGAGAGAGGGAGAGAGAGAGATGGAAATTCTTGGATTTCCAATGTGAAAAATGGCCAACCTTGTGTGCTTATTGTTTTTGTAGTTCAGCCCCAAAAACCTCTCAATTCCTCATAATTTCTTGCTCAAAACGGTGGGCATTGGGTGCCATCCAAGGCACCCCTTGGCAGCTACCAATGCAGCCATTCAAATCCCCAAGCATCTCATCCAATTTCCATGTATTCTCATTTAAAACCCATCATGAAAATCACCAAAACAAGTCCCCAACGTGTGGGACTTGTTTTGGTTGGTTTAAGACCAGCCAATCTCTTCAAATTCCCTCTCAACTCACTGATTTTACAGCCCCTTGAATTCCATTTTGACTCACCCAACTCAAGGTATTTTTATTCCAACCCAACTCATCACATTTAATGCATTTCATTTAATGCATATGAGTTAACTCACCTTTTGATTTAATTCCAACTCACCTCCATCCCACTCAACTGATTTGAATCGTGTTTGAGCTCCCTTGAGGGTTCACACGGTCAACAATAGTCAACTCGACCCGTTGGGTCCACTTTTAGCTCCTTGACCCGTTTTGACAACATGACCCATTTATGGTATTTTGGTCATTTCTAATTGGTTTTTACATATGGATCAAGCCTACCCATTTTTCCTCCACTTGATTTCCAATCAAATAGACTTAACCCCTTTTAATTTAAAATCACAAAACGGTCAAATAACCCAGCAAGACCCGATGGGCCCCATTTGGGCCCTTTGACCCATTTAGCCATTTTTGACCCAAATGATGAAAATTACCCAACCAATAAAACTTAACATTCATAATGTGCTCATATGATTTTATTTTGAGCAATGGGCCCCACTATTTCCTTACTTAACATCACAAAATAATTAATTAAACAACTCAGGGGCATTTTGGTAATTTTCCACTTCATTGAGAAATTGGGGTGTTACAATATAACCCTCTTTTTAAAATTTTCGTCCCGAAAATCGAGTGAAGTAGGGTTCTCAAATTAAATTACACAAACAATTCGGGGTGAGCTGTTCTCATCTCCGATTCAAGTTCCCATGTGGCCTCTTCATCACCATGACGGTCCCATACCACTTTTACGAACTGAATCGCTCTGTTTCGCAACACCCTTTGTTCGGTCTCCACTATCCTGACCGGCTTCTCGACGTACGTCACGTCGCTTTGTACTTCAATATCTTGAACATTTAGAACATGGGACGGATCCGGATTGTATTTCCTTAGCATCGACACGTGGAACACATCGTGTAGAGCTGCTAATTGCGACGGAAGTGCTAATTGGTAAGCTACATCCCCCATCCTTCTTATGATGGAAAACGGTCCCACATATCTTGGCGACAGTTTTCCTTTCTTACCAAACCTCATATGTCCCTTTCGTGGTGAGACTTTTAGAAACACCAAGTCTCCCACTTCAAATTCCAGAAACCGTCTCCTTTTATCAGCATAGCTCTTCTGCCGACTCTGTGCAGTCAACAAGTGTTGACGTATCAACTTAATTTGTGCAGTAGTTTCTGCGACTAGTTCCGGTCCGATCAATGCAGGCTCACCTGCCTCTGTCCAACATACCGGTGACCTACACGGTCTACCATATAAAGCCTCATAAGGAGCCATTTGAAGGCTTGCCTGATAGCTGTTATTATAGGAGAACTCCACCAATGGTAAGTGGTCCTCCCATCCTCCTTTGAAATCTAACATACACGCTCTCAGCATGTCTTCCAAGGTTTGTATTGTTCTTTCAGACTGACCATCAGTCTGTGGATGGAATGCGGTGCTAGTCAATAGCTCAGTCCCCATGACTGTCTGCATGCTTTGCCATACTCTGCCAGTAAAACGGCCATCTCTGTCCGATACTATCGTTCGGGGAATACCATGTAGTCGAATGATCTCTTTAATATAACGCCGACCCAACGTCTCAGACGAATCCGTCATCTTGATAGGAATGAAATGTGCAGACTTGGTCAGCCGGTCGACTACGACCCAAATGGCGTCATTACCCTTTGAAGACCTCGGCAACCCGGATACAAAGTCCATGGAAATATGTTCCCATTTCCATTCTGGCACGGCTAAGGGTTTGAGCAACCCTGGTGGCTTTTGGTGTTCAGTCTTAACTTGTTGACAAGTTAGACAGTGTGCCACGAATTCCGCCACATCCCTTTTTAGTCCATGCCACCAATAATGCCTCTTTAGATCATGATACATTTTGGTGCTACCCGGATGAATAGAGAGCTTGGATTGATGTGCCTCAATCAGTAGCTCTTTCCTGCAACTCTTTGGCACATAAGTTCTTCCCCGGAATACAAGACCCTGTCCTGGTCGTAGTTCCCATTCCGGTACAACGGTGCCAGTAGACATCTTGGCCCATATGTCCTCGACTTCCGGGTCTGCTCTTTGTTCTTGTTCAATCTTGGTGACTATATTGGACCGTATGATTAAATTGTGCAAAACTCCACGGTTTGTAATGTATAGATTGAACTCTCGAATGGTATTCAACATCTCCCACTCGGTTCTGATCAGACATGCCATGGATGCATGTGATATGCGGCTAAGAGCATCAGCCACCTTGTTTGCCTTGCCTGGATGGTATCGAAGTTCGAACTCATAATCCGCCAGATACTCCATCCATCTACGCTGCCTTAGATTAAGCTCCTTCTGATCAAATAAATATTTCAAACTCTTATGATCAGAATACACTTCAAACTTCTCGCCATAAAGATAATGTCTCCAGCTTTTGAGAGCGAAGACCACTGCGGCTAGTTCAAGATCATGCGTAGGATAGAGGCGTTCATGTATTTTTAGTTGTCTTGAACCATAAGCCACCACACGATGATTTTGACTGAGGACACACCCCAGTCCTTCTCCCGAAGCGTCGCATTCTACTTCATAACCCTTGCCCTTTTCCGGCAAAATCAAAATAGGAGCGGTTGTAAGTCTGTCTTTTAGCTCTTCAAACCTTTGGTTGCACAGATCTGACCACTCATACTTGACTCCTTTCTGAGTGAGTCGAGTCAATGGAGACGCTAATTTGGAAAAATCCATAATAAATTTCCGATAATAACCCGCCAATCCTAAGAAACTGCGGATCTCGGTTACGTTTTTTGGCGCTTTCCAGTCTTTCACGGCCGTCACCTTAGCCGGATCCACGGCTATTCCTTCCTCGGATATAACATGTCCTAAGAAATTCACTTGAGATAGCCAAAATTCACACTTACTGGCCTTGGCATACAGTTTATTCTGCCTCAAAATATTCAAAACTATACGTAGATGCTCTGCGTGTTCCTCCTGACTCTTAGAATAGATCAGGATATCATCAATGAATACAATTACAAATTGATCTAAATAGGGACGGAAGATTCTATTCATCAAATCCATGAACACTGCCGGCGCATTCGTGAGTCCAAATGGCATGACCACGAACTCAAACAGTCCATACCGCGTCCGAAAAGCTGTCTTTTCTATATCTTCCTCCCTAACTCGAATTTGATGATAACCAGACATCAAATCGATCTTTGAAAAATGGCTTGAACCCCTCAATTGATCGAATAAATCATCGATCCTGGGTAGAGGGTACTTGTTCCGGACTGTTAACTGATTCAGCTTCCGGTAGTCCACGCACATCCGTAGTGAACCGTCCTTCTTCTTCACAAACAACACTGGTGCTCCCCATGATGACGTACTGTTCCGGATGCAACCCAGCCTAAGCAGTTCATCAATCTGCTTCTTTAGCTCTGACATCTCCTGCTGGTGCCATCCGATAGTGTGGTAACGACACTGGTGTTGTGCCAGGATACAGCCTGATCTCGAAGTTAATCTCCCTCATAGGTGGTAAACCAGGGAGTTCCTTTGGGAACACATCCCCAAATTCTTGTACAATTTCCGGAAGTTCAGTAACTGGAGCTTTGTTTATGGTGATATTATTCAATACCACGTGGTTTAACCCTTCCTGTAATCCACTTTGTTTATCTGCACGAACTACATATTGCTTGCCCTCGGGTGACTTAAATGTCACTCTTCGACCATAACAGTCGATGTTGGCATGAAACTTTGCCAACCAATCCATTCCGAATATAATATCATATTCCGACATGTCCAGCACTAAATAATTGAACTCAAATCTGAGTCCAGCTAATTCGGTGTTAACCGCAGTACAAATAAGTCCCAATGCCGAATCTCCGACAGGGGATACAATAGTAAGTTCTGTGGCTAATCTTTGAACTAATGTACCAGTAGCAGTAATAAACGATGCAGCTATAAAGGAGTGTGATGCTCCGGAATCAAATAGTGCATATGCATATGAGCTACTCACTACCGCCATACCTTGTATCACAGGATGATCCTCCTCCTCTTCCTCTGGAGAAGTTAGAGTGAATAATCTTCCTGCCCCAGCAGGGTTAGACCTTCGACCTCCCCGGCCCTGCATTCTGCCTCCTCTGGAGTATGCCGGTCTAGCTGGCGGACGAAATGATCCTCTTGAGTTAGACAGCCTGTTGAGCTTTGGGCAATCCTTTTTGTAGTGACCAGGTTGATCACAGTGAAAGCAAGTATTCACTCCTCGGGATGCTTGAGTGACCGCAACAGATTGAGTGGGCTGGTTGGGGCGAAAGCCCCCACTTGATCCAACAGACGGTGAGGGTCTGCTGAAATTCGGTCTGAACTTTTTATTGGGTTGGTACCCACCTCTCCCACTCGGAGCTCGGCGGTTGTCCACTCTGGCAAATTCCGCCATCTCCTGTTCCACAATGGTGGCCCTGCTGACCACTTCCGCCAGCGTGGCTGCTTTGAACACAGTTACCTTGGCCCTAATGTTTGGCCGTAACCCACGCTCGAACTTGCGAGCCTTTCGATATTCCGTGTCCACAATATAGTATGCATAGATTGACAGGCTGAGGAATTCTTGGTGATACTCAGCCACCGTCATTGAACCTTGTACTAACGTCATAAAGGCCTGAATTTGACGTTCTCTTTCTTCCTCTGGAAAGTAGCGCTCTAGAAATGTCGCGGAGAATTGCTCCCAGGTCATAGCAACTCTTTCTCTTCTTGGCACAAGTGCCTGCTGTTTCTCCACCACCTTCCACCATTTGGCAGCGTCATCCACCAGCTGTGACGTGGCCAATAATATTTTATGGGCATGACTCTTGATGTTCAAAAGAGTCAATATATGCGAAATCTTCTCCAACCAATTCTCGGCCCCAATAGGCCCTTCTCTGCCCTTGAAGTAAGGTGGGCGCTGTTGCTGAAAATCTCTGACCATGTTTCGGTCATTATTTTCGCTCATGTTTCCCCCTCCGTTCAAATGTTGTTGGAGGACAGATGTAACCACAGCTTGCACCAAGCTGTGCAGTTCAGGAGGCACAAAGGGTACAGTCATGTTGCTATTCTCCTCCTCCTTGCGTCGATACGACGAGTCATATTCCTCCTCGTCGTCCTGTTGATACGTAGGGTCACTCCCTTCTTCTTCCCGCCGAGAATGGTTAGACTCTTCCTTATTGTGAGATTGTTCATGTATAGACCTCTCTTCGTCATGAACGGATTGCTCTCTATCAGGTTCCGATGACGCCTTCTTGCGTCGGGGTACCACCCTCCCTTGTGGTGTGACAATGAGCACGTCATCTTTCTTTTTATCGTCCTGACGGGTCCTTCTCTTTGACACCCCCTCACCTAGTCCGATCTGTAAAACTTTTTCTTTACCCTTCAGATCTTTTACCACCTTTTTCTGTGGCGCCATTTAGTCCTAATTCATGGAAACATCATAGTCTTAGTTTCCATTAACAATATGCAACACATGCCATGAATCCTCATAAAAACATGAAATCACATATTTATATAAATTCAAACTGCATCTTTGTACAAAGGTGGGTAGGGTGAAACAAACCCTATATATAACAAAATATACCCCCTTACAAAAATAACCCTCTTTTTAATACCCCTACTATTACTTCCTATCCTAGTCTTCCGTAGAAGACTCCGCATCAAAAGCGAACTTGAATCGGTTATCAGGACACGTCATCGCCGTGTGCCCCAATACCTCACAAGTCGTGCAGGGTACTAATCCAGGTCCTCCGATGTATGGACAATTAGTCCTTGCCTCACCATGCCCATGTAGTCCACAAGACGGGCAGACAACACCCAGTGGGTGAGGACAATACCTGCAGTGGTGCCCATCTTGATTGCACAGTTCACATGTGTCATAGGGATCTATCTCCCCAAGTGATTCCAATATAATAGGTACACCAGCCATGGGATCCTCCAGTAAATGTGCTAGATCATCCTCTTCTTCCTCAGGAGGTTCCACCATCTCAGGAATGTCATCCATCAGATCCTCCGGAAGAGGCGCTAAGTCCACATCAGCTTCTTCAGGAGGTCCCTCCTGAAGATCCACATTAACTTCCATACTGATACTGTCGGAAGTTGACACCAAATCTACCGGACAACTTGGTGTCCCTTTATCCCATAACTCAGTGTATTCTTCATTGCTTGACATATCTGTGCCACATCATTTCAAACACAAACATATTCAACAATAATTCTAAATAAACCACTCTTGGTTTCCAGGGAATTTTGATCATGCAAAATATCATGTACTTTGTTTAGGAAGATTACCAAATCAACATTCTTTGTTTTCTTCTTATTTCTGGGGAAATCTCTAATTTCCTATTGTTTGTTTCTCAGTGTGGGGGTTTCAAGGGAGTTCATCCTACCTTGCTACGTATGATTTGTCCAATTATGATGATTGTACTTTACTTTGCTATCATTCATTGTCGTTCTCAGATTGATTGTTCAGTCCGAGTCACTCGAAGTAAATTAATCCGGCCCCCAGGCAGCGGACTCCGAAGAGTCGGTCAGTTGGGATTCTTATCCGTCAGTGAGACATGAAACCGTCTTAATCTTACTTCGATGATTCAACTTCCCGTTTCGCTCTGATACCAACTGTAACGCCCCGCCCTTTCCGAGAATTTCAGAGTCTAATTTTTTTTTTTTTTTTTTATAAACAACGGAAGAGAGCGGGCGGCGTCACGACGCGAGTTAAGTTCAGACTACCCAAGTCTGAACCTTAACTGGCCACCCATGTGTACATGGAATAGACCATGATAGTGATTCACACATGGAACTAACATCAACATGCGGAATAAAAAGACGAGATAGCAAGTAATAGTCTTAAATAATAAATAACATAGATCAACCATCCACAAGTTATTATCCTAAACAAACCACCGCAAATAACGAATTATTACATGTCCAACAATAGTATTCAAATGACAGTAATAAAAAGTAATCCAAATCCATTATTAAAGCACTTAGGCTCAGCTCCCCTCTTGGTCAATGACCTTTCCTTTCCCCTTGCTTGTACCTGCAATCTCCTCTGAGGATAGAATTAGGGCGTTAGATCAACGCGCCCAGTAGGTTCCCGAATCAGGGCTACCACATGTTAGCATATAAAACATGCATATACATATCATAATACATGATCATCAAAACAGGTAAAACAATGCTATGAAATATGCACATGCAATGAGCATCCCCCATCATGTACTTTCATAGCCATCACTTGACGTGCCTTGCACCGACAAGGTAAATTACAACAACATTCATCTCTTCTATAAGCGATGTACATGTAATGAGCAACCCCCATCATGTACCATCGTAGCCATCACTGTAGAACTTTATTCATTATCCCATGACTATGCATGAGATGCCAATGCCTGTATGCCATTTGTTAATGCATAATATATCATTTGAAACACATATATTAAAACAAGAGTATCATAAGAAAAACTGGGTAAAAACCGTGGTTACAAGTAGGTAGGAAACCTACTGAAGAATCCCTTCAGTAACTGATCTTTCTTTCGCGTCACCCGGTCACGACTCGCACGTCGTTCGACTTCCGGTACCTTATCCATATACCAAACAGCAAGACATAACATCATTTACTTATTCAATCACATCTACAACCCATCCGCATCATGTGGGGTTCGACCATGCCCTTGGCCGAACATCACCAACTTAGGACTTAACTTCCTACTTTATTTAATCAACTCTTAAGCACTTAACCCTTTTAAAAATGACATGGTTCAGCCCTATGTTGGCCAACCAATAATCAGCAAGTTAAACTTCCATAACCCACATCAAACACCATATTTTATATGGTTTAAAACTCACCAACTTCATCAAAACTAACATGGGGTTCACTTGATCTGGTTGATCCCTCTACTTCTCATGATTATACATGATTTAATCATGTTAACACAACCATGAATTACACATGGTTCAGCCACATAACCAGCCACCGAAACAGCAATTTAACTTCACCAAAACACATCACTTACTTACATGGGGTTCGGCCATCCAAGGTGGCCGAACTCAATGTCCATATCTTGGTCTTTTAACCATGCTTTAGGCATTATTTAAATATGCAATATCAGTATTATATTGCTGCCTTTAAACCTCTTAGAAACCATCTAATTAAATTCATTCACAACAGTCCATAAAGTCCATGGTTTCCATGTTTCAAACACCTTAAAACCAACCATCATTTGCATGGGGTTCGGCCCTCCATGGTGGCCGAACCCAATGCTATGTTTGCTGTTTTTGAACCTCATATAAACATGCATAAACAGTATATTAATATCAAGTTTTAACTCTCAAAAAAAATCATCCAAAACAGTCCATAAAAAGTCTATGGTTTACATGTTTTTCCAACATGAAACCAACATTCTTTTACATGGGGTTCGGCCCTCTATGTTGGCCGAACCCAATGGTTATGTTTGCTGTTTTTAAACCTCAATCATCATGTAATTAACAGCGTATTAACATCAGGTTTTAACTTTAAAAGAAACCATCCAAAAACCAACATGATATCATGGGATTCGGCCATCCAAGATGGCCGATCCCCATGGTCCATCTTCTCCAATTTTACTCCACTGATTAGACCACATATCTTCAGCCTTTTCTGATATCCAAACCCATGTTTTAACCCTCTTTAAGCATGTATTTTAAATCTTAATAAAACATGTAAAAACAGTCCCCAAATGGATGGTTTTAAATTTCAAAAACCATAACCATTAACCAACTCTTTTCATGGGGTTTGGCCACCCAAAGTGGCCAAACCCAATGGTTCATTTCATTTCTTTTGACACCTTCTTCCATGGTTTAGACTCTTGTCAAATTCGACCATGGTATGACATGCAAATTCATGTTTTCAATCTTTCCAAAGCATGTATCTTAGACCTCTAAAATCGGTCCTATTCTTGCATGGTTTAATCCTTACAAAACCATCAACACTAACCATAAAATTTCATGGGGTTCGGCCATCCAAAGTGGCCGAACCCTATGTCCATGTTTTCCATCTAATTGAGCATAAAGGAATCATATTTTAACCCTTTGATAGATTTGACCATCACATGGCCAAATCATGTCTTATTTTACCCATTTTATTAACCATAAATCAATGGGAAAAACTTACCACTTTCCTTTGCCTTTTGCTCTTGACTTTTAATCCTTGTTTCCTTAACTCCTTGCTGTTTTGTGCTTGATCTACTGGTGCAAACACCTCTGCTATTCCAGTTAGGAAAAACGAATTTGAGAGAGGGAGAGAGAGAGATGGAAATTCTTGGATTTCCAATGTGAAAAATGGCCAACCTTGTGTGCTTATTGTTTTTGTAGTTCAGCCCCAAAAACCTCTCAATTCCTCATAATTTCTTGCTCAAAACGGTGGGCATTGGGTGCCATCCAAGGCACCCCTTGGCAGCTACCAATGCAGCCATTCAAATCCCCAAGCATCTCATCCAATTTCCATGTATTCTCATTTAAAACCCATCATGAAAATCACCAAAACAAGTCCCCAACGTGTGGGACTTGTTTTGGTTGGTTTAAGACCAGCCAATCTCTTCAAATTCCCTCTCAACTCACTGATTTTACAGCCCCTTGAATTCCATTTTGACTCACCCAACTCAAGGTATTTTTATTCCAACCCAACTCATCACATTTAATGCATTTCATTTAATGCATATGAGTTAACTCACCTTTTGATTTAATTCCAACTCACCTCCATCCCACTCAACTGATTTGAATCGTGTTTGAGCTCCCTTGAGGGTTCACACGGTCAACAATAGTCAACTCGACCCGTTGGGTCCACTTTTAGCTCCTTGACCCGTTTTGACAACATGACCCATTTATGGTATTTTGGTCATTTCTAATTGGTTTTTACATATGGATCAAGCCTACCCATTTTTCCTCCACTTGATTTCCAATCAAATAGGCTTAACCCCTTTTAATTTAAAATCACAAAACGGTCAAATAACCCAGCAAGACCCGATGGGCCCCATTTGGGCCCTTTGACCCATTTAGCCATTTTTGACCCAAATGATGAAAATTACCCAACCAATAAAACTTAACATTCATAATGTGCTCATATGATTTTATTTTGAGCAATGGGCCCCACTATTTCCTTACTTAACATCACAAAATAATTAATTTAACAACTCAGGGGCATTTTGGTAATTTTCCACTTCATTGAGAAATTGGGGTGTTACAGTTTTTACATATGGGTCAGGCCTACCCATTTTTCCTCCACTTGATTTCCAATCAAATCAGCCTAACCCCATTTAATTTAAGTTCACAAAAAGGTCAAATAATTCAGTAAGACCCGATGGGTCCCATTTGGGCCCTTTGACCCATTTAGCCATTTTTTACCCGAATGATGAAAATTAGCCATCCAATCAAACTTAACATTCATAATGTGCTCATATAATTTTAATTTGAGCAATGGGCCCCACTATTTCCTTACTTATCATCACCAAATAATTAATTTAACAACTCAGGGGCATTTTCGTAATTTTCCACTTCATTGAGAAATTGGGGTGTTACATGGACATCATAATAGAATGAAAGTCTAAGTACAAGATTACTCAGCTACACAATTAACCAATGGTCCCACCGACCAATCCGAGACATCATCTCCATAACTCACAACGGTCCTCCAACAATCATGTTCTCCCTACCAACATAAACATGAGAGCGCATGATACACAACCGCCGAAATGCAACGGGGAGACCTGCATCCCCTATGGGAGTCTCGACCACCGGAGCATAACAGGGAAGCTAATCTCAAGGGCAGGCACCTCAACCGTCGGAACGCAACGGGGAAACCCTCATCTCCTATGGGGTCTCGACCGCCGGAGCATAACGAGGAAGTCCTCCCAACAACCAAACTCAGCACATCATTGTAAACATATACTGATGTAAACAACCTCCCCAACACATGCAGCACATGATATGATGATCACAAACAACAATAAGACTATGTTCTGATGTAATTAATTCAAAATCAGCAACATATTTCATCATGCTAGTCAAAAGTTTATAATGGGTTATTCAGTCACACATGTCTATGTTCCACATGATTCCGATAACATTTAGCGAATAGGCTCTCAAATTATCACCAGCAATTTTTCAAGTATCATATTCAATTCCAATTGTCCAATTAAAGTGCTTTATAAAGCATATAGTTGACAGGAGCACCTCGAGCAGACCCTCTGCCACATGTTTATTACAATAGTTTCCCCTTATCGAGTGGCTAAATAAATAGAGGGTCATATCTGGTCATTCCATGTCCAGAGATAGTTTAATATATGAAAATGCATGCTAAAACAGTGATAAGTCCCCTCACAGTGTGTGGAGTCAAAAATTCGAAGCGAGCAAGCGACTTGATGGGTTGAAAGAGCTCAATCTGCTCAAACAAGGAAGGGTGAATAAGTAAATAAAGTAAAACAGGCCAAAACGAGAACAAACTGAAAACGAAACTAAAACTGAGCTGGATCCGAAACGGGCCGAACTGGGTCGGGCCTAAAAACAAGCCCGGGCCAAGTTTGGCTGGGCCAGACCAAGGACTGGGCCCAAGGCTGGGCCTAAGAATCAAGTCAGAAACTAGGCCTGAGCATTGGGCCTACCTGAACTGGGCTGGATCAAATGTGGGCTTGGCCTGACTGGGCCAGATCTGAACCAATCATTTGGGTCTGGGCCAGTGGGCCTAACAGCAGGGCCAGTTACAGCTAGAGCCCACAAACTGGGTTAGACCCAGGAGTCCAACTGAGTCAACTCCGAAACTCGACCGAGCCGACTCAGTTGTTCGGCTGAGTCGAAAGGGGGAAACATAGAAGGGGAAAACAGGAGACTTGGAGGAAATAGCAGGAAAACTGGAGGAAAGTCCATGAGAAACGGGGAAAACAAAGGAAAAACTGAGGAAAATTAAGGGAAACGAACGGGAAAAACTTAGTGGAATCAAAGGAAACCAGAGAGGGAGGAGGAGGAAGAAATGGGAAAAACACGCACCTGGGACCGATGTGGACGAAAATCCAAAGGCTAGAGGCCAAAGTCAAACATTTGGAGATGGAAACACGGCCTGAAAAATCAACTGCTAGGGTTGGGCTTGATCAGAGAGCGAGAAGGAGAAGAAAGAGAAGAAGAAGAGCAGCAAGAGCGAGATGCTAGAGAAGAGAGGGAGAAAACGAGAGAGGCAGCGGTGCACTGTAGCTGGGAACGCTACAGTGCGGCTCAATGGGATATAAGGGGGGAGGGTTTAGGGTTTAAAACTCTTTTTTTTTTTTTTTGAAACTCAAAAGAAATTCAAAACCCACCATTTTATTTTATATTATTTAAATAATAACATATTTTAAAATTAATTAAGAACTCGAAAACGAAAAGAAAGTCGAACTCCGAAGGACAAAGCGTGTGATTTTCAAGTGTTTTTCATGACAATATACCTATCAATTACAAAATTACCAAAATGTCCCTTCGAGTTTTCAAACTCAAAGTCGAGCAAACTGGGGCCCACCGCAGAGCCACGCTCTTTACACTGCCGTCAAAACACCAAAAACAACTCGAATATCCACAAAAATCTCTAAGTTCCCGAAATATTGGGTCGGGTCATTACAACACTACCCCTTTGAAGGAATTTCGTTCTCAAAATTTAAACTGAACTCATACCTCTTGTCTCAAGCAAAGCTAGAAACTACCTCCACATCATTGCCAGATCGTTAACCCCAAGCGGATCGTCTTGCCACAAAACCTTTGTACCCTCAAATCTTAAATAGACAGTAGTCCTTCCTTAGGGGTGACGTCTTCGCTAAGTTCAAGTGGTCTTAGTCATTCACATGTGATGGATCATCATGGTACCTCCAAAGCATTGAAACGTGAAAGGGGAGACACAAGTCTATAGACCACTTCTTTGATCCTCTCTAGTACCTCAAACAGTCCAATAAGCCAGGGAGACAACTTTCTTCTGTGCCCAAACCATTGAATCTTATGACAGAGTGAAATGCGAAGGAAAACATGATCCTCGACTGTAAACTCTAGTGTCCTCCTCCGAGGGTCAACATAACTCTCTTGCTTGCTCTAAGCAGTCAACAACCCCTGTCTAATCATCCTCACCTGCTTAATGGTCTCATTGACCATACCCGGGTCTGACATCACTGTATCACTGATCTCTGCCCAATATTAGGGTGATTTGCATGGTCTGACATATAAGGCCTCATGCGATATCATCTTGATACTAGACTGTTAATTGTTGTTGTAAACGAACTCAACCGAATGTAATTGGCTCTCTCAACTTGGTCCAACACAAGCTCGGAGCATATCCTCTAAGATTTGAATATTCTGCTCCAACTGACTATTTGTTTACGGATGGAAGGTTGTACCGAAACATTACTGTGCACTCAACTCTTTTCGCAAGCTCTGCCAGGTACACCATGTAGTCTGACTACCTCTGCCAAGTACAATCAACTCAAAGTCTCAAAGAATTTGTCATCTTCATGCCAATAAAACAGGCTGATTTAGTCAGTCGATCTGCTATGACCCACACTGCATCATGCCTCAGAGGTGACTTCGGTAAACCAGTCATGAAATTCATCTAGATGTGATCCCACTTCCACTTGGTGATCGGAAGAGGCTACAACTTACCAGCGGGTCTCAAATGCTTTATCTCGACCTGTCGAAAAGTTAAACGGTGGATCACAAACTCGGCTACTGCCCTCTTCATACTGCTACACTAGAACTGTTGATGCAAGTCATGATACATTCATGATACATCTTTGTGCGTCCCGGATGCTCAGCAAACCTGGAGTGATTGAAAGTGTCGTAATACCTCCTCACGGTACTGCCCGGACATGGGTACAAATAGTCTGCCCTGAAGGGCTAAACCACCATCTCGTCTCACAGTCCCTCCAAAAAGACCACTGCCACTGGCCACAGCATCTCTCAACGCGATGCACCTCTCATCTGTTTGCTGAGCTCTCAAAACTCTACCGTAGATCTCCGACTGAACAACCCAGCTGTAAGGTCTGGATGCTCTATATCCTCTGATCAAACTCGACAGGGCTACCTTCTCCTTGCGACTCAAGGCATCTGCAACCACATTTGCCTTACCGAGGTGCTAGGACAACACGAAGTCGTAGTCACCAAGACACTCTATCCACCGTCTCTGTCTCATATTCATCTCCCTTTGAGTGAACAAATACTTTAGGCCATAGTGATCTGAGAAAATCTCGAACCCCTCACCATATAAGTAATGTCTCTAGACTTCAAGTGCGAAAACCATAGCTGTTAATTCCAAGTCATGAATAAGAAGACTTGTCCATGGGTCTTAAGTTCTCTCGAACCATAAGTCATCACTCTCCCATCCTGCATTAGTGTACAACCTAAACCACAACCTGAAGCATCACAATAGACCGCATAGCCATGACCTCTCTGGCACTAACAACAACGAGGGGAAAATCAAACTCTCATTTAGTTTTTGGAAGACTGTCTCACAAGCTTCGTCCCAAATAAACCGCACATCCTTGCGAGTCAATATTGTCATGGGTGTGGCAATCTAGGAGAAATCCTTTATAAACCGTCGATAATAACCCGCAAGACCCAAAAGTTGTGGATTTCAGTCACGCTTCGTGGTCTCTCCCAACTCAAAACAGTCTCAACCCTAGCCGGATCCACAGATACACCGTCAGCTTACACCACGTGTCCAAGAAACTGAGCCTTTGGCAGCCAAAATTCACATTAGTTGTATTTCACATAAGGTTGATGATCCCTCATGACTTGAAGTACAGTTCTCAGATGCTGCTCATGCTCCTCTCCTGATGCTGACTATATCAAGATGTCGTCGTTGAACACCACTATAAATCGGTCCAGGTACGGCCTAAATGTCCTATTTATTAGGGCAATGAATGTCATTGAGGCATTAATCACCCCAAATGGCATCAACACAAACTCAAAGAGTCCAAAACGAGTGTGGAATGCAGTCTTCTCAAAGTCACACTCCTACACCCTCACCTGATGGTAAGCCGAACAAATATCTATCTTGGAGAAGCACTTAGATCCTCTCAACTGGTCAAACAGATTGTCAATCCTTGGTAATGGTTACTTATTTTCCATAGTAACTCTATTCAATTGCCGATAGTCGATGCACAGTATCATGGAGTTATTTTTCTTCTTAGCAAACAACGCCGATGCAACCCCAAGATGAAGTACTAAGCCGAATGAAGCCAAGAGTTTCTAACTCCCTGAGATGTTTCTCTAACACCAAAGTCTCTGTCGGTAATCAAAGTACAAACTCATAGAGTCATCCCTTTTCTTGGTCAACAAAGTTGATGCACTCCAAAGAGGGCGTTGGGTCAATTGTAACCAAAAGACTCCAATTCCTTGAGCTGACTCTCCAGCTCCAACACCTCTGCTGGCGCCACCCGAATAAGTACTCGAGACAAGCACCGCATCATGGAGCAGATCCACAAGAAACCCTACCTCCCGACATGGTGACAATCCAAGGAGCTTCTCCAAAAGGAGCTCCGGGAGTTCTCGGACCACGTTGGACATCTCAACATCCACTAGCCCTGAACTCTCCTCCAACTCAAGGTAGCCACCAAACTGTACAACTCCTCCATGTTCGGACTATAAACTGTAAATCGCTTGATGAATGCACCACAATGAAGAACTGACCCGTCACCCTCCTACGGTAATAGTCCGAGGTAACCTGATGGGAGGACAACCAATCCATCCCCAAGATGACGACAAACTTTGGCATCTCCAAAACTCATAAATCAACCTCCAACGCTAAGCCCCAAAGGTCAAAATACAGGACCTACAGATCTAGTCCACCACTAGTAAAACTCAAGTTAAAGAAAAAGAGTGAGACGCACTGGAATTAGACACTACATGGGTCAAGGACCCAGAAGTACCCACGTGCCCTGCTCAAAGCACCGAGTTCCCAACTCACTCATACGTCGAAATTGGCCTACACACTGGGCCCACTAGAGTCTCAATGGTCAAGCCTACCAGACCGACCTATACAAGCTCCTAACAATTCCACAACCGTCTCTAACCACAACCTTGGACCCGCGGGAGTCCAAGAGCAGGATAGAAACCACTAGCTCGGCCTCCTTACACTCCCCGCAATCCTAAGTCCAAAACGGACCTAACCAACAACCCACACAGACCAAGCCCAACAACTTCTCATGGAATTCCATCAGCCATCTAAAGAGTTAGTCGGCCGGACTCACTCAGTGGACGCCCATAAATTTCCAATGAATCTATCTACATATTAAAGAGCCACAAGTGAGGCCCACAACACAGCATTCTCCTCTCAACATTAGACCCTCGAACAATCTCACCTCAATCACACATCACAAAAAACAGTCGCGCAAGTCGTAAGACATCACTACGCTCCCGCGTACTAAAACACCCACAATCTCCCTACCAATGTCAAGACGGCCTCAAAGGCTCCGACGCGCTTGGTAGCTAGAATGTAACAACAACAACACTCAAACACAGTCTAAAGACCTCGTGACTCCACCACGCTCAATTCAATCTGAAAACACCACTGATGCGCCTCCAAGGTGAGGACATCCCCGTCATATGGGTCCCACCGAGAAACACCTCTAATTATCATAAGGAGTAGGACCAATCTGACTCAAAACCTAGAGATCTGCGCCACACAATTCTCGTGACCATGTCACAGTGCACCACACACTCAAACGAGTGATCGACCTCGCTATCGACTAACAGGTGAATCAAAAACCGATCAACCTTAAATTGAGCGAGAATCCACCACTAGATACGACTCAAGCAAACTAACTGAAAGATAGCACACCACACGAACTTAGGGTGTCTACGCACTACCCCAGAACTCAGTTCAATGTACCATATCGCACAGGGGATGAACCTAATATCTAGTTATCATCACATCCATCTCTGTCCCATGCACAGTCTGAGAGTTGAACCTAGCTCTGATACCAATTGTAACGCCCCGTCCCGCTACAGGCGCGTTATCTCTAAAATATCTCAAACATCACAAAAGAACAGATATCGGGTATAATAATTTTTTTTTTTTTTTGAAACGGGGCAACTACCTCCCGCTCCACAACTGACAATAAGTTCCAACAAACCAATAAAGCATAAAACAATCATAGGCTATTCGAATACAATTACACATCATCCGAAAATAAACAACGTACAAAATGGGGTTCATATAAAACAAGGTCTCTCAACTAGAACAACATGATTATAAAATGTTTGACCACTGCTCCTCTACGAACGCCTGCTCAAGGGGCCGCACCTGGTCCCTCCGTAATCAGGGTACTTGAGAGGTAAGGGGTGAGTTAACCAGCCCAGTGAAGAGATAATACATATCACATGTCAGCAATATAAGTAAATATCATATGCATGAAAGCAAGAATATCGTAAAAAAAAAAAAAAGGGAGCTCATATGCATGAGATGCAACTGCACCACCAACAAATAATCCACCGACTAGTCTGCGGCATTATTTAAGTAGCCCACATCGGGTCCTCCAACAAACACCTGAAGGGTAAGAGGTAAGCTAACTAGTCCAGTAAAGGGAATAACTATATTATACGTCAGTGATATGGAATACACACATCACATGTATAAGAAAATAATGGACATCATAATAGAATGAAAGTCTAAGTACAATATTACTCAACTACACAATTAACCAATGGGCCTACCTGAACTGGGCTGGATCGAATGTGGGCTTGGCCTGACTGGGCCAGATCCGAACCAATCATTTGGGTCGGGTCTTGTAATAGCCTGGATTTTCAATGCAATAATCATATTGGCTATTATCTATTTTAATTGTTAAAAATTAATATTTATAGATGAAATGGATGTTAGATGGATAAGAATTGGGGCAATGACCCAAGTATGGTCCAATGGATCATGGATAGGTAAATATGGTCAATTGGGTCAAATGCCCAATTGGGAACCAATGGGTCAAGATGAATTGAAGTTTAGGGTAAATGGGTAAGGAATTGACTTGATCGGGTCATGGACCCAAATAAGATCTAAGGCATGGGGTCCACCTCATCAAGTGAGGTGGCGTGTGGACTAAGGCACATGTGGGGCCGGCCACCATGGTTGACTTGGTCAACCATGGGTGAGTTCATGGGTGAAATCAAGAGGATCAAGTGAAGTGAGTTGAGTTAAATTATTTAATTAAAATCACCTAAGTTAGATGAAAATGAATTCAAATGCTTGAGTTAGGAGAATGTTCATTTAAGTGAGTTGGATGGGTGGTGAGTCACATGGAAGATGAAAGGATTTAGTGAGTCAAAGGGGAGGTAGATGGAAACCCTAGCCACCAAAACCGTTGGTGTGACGCCCCTCCCCTTTTCACTCGCCAAAAATCAGAGTCTATTTTTTTTTGAAATAAAGAGTGAGAGAGAGCGGGACGCCACGATGCGAGCTAAGTCTGAGCTTCCAACCATACGTGTGAGTGGACCAAGTCCACTAAAACAATTCACACGCACTAAAGCTATACTTGTGGAATAAACCCATTGCGGAATTAATATTTGATCACATAAACCAACCAGAACCTTTACTTAGCAAGGAAGTCAATCACCCCAAACTTAACTGAACTTAGAATCCGGGGTAACGTCAAACCATAGTAGAATAATATCTAGGTCATTACAATCCCAAAATGCAGTTAACTCAAAACACTGTCCAAAACTAAAACTTAAAATAAGCAATAAGCTGTCCAAGCTCCTAAGCTTGGCTCCTTTCGCGTCAATCGTCCGTTCCGTTCCCTGTACCATCATCTAAGGTAGAAGTAGGGCGTTTGTCAACGCGCCCATTAGTTATTCCGAGTATGGTTATACACAAAGGATTAGTATGAAATCAAGATACAAAACATCATACCGTACTTGTAAAACATAATACCTAGAAACAGAGCATGATAATAGAGATCATAATCATGCTGATAAAACCAAAACAGTGCATGACACTCGTAACAAAATCGTGCCAATGTAATGCCATGGGTGTCATATGCCATTAATCCCACCCATCATCCATATCACAATCACATAGTATTCCTCTTGATGGATAATCCACATCAATGTATCCCCACGAATGCCTTATCGGTCGCCCCGAATGGAGCGTGGACTCCGGTTACAATTCAAACACAGTATATTCCTCTTGATGGATAATCTACATCAAGGTATCCCCACGAATGCTTTATCGGTCACCCCGAACGGAGCGTGGACTCCGGTTACAATTCAAACACAGTATATTCCTTTTGATGGATAATCCACATCAAGGCATCCCCACGAATGCCTTATCGGTCGCCCCGAATGGAGCGTGGACTCTGGTTACAATTCAAACATAGTACATCTCTCCCCACGAATGCCTTATCGGTCGCCCCGAACGGAGCGTGGACTCCAGTTACAATTCAATCATACATCCATTGGAATCAGTGTAGATTCCTCCCCACAGTTGTTTATTAAAAATCCGAATGGAACGTGGACTCCCCTCATTTGTTCCCTCCCATGCCATGCATGAGATGCAAGTGCAAACATGCTATGTAATAATAAACATCATAGTATTAAAATCCCATAGTTGAAACATAGCACTTTGAACCACAATAAACATATAAGTAAAAACATCACATATACATAAATCCAGTGTATCAATAAGGTAGGAATCCTATCAACGTCCAAATATCGGGTCCTTGTGTTTCCGTTCAAAAACCGATTACCGATCGCGTCAAGCCAATCGTACACCGTTTGTGAAATCCCGTTACCTTATTACATTTAACATGTATACATACATCAATTTGGTGATCCATTTAATTCCATCAACCCCTACATCGACCTAGGTTCATCTCCCTTTACCATCAGAGTCTTGTATCCGGTTAAGTCCCCTAAGAGGTTTCCAACATACATTGGGGCTAAACCAGGTTTTAAGTCCACCAAAAATGCCTTAGTGGGGTTCGGCCATACAACATGGCCGAACCTCACTCTCTTGGTTTTGTTCACTTTTTAATCCTTTAGTCAATGGGTCAAGCATCATTCCATTCAATCACATATGTTAATCATTTCACTTGATAAAAACACCTAAGTCCATAAAATATTATCTATGGGGTTCGGCCATACAACATGGCCAAACCCATGGTCCTTTCATTCCATCATCTTTCCATGTTAACCCTCATTTCTTAGTTTGGTCATGCAATCA
The DNA here is from genome assembly GCA_013350335.1 of Chimonanthus salicifolius. Lineage (NCBI taxonomy): Eukaryota > Viridiplantae > Streptophyta > Magnoliopsida > Laurales > Calycanthaceae > Chimonanthus > Chimonanthus salicifolius. The sequence continues at coordinate 58,454,189 of CM023533.1, read as the reverse complement.
CTTAACCATGCATAGATCTACCAAATGATCTATCAAAATGGTTCATGGGGTTCGGCCATGTTGATGTCTCATTTTCATCCTTCCTCTCTTAAATCATTTACAGACATTAGGTCCATAAACAAAGTCCCTCCATGGGGGTTTAATCATACACTTAGATCCCACAAAAATGATCCATGGGGTTCGGCCATACAACATGGCCGAACCCATGGTCCTTCATATCCATTTATTTCTTAGCTTTGATAGCCATGGTTCATCATGTAAAATGTATTAAAATCCATAAACATTCCTCCATCATTTCATCATTAAAAACCCATTTAAAATCACCAATATCCTTCCATGGGGTTCGGCCATGTTGTTCATCATTTTTTTCTCCTCTTCATCCTATTCTCCATTTTCATATCATTTTAAGGATGGTCTTTTCTTAAAATCATACACAACATGTTTATACCATTTGATGGGGGTTCGGCCATACATCATGGCCGAACCTCATCCAATCCTTTCTTGTCCTCCATGATCCATACATAAAATCTAGGGTTTGGCCATGCAAGGGCCAAACCATGATCTTTGATCATATTCCTTATATTGGACATGCATGAGGTCCTTAGCAGGTCCTTAGCCATATATACATATTGTCCTTAATAATCTATCTTACCCATTAGGGTTTTGTCCATTTTTCCATCTCATTTCTTGGATGGATTTCAAATCCATGGCCCATAACATTTTTGGCCAACTTTCCAATCCGAAATGGAATGTTCCCTTAACCTCCTTTTGATTTATAAATCTTGTCAAGTAATATTTACTGATTCCACAACTCCTCCGATTTCTTTCGTTCCACCTTGCTCCTCCGATCTTCTCCTTCCTTAGTCTTTCTTCTTTCTTCCTCCTTGGTCTTCGGTCAAAGTGTGTTGCTTGAGAGGGAGAGGGTTTAAGATGAAAACCCCAAGAGATGGTTCGGCCAAGGAAAAGGTTTGAGAGAGGGAGAGGAGGAGAGATAGAAAACTCTTAAGTCTTTTTCTTTGTCTTAGAGGGAGAGTGAGAGAGTGAGAGAGTGAATGAGATGAAGAGTTTACTTCCCATCTTATCTTAGGGTTCCTTGGGTAAGACTCCACCTCCAACCACCCTCATCAATGTGGAGTCTTCCCCATGAGTCCTTTGACTAGCCAAGAGGGTGCATGCCCTCCACATGGCACACACCACCCTCTCCAATGGTTTTGTGGCCAATGGTTTCCATGAGATGGAACCCTCCACCTCCCTTTGACTCATTAAGTGGATGCATGCCTCACACATGGCACATACCACCCTCTCCAACGGTTTTGTGGCTAGTGGTTTCCATGAGATGAAACCCTCCACCTCCCTTTGACTCATTAAGTGGATGCATGCCTCACACATGGCACACACCACCCTCTCCAACGGTTTTGGCTAGTGGTTTTCCATGAGATGGAACCCCCACCTCTCCTTTGACCAACCATGAGGATGCATGCCCTCCACATGGGTTCTTTGTCTAGCCAAGTGGGTGCATGCCTTCCACATGGCACACACCACCCTCTCCAACAGTTTTGTGGCTAGTGGTTTCCATGAGATGGAAACCACCCACCCCTCCTTTGACTCACTCCATCTTTTCATCTTCCATGTGACTCACCCCCATTTGACTCACTCCATTTAAATGAAACTCAACTCTTAACTCAAGTATTTGAATTTATTTCCATCTAACTCAGGTGATTTAATTAAATAATTTAATTCAAATTACTTCACTTGATCCTCTTTAATTAACCCATGAACTCACCCATGGTAGACCAAGTCAACCATGGTGGTCGGCCCCACATGTGCCTTAGTCCACATGCCACCTCATCTGATGAGGTGGAGTTGGGTCCCACTTGGCTATGCCATTTTGATATTACCACATTCACTTGCCACCTCACTTGATGAGGTGGACCCCATGCCTTTGATCTTAATTGGGTCCATGACTCAATTAAATCCATTCCTTACCCATTTACCCTAATCATCAATCCATCTTGACCCATTGGGTCCCAATTGGGCATTTGCCCCAATTGACCACTTTGACCTAATTAAATAAAATTAATCCTATCCATAGTCCATTAGACCATACTTGGCCCATTGCCCCAACTTTGATCCATCTAACATCCATTCCATCTATAAATCTTAATTTTTAACAATTAAAAATACATAATAGCCAATATATTTATTGCTTTAAAAATCCAGGCTATTACAGTTGGGTAGTGGGAGAGTGCCATATGTAAGGCATGTGTCCTCTTGGTTAGCCAAGAGACACATGGGAAAGACCCCATCTTGATGAGGGTGGTTGGGGAGCTTAGGGTTACAACCAAAACCCTAAAGCTCTCATCTCATTCACTCTCTCCCTCTCACTCTTTGGCCGACCCTCTCCAAGACAAAAGAAAGGACTTAGGGCTTTTCCATCTCAACTCCTCTCCCTTTCGCCAAAACCCTAGGGCCGACCCCTCTCCTTGAGACAAAAGAACTTAGAGTTTCCTCCCATTCTCTCCTCCTCTCCCTCTCTCAAACCTTCACCTAGGCCGAACCCTCTCTTAGGGCTTTCATCTCAAACCCTCTCCCTCTCAAGCAACACTCTTTGGCCGAAGATCAAGGAGGAAGAAGAAAAGACTAAGGAAGGAGAAGAGCGGAGGAGCAAGACGGAACGAAAGAAAACGGAGGAGTCGCGAAATCGGTATGTATGGCTTAACAAGATTTACTAATTAGAAAGAGGCTAAGGGAACCATGGTCTCGGCTATGGAATAGCCGAAACCATGGGGTTCCATTTTGGATTGAAAATGGTTGACCAAATGGTTACAGGCCATGGATTTAAAATCCATCCATGAAACATCAATGTGATGGTTAAGTATTTGGAGTGACAAAACCCTAATCTTGTTAATGGGTAAGTTAGGTTATGCAAATAAAAATGGTGATGAGGAAGACTATGATAATGCATGGTTAAACATGAGAAATGATCAAAGAACATGGTTCGGCCCTTGCATGGCCGAACCCTAATCTTGACATGCATAAGGACCTTATGCATGTTCAATATAAGGAATGGAGAATGATCAAAGATCATGGTTTGGCCCTTGCATGGCCAAACCCTAGATTTTATGTATAATGATCATTGAGAATAAAAGGGATTGGGGCCGAACCCCTTCAAATGATCTAATCATGGGTATGTAATTTTTAAGAGGAAATGATGAACCATAGGGTTCGGCCATACATATGGAAGAATGTTGGTGATTTTAAATGGATTTTAAATGATGAAAATGATGGAAAATGTGTATCGATCTAGAGTTGTTTTTAAACAATTGAACCATGTGCTATCAAGTAGGAAATGATGGAAAACAATGGACCATGGGTTCGGCCATGATGTATGGCCGAACCCCATGGAGAAATGTTGATGGATTTAAATGTGGTTAGACCATAAGAAGATGGAAATAAGGAACCATGGGTTCGGCTATGTTGTATGGCCGAACCCCATGAATCAATTTTATGGACATTTTATGGACCCATGCATGTTTAAGAAATTAAATGATTAACTATGGGTGAGCAAGCTAAGAAGCAAAGAAAAAGAAATGATGATGGAATGGAAGAACCATGGGTTCAGCCATGTTGTATGGGCGCATTGTCTAACGCCCTACTTCTACCTTAGATGATGACATAGGGAATGGACGGAGCGAAGGACGTGATCGGAGCCAAGCTTAGGAGCTTCGATAATATAGTTTCATTTTATTTAACTTTTTATTATGAACAATGTAATTTGAGTAGATGGTATTTGGGACTGTAATAACTTAAACTATTTGTTATGGTTTGGATTTTAATTTTGGACATTTTAACTTAAGATGATTATGCGATGGACTTCCTTGCTATTTAAAATTGGATAGGATAGAACTCTATTATACTTTTGCATTATGTTTAAGTACGCATGTTTAGCCTTATTACGTGTGAACCGTTTTCATGGACTTAGTCCACACACACGTATGGTTGGCCAGTTAAGGGCTGGGCTTTGGAAGCTCGGACTTAGCTCGCTTCGTGACGTCCCGCTCTCTCTCACTCTTTCTTTTAAAAAAAAAAAATAGACTGATTTTCGGCGAGTGAAAAAGGGCGTGGCGTTACAGTTTGTATCAGAGCGAAACCAGAAGTATGAATCTTTCGAAATAAGATTAAGACAATATCATATCTCACTGACAAGATAAGAGTCTCAACTGACTGACTCTTCAGATTCCGCTGCATGAGAGCTGGATTAATTTACTTTGTTGAACTCAGACTGAAGCATTCAATCTGAGAGCAACACTTGACGAAAAATGAATGATAGCAAGGAAAGGACAGTCACTATAAATTGGATTTATCAAACATAGCAAGATAGGACATATTTCCTCGAAAATGAGAAACATCAATGATTTTTTTTCCAAACTGGGGAACAACACTTGATACGTAGGAAAATTTCCCCAAAAATGAGAAGCATCCGGATTCTTCCCCAAATTGAGAAACAATGATGAATTTATCAAACATAGCAAAATATGAGACATTTCCCCGATTTCCCCAAATTGAGAAACAACACTTGATACTTAGGAAGTTTTCCCAAAAAAAATAAGGGTGCTTATTTGGCAATTTCCCCAAAATATGAAACACAAAGTTTACAAAGAAGCTAAGTCGATGATGTTTCAATGACTTAGGAAAATGCCTCCGAGAAGAAGAACCCGACAAAACCCTCATGTGGATGAATAGGTGCAGCAACCACACCAAAAAGAGGAGCAAAATAGCGTGAACATTCCCGTGGTACCCCCGAGCTGTAGAATTTGGTACAAGTTGTGGTCAGTTCCGTTCTACAACAACACATGAACAGCAATGGAAATGCAACCACCAACGAGGCAAATGATTGGAGGATGGTTAGAGATTTCCAATAACAGCGTTCCCCTTACTTCAAAGGGAAAAAAGGACTTGCCGAAGCGAAGAACTGGCTGAGGAACATTACCCAGATCTTGACATTACTGAAGATCTCCGGTAATGAAGATAGAATATTGCTGGCTACTTCACAGCTGATTGATGATGCCGGCAAATGGTGGGAAGTGATTGAGCGACATCGGGCACTGATTCTGGAAGGGGAAAGAACTGCAATGACATGAGAGCAGTTCTCAGCTATGTTCCTGGATCACTACTTTCCAGAGGATGAGAAGGAGCGCCACACACAAGCGTTCATATCTTTCGTGCAAGGCACCATGACTGTGGCGGAGTATTATCAGGAGTTCCTCCGTCTATCGTGTTATGCCTTATACATGGCGGACACGGAGTACAGAAGGGCTCGCAAATTTGAACAGGGCCAAAGTGATTATCTTCAAGTCACCTACACTAGCGGAGGTGGTCAATAGAGCTACCATAGCATAGCAGGCTATGACAAAGACAGTGCGGTTTGTGGACAACCGCCGAGGCCAAAGTGGGGGAAGTATTTTTCGTCCCAACAAGAAGTTCCGACCTAACTTTGGGAGACCATCATCTTCCACTGGGTAAATTGGGGGCTTTCATCCCAATCAGCCCTCCCCATCAGTATTAGTCTCTCAGGTCCCCCGAGGTGTGAGCACCTGTTTCCAGTGTGGCCAACAGGGCCATTTCAGGAGGGAATGTCCACAGAACAGCAGACCCTCTCACTCCAGGGGTTCCTTTCGCCCCCCAGCCAGATCAGCTCATTCATAGGGATCTAGGGCGTACAACCAGACGGGACAGGCACCTAACCCGACAGGATCTGGACTGCTATATACCTTAGCTCCTCATCCAGAGGCGGTGGATCATTCCGTGATTCAAAGTGTGACAATAGTCGGTAGTTCCTATGCTTTCACATTATTTGATTCTGTAGCATCCCACTCATTTGTATCTGCTGCATTTATATCTGCTACTGGCACCCTAGTACAAAAATTGTCCACATCACTCACTATTGTATTCCCCATCGGAGACACATCACTGGGACTTATATGCACAGCGGTAAACACTAAACTCGCTGGATTCAGATTTGAGTTCAACTATCTGGTACTCGAGATGACTGAGTACGCCATCATTTTTTGCATGGATTGGTTAGCTAACTTCCAGGCCAGCATTGATTGCCATCTCTGCAGGGTAATATTTTGGTCACCCGAGGGAAAGCGATACGTGGTACATGCTAACAAACAGAGCATCCCTATGACCAGAAGACTGCATGAAGAATTGAATCACCTTGTATTGAACAGCATCATATTAGACAAGGCACCAGTGGCTGAACTTCTTGCGGTAGTGAAAGACTACGCGGAGGTATTTCCTACAGAACTCTCTGGCTTGCCACCCAAGAGGGAGACTGATTTTGAGATCAAGCTGTATCCTGGCACTACTCCAGTGTCATTGCCACATTACCGGATGGCCCCAGCTGAGATGTCCGAGTTAAAGAAGCAAATTGATGAACTACTCAGACTAGGATGCATCCGGAACAGCACATCATCTTGTGAAGAAGAAAGACGGTACACTTCGGATGTGCGTAGATTATAGAAAATTGAACCAGCTAACCGTCAGAAAGAAGTACCCTCTACCAAGGATTGATGATTTATTCGATCAACTCAGAGGTTCCAGTCACTTCTCCAAGATGGATCTGATGTCAGGCTACCACCAAATCCTGGTTAGGGATGAAGACATAGAGAAGACGGCTTTCAAGACACGGTATGGACTATATGAGTATGTGGTCATGCCGTTTGGACTTACCAATGCACCAACTGTGTTCATGGATCTGATGAACATGATCTTCCGTCCTTTCTTGGACAAATTTGTATTTGTTTTTATTGATGACATCCTGATTTATTCCAAAAGTCAAGAGGAGCATGCTGAGCATTTGCGGATAGTCCTGGACACCCTGAAAAAGCATCAGTTGCATGCCAAAGCAAGCAAGTGTGAATTCTGGCTATCTGAGGTTAACTTCTTGGGGTATGTCATATCAGTGGAAGGTATGGCCGTGGACCCAGCTAAAGTGGCGGCAGTCAGAGAATGGAAAGCACCAAAGAATGTGACCGAAATCCGCAGCTTTCTGGGGTTGGCATGTTATTAAAAGAAGTTTATCATGGACTTCTCCAAGATTACAGCTCCACTTACCCGAATAACTCAGAAAGGAGTCAAATTTGAATGGTCTGATGTATGCAACTGGAGATTCGAGGAACTGAAGGAAAAGCTTACGACTGCTCCTATCTTGATTTTGCTGGAAAGAGGAAAGGGCTATGAAGTATATTGTGATGTTTCAAGAGAGGGACTTGGGTGTTCTCTCACTCAAAGTCAACATGTGGTGACTTATGGTTCAAGACAGCTGAAAATTCATGAAAGCCACTATCCCACGCATGATCTGGAACTAGCAGCAGTGGTCTTCGCTCTCAAAAGTTGGAGACACTATCTTTATGGCGAGAAGTTTGAGGTGTTTTCATATCACAAAATCCTAAAATTTTTGTTTGATCAGAAGGAACTCAACATGAGGCAGCGCAGATGGATGGAATATCTACAAGATTATGAGTTTGCGCTTCGATATTATCCTGGCAAGGCGAACAAAGTGGCGGATGTCCTCAACCGCATGTCACATGCAACAATGGCCAGTTTGATCAGGAAAGAATGGGAAATGCTGAATATCATTCGAGAGTTCAACTTGTATATCAAGAACCATGGGAGTATGTATAACTTGATCATAAGGTCCAACATGGTCTCCAAGATTGAACAGGAATAACGAACAGATCCGGAAGTGGAAGTGATATGGGCAAGAATGTTTACTGGTGAGGTTATACCGGAATGGGAGTTACGACCAGGACAGGGTCTTGTATTCCGAGGTAGGACATATGTGCCTAAGAGCTGCAGAAGAGAGTTATTAATCAAGGCACACCAAACCAAACTCTCTATTCATCCAGGCAGCACCAAGATGTATCATGATCTGAAGAGACATTACTGGTGGGATGGACTCAAAAGAGATGTCGCAGAATTTGTTGCTCACTGCCTAACTTGTCAGCAGGTTAAGATTGAACATCAGAAGGCAACAGGTTTACTCAAACCCTTACCAGTGCCGGAGTAGAAATGGGAACATATCTCTATGGATTTTGTGACAGGGTTGCCAAGGTCATCGAAGGGTAACGATGCAATATGGGTCGTGGTAGATCGATTGACCAAGTCTGCACACTTCCTTCCCATCAAGATGACAGATTCTCTGAGACTTTGGCTCGACGGTACATCAAGGATATCATCAGATACATGGTATCCCCATGACTATTGTGTCCGATAGAGATGGCTGATTCACCGGTAGGGTATGGCAGAGCATGCAGTTGGCAATGGAAACAGACTTACTGATTAGCACAACATTCCATCCACAGACTGATGGACAGTCAGAGAGGACAATACAACATTAGAGGATATGCTGAGAGCATGTATGTTAGACTTCAAGGGTGGATGGGAGGATCACTTACCGCTGGTGGAGTTCTCTTACAACAACAATTACCAGGCAAGCCTCCAGATGGCTCCATTCGAGGCATTGTATGGTAGACCCAGTAAATCACCAGTGTGTTGGACAAAGGTCAGTAAGCCTGCACTTATTGGACCCGAGTTAGTTGCAGAGACCACGGAGCAAATTAAGTTGATACGACAACACCTACTTACTACACAGAGTTGTCAGAAGAGCTACGCTGACAAGAGAAGGAAGTTCCTTGAGTTTGAAGTGGGAGACTTAGTGTTCTTGAAAGTCTCGCCACGAAAGGGACACATGCGATTCGGGAAGAAAAGGAAACTATCGCCTAGATTTATGGGGCCGTTTCCAATCCTAAAGAGGGAAGGAGGGGGAGGGGGGGGGGGGGGGGGGGTGTGGTAGCTTATCAATTGGCACTTCCTCCACAGTTGTCATCTTTGTACGACGTGTTCCATGTTTCCATGTTGAAGAAATACAACCCTAATCCTTCACACGTGTTGAACGTGCAAGATGTTGATGTGCAAAGCGACGTGACTAATGTGGAGAAGCCGGTCAGAGTGATCGGGAAAGAACAAAAAGTGCTATGGAATCGAGCCATTCAGTTCGTCAAGGAGGTATGGGATCGACATGGTAATGAGGAAGCCACCTGGGAACTTGAATCAAAAATGAGAGCAGCTCATCCTGAGCTTTTTGTATAAGTTGTTTGGAACCCTACCTCGCTCGATTTTCGGGACGAAAATTTCAAAAAAGGGTAATATTGTAATAGCCCGGATTTTCAATGCAATAATCATATTGACTATTATCTATTTTAATTGTTAAAAATTAATATTTATAGATGGAATGGATGTCAGATGGATAAGAATTGAGGCAAGGGCCCAAGTATGGTCCAATGGATCATGGATAGGTAGGCCGAACCCCATGAATCAATTTTATGGACATTTTGTGGACCCATGCATGTTTAAGAAATTAAATGATTAACTATGGGTGAGCAAGCTAAGAAACAAAAGAAAAAGAAATGATGATGGAATGGAAGAACCATGGGTTCGACCATGTTGTATGGCCGAACCCCATGGAGGATATTCTATGGACCTAAGTTGTTTAGCAAGTTTGATGATTAACTATGTAATGTTGGATTGGTTAAAAATAAGCAAGGACCAAAGGGAAGGGGGGTCAAAACCAAAAAGGGTGAGGTTCGGCCATGTTGTATGACCGAACCCCACCACTGCATTTTTGTGGACTTAAAGCATTTGTAGCCCTAAGGCATGGCCGAAACCCCTTGGGGGTCTTAATCGGGCTAAGGGCTGTAACCATAGGTGGAAAATGAACATGAAATGATGGGGATGAAATGGGTCATCGTTTTGATCTATTTTATGTGTAATAAGGTAACGGGATTTCACAAACGGGCGTACGATCGGCTTGACGTGATCGGCGATCAGTTTTTGGACGAAAACACAAGGACCCGATATTTGGATGTTGGTAGGATTCCTACCTTATTGAAAACCATGGAATATGTATATGTGATGATTTTGCTTCATGTTTTGATGATTTATTTTGGTATCAAAGTGCTATGTTTTAATAATAGGATTTCTATTATGAAATGGCATGTGTACACTTACATCTCATGCATGGCATGGGAGGGATCACATGAGGGGAGTCCACGCTCCATTCGGATATCCGATAAACAAACGTGAGGAGGGATCCGCACTGATTTCGGATGTGATGTTTGAGGAGTCCAAGCTCCGTTCGGCAAGACCGATAAGGCATACGTGGGGAGTCATGATAATACCTTGATGTGGCATATACATCAAGAGGAATACTATGTGATCGTGATATGGATGATGGTTGGGATTCATGGCATATGACACCCATGGCATGCCACTGACTTGCATGATTTTGATATTATTTATATCTATGTGATTTTATTTATACTAATCCATGTGTTTGGTCCTACTCGGAGTACCTACTGGGTGCGTTATCTAACGCCCTACTTCTACCCTAGATGATGACACAGGCAATGGACGGAGCAAAGGACGCGATCGGAGACAAGCTTAGGAGTTTCGATAATATAGTCTATTTTATTTAAGTTTTATTATGGACAATGTAATTTGATTAGGTATTTGGGACTGTAATAACTTAGACTATTTGCTATGGTTTGGATTTTAATTTTGGACATTTTAACTTAAGATGATTATTATTAAGCGATGGACTTCTTTGCTATTTAAAATTGGATAGGATAGAACTCTATTATAATTCCGCATTATGTTTACTTCCGCATGTTTAGCCTTATTACTTGTGAACCGTTTTCGTGGACTTAGTCGACACACACGTATGGTTGGCCAGTTAAGGGTCGGGCTTTAGAAGCTCGGACTTAGCTCGCGTCGTGACGTCCCGCTCTCTCTCATTCTTTTTTTCAAAAAAAAAAAAAAAGACACTGATTTTCGGCTAGTGAAAAAGGGTGGGGCGTTACATGTCTGGGCCAGTGGGCCTAACAACAGGGCCAATCACAGCCCAAGCCCACAAACTGGGTTAGACCCAGGAGTCCAACTGAGTCAACTCCGAAACTTGACCGAGCCGACTCAGTTGTTCGGCAGAGTCGAAAGGGGGAAAGAGATAAGGGGAATATAGGAAACTTGGAGGAAATACCAGGAAAACTGGAGGAAAGTCCACGAAAAACGGGAAAAACAAAGGAAAAACTGAGGAAAATTAAGGGAAAGGAACGGGAAAAACTTAGTGGAATCGAAGGAAACTAAAGAGGGAAGAGGAGGAAGAAATGGGAAAAACACGCACCTAGGACCAATGTGGACGGAAATCCAAAGGCTAGAGGCCAAAGTCAAACATTTAGAGATGGAAACACGGCCGGAAAAATCAATGGCTAGGGTTGGGCTCGATCGGAAAGCGAGAAGGAGAAGAAAGAGAAGAAGAAGAGTAGCAAGAGAGAGATCCTAAAGAAGAGAGGGAGAAAACGAGAGAGGCAGCGGTGCACTGCAGCTAGGAACGCTACAGTGCGGCGCAAGGGGATATAAGGGGGGAGGGTTTTGGGGATTTAGGGTTTTAGGGTTTAAAACTTTTTTTTTTTTTTTTTGAAAACTCAGAAGAAATTCAAAACCCACCATTTTATTTTATATTATTTAAATAATAACATATTTTAAAATTAATCAAGAACTCGAAAACGAAAAGAAAGCCGAACCCCGAAGGAGAAAGCGTGTGATTTTCAAGTGTTTTTCATGACAATATACCTATCAATTACAAAATTACCAAAATGTCCCTTCGAGTTTTCAAACTCAAAGTCGAACAAACTGGGGCCCACCGTGGAGCCACTCTTTACACTATCGCCAAAACACCAAAAACAATTCGAATATCCACAAAAATCTCTAGGTTCCCGAAATATCGGATCGGGTCATTACATTTATATTACCGAGCCAAGAAGGAAATATCCGGACCTCTCTTGGTCTCGTGTATATTGATAATACAAGTGTTAGACTATGGCCCCGTCCATGTGTATGGTTGTTACGACATTAATTGGGCCAAAGAGCTCCTGGGTAGATCCCAAAACCCTGCACAAAGGGAGGAGGCCACACATCACCGATAGTCTCAGTTAAATTGTAGATGGGTAACAGCACCCTGGTGGTTGCCGCCTCAAATGTTGTGGACATAAGTATCCAATACTGAAAACCATTGAAATGAAAATAGAACTATGATCTAATGCATGGGTATGAGATGGCATTTCTTTGATGCATGACACCCATGGCATATCATCATGTGATTAATATCAAGTATGGATTTTAATTATGATATTTTAATATCTTTTGATTTCCTTTGAGAAACGTATACTTGTCATAACATGTGCTTGTCTCAATATCATTATTATTTTATAAGTGTTATGGTATTACACAAATAGTACATTTCCTTGATCGAAATTCCTACTGGACAAATTGACTAAGCCCGTATATTTTCCTCTACATGTTAGCACAGATCAAGGCAAAGGAGAAGAGGTTGAACCCAGTGGTAGTCAAGCCCATAGTGACAAATACCGTTCTCGGGATATTAACGGCAATTGGTAATAATGAGATATTTTTAAATTCTCGGATTTTTATCGGGAATTTAACGGAAAAATCTCGCTGAAATTATAATATTTAAAAAATAAAAAAAATAGAATAAATAAAAAAATTAATGAAATAAAAATGGTATAGGGAATTTACCGGGAATTTCTCGGGAATTTACCGGAAATTTACCGGGATATTATCGCGTTATTAACGTTTATCGCGTTTTTAACGCGATTTTATCGGGAATTTACCGGAAATTTATCGTTTGGCGATAAAAACGTGTTTTTAACGCGGTAATGATATTTTGCCGATAAAAACGCGGTAAATTTGAAAATACCGCCGATATTTGTGACATTGGTCAAGCCTGAGCAAAGTGGAGAAAGAGATGCTTGAAGATTTAGTTCTTTATTTTGATGCTTTTGTAGAACAACATGATTCATAGGAGAAACTTATTTGATATGTAATAACTTAAATATTTGACCTATATTTTGAGTTCGTAATGTGTTTGACTTACGGTTTAATTAATTTCCTATCTTTGCTATAAAATGATATGGTATCATATTTGAGTTATAAGTATTTCCACAAATTATGTTAGCACATGCTCAAATAATTAATGAGATATTTTCTCACGTGCTAGGTTGTGCCAGTCAGAAGTCGAGTCTTTGGACTCAAACTCAGCTCGAGTCTTGACGTCGCCGTTCTTTTTGTATAAAAATAATAATTTACTCTGATTTAAACATTGAAAAAGGACATTGTTACAGTTGATATCAGAGTGGAATAAGAAAACAAATGAAGGAAATTACTCTAAGTCAAATTTATCCAACGAATTTAGGATAACTTTCCCCCCCAAGCAAAGGATATCAATAAAAACCAAAGAATATTCCCCAATCAAATCGATAGTAAGAAATGATTTGACTATCATTAAATCATGAAGTTCCTCAGTCAAGCTTTACTCAATGAAGGCACAAACTAAAACCTGATTTTGTAGGCATTCCTTCATTTCCATCCCTATACATCAATTAGATAGGATTAACCAAAGTTGCCCAAACCCAATAGTTGATGGCAGTTCTGCAACAAATCTAGAAAGCAAGTCGTCATGTTTCTACCAAATTATGGAATAACTGTTTTATCCAATGCTCAATATCTGTCTCAAATTTACCAGTATCTGATCTATTTTAGGGCGCGCCTCTGGCAACAGGTTAGTACAAGCCAAAGCAATCTCCAATATCTGCAAGGCCTGCTGCTTGGCTTTGCCCTCCACATAGAACTCAAAAAATCCTATCTTCCCTTCCTTGATTTCCACTTTCCTTTCTCTTATATAGCTTACTTGGAAAGGGGCAGTGGATCCACCCAATAGATCCAACAGCATAATTCCAAAGCTATAGATGTCACACTTTTGGTCTGTGTCACACCTTTGTGACATCTTCCCTGCTAGGTCAGTTATCTCCAGTGTCTTCCTTGGCCAGCCAAGGGACTTCGGCCTCTCCGCCAGCTGAAAGAAGCCATAATCTGACAAGCAGGCGGACAGATCCGTCTTTATCAACACATTGGAAGCTTTAACGTTCCCATGAACGTTCATCTGGAGGTGTTTCTCATGCATGGGTGATTGTGCATGGATGAAAGCAATGGCTTTCACCACATGAAGAATGATTGAGACTCGTCTACTCCAATCCAAGGGAGTGTGCCCAATCTCCCTTGCACCTGCATGAAAAAAAAAAAAGATTATTCGTATCCAATTGTCAAATAGATCTCCATTGGATTTGTAACATGATTCGAAAATACATCAATTCAAAATTGGCCGGAGTTGCCATGATTCTCTTAAAAATCAAATTTTAGTCAAATGTCAATTAAAGGTCTGTAGCGTTTAATAAAATTAATCAGAACCTAGTCAAGTCTGTAAATCAGTTTAGAATCGGATAAGGTGAAAAAAAAAAATCCCACCAAAAGGGTGTGCATCAGTTGTTCGCAGTGCATTTTAGTGGAGAAAAGTAAGATGCACTGACAGACTTTTTTGTCCCAACAAGCAAAAAGCTCACCCATTGAAGAATCAACACTGGGGAATCAACAGATTAGTCTTTTTCTGACAGATTGACTCTTCTTTTACTTGATCATCGAGTTACTGATTTCTTTAGTTTTCTGAATGGTTTGGAATTCGGTAGAGAATGGATAAGCACAACGAGTGCAAGTCGTGTGAGTTAAGAGCAGCAAAAAATTTCTAGTAAATGTTGACCACTTAATTCTGCATTGTGATAGATTATGCCATTTGGATGCAATTAAAGATTTTTTTTAGTGGAGGCATTAGCCACAATATTTTAAATAGATTTGGTGAACAATGCAAAGTGGGGTCAAGCTAGTAAATGATCTGGTGCCACTGCAGCTAAGTGACAGTAGTCAGACATGCAATGTAATATAGATTATATGGAGCTGAATAAAACAAAAAAAAAAATGAGACCCGATGAAAAGAAGTCTGTGAGGATGAGATGCATACATTAAAGATAAATGTGAAAAGTATAAAAAGAAAAAGAAAATCTTGAGGCAGGTTCAAGTCATTCCACTTATTTGAAGGCTTGAAAAGATTCTAAAACTGACCCTTGCCTTCATCAATTGGTTATCAGAGTTCGTTCCTACATATACTTGAATGGGCATATAATTTGCTTTTATTGCACACTTAGTTGTTCTTTTTGAAAGACGTGCCTTTGCCTCTTTTGTAGCAAGCATCCTCACTCTTAGGAGAGCAACACATACTCATATGTCAATGGCAAAGGATACACAAACAACCAGCAAGACGAGGGTGATGAGGGTCTCCAGTATGATCCAAATGAGCCGATCCATAATGCTCAAAATGTACATAGGGCGGATCGAATCAAGTCTCTAAGAGAAGCATCGTTCAAACCATAATGATGGAGTTGGAGCGGCTCTCTTCCGTCGTCGCTGATAGACTCAGAAACCTGTTTTATCATTGCTGTCATCTTTTGCTGTAGCAGAAGAAGGCACCTCGAATGAAACAAAACTCTGATCTCTCTCTAGAAGGTCTTGGTCAAGTCATTTTAGCTCACTTTCTGTCAACCATGTGCCATCTGTAACCGGTCTGTCTTTCCACTTCACAAGATACTTCTGATAACCTCTGGCACGTGTAGAAACAACTTCCTCATCCAGAATAGATTATATCTCATCTCTCTTAGGTGGCAAAGAAGGTAAGGTAGGTAAAGGCTGTGTAGATGTATGCCATGGGTCATGAAGTGGGTCAATTAGGCCAGTAGAATTGTTAAGGGAATGATGTGATGATGGGCTTATAGGTGTAGTTGTTGGGCTTTGGAAAGAGGCTAAATCTTCTACATTGAAAGTAGGACTAATACCCATATCAGATGGTAGGTCTACAATGTATGCATTGGATCCAACTCACTTCAAAATTTTGAAAGGCCCTACACTACGAGCATGTAACATTTTCACAGTTCCTTGTGGAAACCATTCAGATCTTATGCGGATCATCACATAATTACCCACATTAAATTCTTTGAATGTACGAAAATTATCTGCAGCAGACTTATACACTTCATTGCTCATATTAATTCTTCTTTTAATTTCAGCATGCAATTCATATATGCGATGTGCAAATGATGATGCAGACTCAGATGGCCTATGTGACATAGACATGGGAATGAGATCTATAGGCTTCCTAGGCTTATAACTATGCATGACTTCGAAGGGACTCATACCTATAGATCTATTGACGGAACTATTATACGCGCACTCAACAATCGGTAGAACAACATCCACGTTCGCGTATGCTCTCCAACCAGACAACGCAACAGATTTCCTAGGCTATGATTAACTACCTCAGTTTGACCATCAGTCTGAGGATGATATGCAGACGAAAACTATAACCTAGTACCCATCATGTGCCATAGGATTTTCCAAAAATAACTCATGAACCTGACATCACACAATCGTCTTTGGTAACCCATGGAGTCTCACTATTTCTCCAAAAAATATCTTGGCAATATTAGAAGCATCGGAGGTTTTAAAGCACGGAAAGAAATGGGCTATTTTAGAAAAACAATCCACAACCACCAAAATGAAATCGTACTTCTTAATAGTCTTCGGAAGTCCTAGTATGAAGACCAACGCTATCTAAGTTTGTTCCCACGACGAGTCACAAGACTCGATCAATCAACCATCAGTATTCCAACTGAATTCAAGGATTGAGTGATTGTGGGACGACTGATTCAATTAATCCCACACTCAAGAGAGAGTTAGGATTACCATGTCTTGCTTGATTGAAACAACTCCATATTATACTGACTCGATCAACTTAGATTGCATGATGCCTTGAACTCTCACCATTTAAGCCTTAATGAACTCTCCATGGAGAAAAGAAAAACTTATATTTCATAATCTAGTGGCTGCCAAAAACGAAACTTACAATGCTTTAAATGATAAAAAAAAAACCCTAAATTTAGTAGGAACCGACCATTCTACATACACAATTTGAACTTTAGCATATCCTAATTACAACCAAACATATGGTTCTAAATAAACTATGAGAGCTAATCAAAACCGACCCTACACTCAATTTGACACGTCAACTTACTCTTAAATTAGTAAAAATACTAAACCCACACAAAACCAACATGGTGGCTGTCCCAAGTCCCACCTTGAATTAAACTTTTAATTCACATGCCCTCCAAATCATGCACATTGCATAGGTTGAGTCTTCATGTGGGGCCCAACGAAAAATCAAATAATGGGCTGAATTTATATTGAGTTGTTGGGCCTGAAATGTTGAGCTTCGCTTGATATGAATTATGCTTTGGCTCGCAGTCACGGCCTTGACGAGCTAGGCGTGAACTTGGACCTGGATCGAAAACAACACATTGTTCACGTCCACAGATTTTTGCATCATAACCCAATAAGGAATGGACGGTATGAATTCGTACAATGGGAGCATGAGACAAAAGGCAGCTTGTAGCCACTGATAGTATTCTTCGGCCTTATGTTGATCCAGTTTGGGAAGACCATTTGAACCAGTTCTCCACACCTAATACTTCCTCATTTGTTGTGGGTGACTATACAACACCACTTGCAAGAGTAGGCATATGGATCGCGTTCTTCGACAAGATGCGAGGAAGAGAGGCATGGAAGACAGTGGAAACCTATGACAAATTAGTTCTCTCCAAGTATAAACCCCCAAAACTCGAGGACGAGTTCCTCTCAGGTGGGAGGACATGATTCGAGTAGCATGCATGAAGATGAAAACAAAGAAGAAAATTGTATGATTTTCGACTGCAGCAAAGTAGGGCCTAAACTGTCTATTTGGCGCTCCTGAATAGCAAATTTAGGGCTGAAACTCGGGGGGGTTGGGTTGCCCAACCCATACCAAAAATAGCTGAGCTCGGCCCGACTCCACTTGGTAACGCAAAATGCACAGCCCAACCCAACCTGACATAGAGCCTAAGAATCTAGCCCAACTCGAATTGACCCAACTAATTTTTAGCCCAAATTATATATATATATTGAATTTAATATAAATTTGTAAAAAACAATGGATAACCTAGAATATGCTTATTTTAATTTAAAATGTTATGATTCTAAATTCAGCTACCTATTTGTTTTGCTGAATATCAAAGAAATAAAATTTCATATAAATTTTTTTTTTATATTTAGATGATCGGTCTTAGTCCAGTTGACCTTGTAGTACCAAGAAAAAAATTGGACCAAGAGTGAGAGAGGATCGAGAGTCAAGAAGAGCAGGATAACAATTGCCAGTTGTAAGGAGTCAAGGAAAAGGGGATCGCCATCACCGGCCGCAAAGAGTCAAGGAGAAAGGGATTGCCATCGCCAGTCACAGGAGAGGGAAAACTCAAAGATCTTCGTGTCGTCGTAGGAGAGGGAAGACAAAGTCATTGTTGTCGTCGCAGGAAAGGGAAGACTGAGATCATCGCCACCGTCGAAGGAGAGGGAAGACAGAGATCGTCATCACCATCACAGGAGAGGGAAGACAGAGATCGCCATCACCATCGCAGGAGAGGGACGATAGAGATCGCCGTCACCATAACAAGAAAAAGAAAACAGAGATCACCGTCAGAGCAAGTGAGTGAGAGGCAAGAGAACAAAGAAGACGGCAAAGAAGACTCTGTATTGGATTTCTGAAAACTCTAACTTATATACGTCTTTTAAAACGTGGGTCGGGTCAGTCGAGTCAAGTTGGGTCAGGTTGATTTTAAAAAGCTGAGCCTAGTCTAACCCGAATTTAATGCGGGTTTTTTCCTTCAACCCAACCCTACACTAAATTTAAAATACATAACCCAGCCTACTATATTTTCAAGTAGGGTAATAAGGGTCAAATAAAAACTCAACCATATTTCACCTCTAAGTAAATTTATTGCATATGGACGCTACCCATTGGGCCAAGACCACCCTGGAAGCATTGGGGACCCCACATGGTGAGTTTGAAGGTCAAAGGCCTAGCAACTGATGTTAAAGAGATGGAAAAATGGCTTCCAAGCTAAAGTGAGGCAAATGGCGTGTGTGACTCTAGATTGCACATGGATTGTGGCAAGGACTCCTAATTCGGTAAGAACAAGGCGAGGTGGCGCATGGGAGGTGGCCTTCTCTCATCGATTGGAACAAAACATCAATTTGACATGGCATCTTATGATTGGTTGTTAATTTTTTTCTCAAATGTGATTGATGGAAGTGTGTTGTAACAATCCTAGGCTAGAACAAGCCCCATTCATGCCCAAACCCTGTTTTTTCCCTTCCCCTCCTCAACCAAGCACCTATAAATAAAGGTGTTGGTCACCCATTGTACTAATCGATTGGATTTGGAATTAAGTTTGAAGACGAGAGAAGTCTCTTGGAGTTCAAGTATGTTCTTAGTTTTCTTTGGATTCGAGTTTCATTTTCGTGTTGAAATAATTTTAATACATGCAAGAATACATCTAAATTTTGCATAAATTTATTCAAATCTGATTGGTGTGATTTAATTGCATACTTAAAATTTAATTCAAGCAAATTCAAACCTAGTTTCATTGGAAACTTGGTTTCACCGAGGGTTTCACAGATTGATGATTTTTTAGTGGAATTTTGGGGCATTTTCTATTTTTCCATCTTGAAATTAGAACAGGTTCGTCATTTTGTAATTAAACTTCCAGTTGCCCAAAGTTAGAGTGAAATTCAATTAACATTGAAAGGGAAGAAAGATCCAAGGAACTCTCTGAAATTTCAGGTGACTACATGACTCAAGTTTTCTCAAGTGCACCACAGCTTGAGCCAGATTTGAGTGATCCATTCCACTTTTTTTAAGGTTTGGAGAGGGTCTAAAACCAACTCTTTCTTCATCATCTTCTTAGCCAATTGGCAGTTTTGAAAAAGAGTTCTCTACCATCTATTAGCAAATCTTTGGATATTCCATAAGCTTTTTCTTCTCTCAAGACCTATAAAGATCAGTTTTTCACCCCATTGGAGTGATTCAAACACAAGACTTCTACAGCCAAACTCAGATGAAACCATTGTGAGGTTGAGAGTTATGAGCTAAGTGCATTTCTTTGTAAGAGGCTCGGATTATACTTTGAGTTGTATACACTCATCTGTAGTAATCTCTCCCTTTTGGCCTTGTGGAATTGACTTGTGTTGCCATGTCCTTGTTCTCTTTTATTCTCTTTCATGCATCTAACTATGTGTTGCATTAAGAGGTGAAACTTAACCTTTCCTTCTCCTAAGGAAGCTACTTAGGTTCAGTCTAGGACTTAAGTTTTCAATGAACAAGTATAATACCTTG
Source organism: Chimonanthus salicifolius (assembly GCA_013350335.1). NCBI lineage: Eukaryota > Viridiplantae > Streptophyta > Magnoliopsida > Laurales > Calycanthaceae > Chimonanthus > Chimonanthus salicifolius. Next base: position 58,433,908 of record CM023533.1, on the reverse strand, counting down.
AACAACTCCCCTCCCCCCAACCAAACCTTTTTGCTCCTTTGTTTGGGTAGCTTTTTCTCCCTCATAACCAGGAACTTCGTTAAAGTTGTAAAAGTATTGAAATTAAAGTAGTTAAAATTCAAAAATTCAAAATATAAATAGTTTAACTAATAAGCCAAAAATGATCATTTATAATTCTACTCAAAGTACACTCACTTTTAAAAGAGAACTGACTTTAATGTACTAATCTAAAATGTCTCTTTTTTTTTGTGTGTGTTTGGATGAGAAAAAGTGAGGTGAGTTCTCCTAGATTGTCTTGGGTACACTTGTTCGGTTTCCTTTTTGAGGAGAAAGTGGAGTTCACAAAAGACAAAAGTTGATGCAGGCACATCCATCGAATAACAGTTCAAACCTTGCTTAAATTTTATGACAAGTACGATTGAGCCACCCAAATCATTCGATTGAGCCACCAAATTATTTAAATAAGTGAATATGGGCCAAGTATATGGGTCTTGGGCCTCATTTAATGTATTTGAACCTCCAAATACCCAATTATATGGTCCAAATCCATCAGTTTTGTTGATTGGACGAGTTTTAAGTCAATGAAGGTGGTGAGGTGGTCAATGTAAGTCGAATAAGGGTGTACTTAAAATAGCAAGTACATCTTAGTGGCCATACTTTTGGTATCAAACAATGTCAGATTTGCATAAAACTAGATTCATTGAAAAGATTATTCAGAAATATTTCCAACGAATCCAAATTTGTATGATTTGATTCTGACATAGTAGACAAAGCTAAGATCAATTTTGTGAAAGGGTATCATAAAATGGTGAGCATAAGGGCATATGACACAGTAGGATGTCACCATGATGCTTGGCTGACCTACCAATGTATGTGGTGAGTTCTCCAAATTTTGTACCCCCAAATACTGTAAATAAGGGTCTTTGGGCACCCAATAGAATCCAAGTAATCCAATTTAAAATTTTTCAACTGCTTTGCTTAGGACAAGTAATATCTCTTCTAGTTCTTTTGACTTCTAATTTAATTTTGCATAGAATTAATTTTAATTTCGGCCCTTGTTTTGCATTAAATTTATTTTATTTCTTGCAGATTAATTCTAGTTTTCATTAGAAATTATAGTTGTCTTTTTTTTTTCTTTGAAACACAGGCATTTTTGCCTTTATAAGGGAAAAACCTGCTGAGGTCGTTGGAACAGTAGCGTGTCCTTTGCTCAAGTGTCAAATGCACATCCCACTTATAATGAAAAAAAAAAAAATGTACCCACATGAGCAAAGGACAAGGTCATTTGCAAGAGACTACTTTACTTTTCCATGGGATTTAGAAAAAAATAAAATTCCTTGAAAACAAACATACAAACATGAGCTGTGGATATGAATTAGCAAAAAGTAAAAAGTAGGAGGAGAGAGAGAGAGAGACCGGCGAGTAAATCGGCGAGGCTGCCCATGGGATAGTAATCGCAGAGGACGACCTTAGTTCGCTTAGCGTAGACATAGGCGCGTAGTGGGACCAGATACTCACATCTGGCACTAACGTGGGCCAGCCTCTCCACGCGCCTCCCAAACTCGCCCTTCCCGACCACTACCCTCCTAAATCGCTTCGCAGCGAAAACCGCTCCATCCCACAAAATTACCTTCTCGCTGATCCCAAATCCACTCTCCCCAAGAACCTGTACGGACGACTGCAGCACCTCCCTCAGACCGAGGGGCCTACTGAAGGAGGACATCGAGGGTGGTGGTGATGATGCTGATGTGGCGCAGCAGAAGGTGAGTGGGAGGTCTGTCAGGTGCCCGAAGGCCTCCTCCTCTTCCTCTGCTTGGTGAGACCGGGATCTGCTGCTTCCTCCGCTTCCTTCGTCTCCCCTTGGGCTCTTCGTGGGGCCCGCCTTCTTTCTGTCATGGAAGGCGCGGGTCAGCATGTCAAAGGTCGTCACTCACGGTGGCTGGCTGCTTTGCCGAAATGCGGTTCTTTTTCTGCTTGGGGACACAAGCAAAGCAAGATGGGTTTGTTTTGGTTTGGGGGGATATTTCATTTAAATTGGGGTTTTGTGGGAAGTATCGAAACAATGGATTTTGGACTGAGACAATCAAAAGAAACAACGAGGTTTCCATTGAAAACACCAGCCGTCCTCCGTTAACCCTACTGAAACTGCCATTATATAGGAATTTAGTCTCCAAGCATGAAGCATAACTTGCTCTGCTCCTTGGAGCGGCATCGGCATAAATATTTTTGCCAAATATTTGTAAATTTTGTTTTGTGTTTTGATTGTTGGACATTTCATTTTTTTTTTTAAATGATATAATAAATTTGAAAACATTTTAAATCATATAATTATATAAATAGAAAATGGAAAATAATAATCAATATTTTAAAATAATAAATAATATTAAAATGATAGAATTAAAAATAAATTATTAAGTCACTTTCATATCATCACCAGGTTGGGTACCTTGGTGAATCATTACTAACAAAAACTATTTAGTGAGTCACGGGTTAAAAGATTTTCTTGCCAAATTCCATATCTTTCATGCTGAATCATCACCTTACTGCCCACAATCAAATGGTCAAGTCAGAGATTTACAAAAGTTGTTGAAGATTTTCTAAAAGTATGTGGGTTAGTCAAACAAAAGTTGAAATAAAAACCTACCTTATGCACTTGGGCCTGTAGAATTATATTGAGATTATCAATAGGAGTTTTCCCCTTCCCCCTGTCTATCGGTGTGAGCAGTACTTCCAAGTGAAGGTCAAATCCATCTTTGGGGGTTGCCCCTCAAGCTAGAAACAGTGTTTTGAGGAAGATCAAATCCATCTTTGAGGGTTGCCCCTTAAGCTAGAAACAGTGTTTTGAAATCGGATGGGCCTACGTTTGAACCGCCGGTTCAACTGTGACCAATATAGATATGGTCTGATTTTCTCAAAAAACTTTTGAATGAAGAAAATAAAAAATGAAAGGAAAAATATCACAGGAACGACCATTGTAACCTGTAACCCTTTAAAAACCATTTTAACAATTATAAAATAAAAAATGAAAGGAAAAATGTGAACAACGGTTGATTTTCCCTTTTGATAGGCATGAAGAGAAGAAATGCGATTTCCACATTCGTAGTGTAAGGACCTCACACTGATAAAAGACCAAATAACATGAGACATCCAACTTGACTCTAATTTTTGTTCCTAAAATAATCAAAAACATGATAACACTTTGCATGGTTCTCAGTAGGATTGTAACTCGGGTCGGGTTTTGGCCTGACCTGCATGACCCCACCTGAGAAACCATGCGGGTCGGGTCGAGAATTTCTGGTCGGGTCGAGAAGATAAAAAAAAACCCACATGAAATTCAGGTCGGGTTGGGTTGAGAAGATAAAAAAAGCCCGCATAACTTGACTTGACCCAAACCAACTAAAATTAGGCTAAAATGGGTTCAAAATGCGAGTTGGCCAGAATGTGGATTGATTCGGGTTGGGTCAAGTTGTGCAGTTCGGGTTGAGAATTCGGGTCGAGTTGGGTCGGGTTCCATATATATCAACTAGGATCGGGTTGGGTTTTAAAGGAACCCGACATGTTCGACCCGAGTTCCAGCCCTAGTTCTCAATATATTCAAAGTTGCATAACAATCTCAAATTTAGTCATGATTGAACACGTAACATCCCACATAGATCAAGGTTCATAAAATATATGTCAATAATGCATGTAATGCAAATAATGCCAAGATGATGCATGAATCTCAATCCCATGCCATCATCCAAACTCCTATGCGCACAAAAACATGGTCCACAGACCTGGCTCATTAGCCACAAGTTAAGTTGCACACTACGACGTACCATCCAACATCGGCTTGTCAAATGACATGACTACCTCTCAGTCACTAGCATAGGAATGACCTGTAGTGCAACCCTCATCGGCCGACAGCTTAAGTTGATAGTCGTAGAGTCTCATCTCCTTTGACCATCAACTCAACATCCAAGGACATGACCAAACTGGTCCCCAGCAGTCCAAGGAACAATTTGACCCAACTGGTTCTCTGTTGGTCTCCAACTCAAAAATCACCAACACAAAATAACAAGGCTCCTAGCCTAAAAATCTACAACACCCACCCAAACTTTGGATGCTCATGCATGATACAGATATTAATCCATGCATGAATGCCATGTCCAAAATAAAATATGGAGATTTAAAACATGATAACATGTGCCACATTGAACCCAAAATCCTCAGATAATTTAGCATATCCAAAATGCTAAATCAAAATCCACCATATATGATCTCAATTAAACACATGCAATAACAGGGTACATTAACACATGGCATATCTGTAACGCCCCGACCTGATGGTGGGCTCGGAATGCTACTATTTTTTTTATAATCTCCGATTAACTAATATCATAGCTGGGCTGGATTTTCAAATTTGCTAAAAAGCCCATTATAGAAATGTCACACATGCTCTTCTCACGTGGACTTAACCATATACCATATGTTCCCATATACAAATACGTATTTCACAAACAAATATCTCTATTTATTCGATCAGAGTTACGAACGAAAACATAACAATTTACACATGCTTAGATTTATACTACCACAGACGGTACTAAAATTAACATAACATCATTTGCATGAAAATAGATATAACAAACATAATTTCCATCGTCGGGAAATACGATTGACTGCAAATGCTCTCTCATCCTAAGTCAGCAGTGGAGGTTCCTCCTCATCATGTGCTAACCCTGCAATGTAAGGGATGTGAGCTCCAAGCCCAGTGAAGAGATCTTAAAATAATACATTCATCAACATGTACAGGTTAAATAATGCAGTCTAATCATAACAACAATAATGGTCTACTCTTACCATTTTAAAATCACAGCTATCTACTCATGAATGGTCTACTTTACCATACTTACCAACTTACCATAAATGGTCTCATATACCATTTTACCTGAATTCGTAATTGGTCTATTATACCAATTTATCAAGTCACCATCACTGTCATCTCACTGTCATACTATTGTCATACCACTGCCATGCCACTGTCATACCGCTGTCATGCCACTGACGTACCACTACCATAACGCTGCCCAATTGTTTCACATATCATTTATCATACTTGAAATCGGAACTGGTCTACTATACCAATATTTCAAATCATCCGTGATACTGCCACGTCACAAGTCATCCGTGATACTGCGATGTCACAAGTCATCCGTGATATTGCCATGTCACAAGTCATCCGTGATACTACCATGTCACCGTAACACCAAAACACTGCATTGATTATAAATGCATTAAGTCCCGACATGGTCAAAATGCAACATCTTGCAAGAGCATCTCCTACACACTTGGGTCGGTACTGACACACCTGGGCCAGCAAGTGGCACACCTGGGCCAGTAGACGCAAACCGACACACCTGGGCCTGTAATCGACACACCTGGGCGATATCAATATCACAAATGCTCAAGTTCTCACATCGGAGCATCTTATCAAAAGTATCAACTTCATACTTCGGTCTTCATCATAACATGATGCCCAAGTTCTCTCACTGGAGAATTCATTATCAATATCAACTTCATACTTTAATCTCTCATTATAACATGTTGCTCAAGTTCTCACATCGGATAATATCATCACCAATATCAATATCATGCATGATAAACATCATTAGTAATAATATGAACATATCTTAGCAATATATATCAAGTCTATGATATAAGTGGGTTCATTTTTCGTTTATAGACTAGTAGACCTCGACTGCCTGACACCGTGTTATGTTTCCATTCTAACAGTTAGAACCAATTTTCATCCCTCACATGGAAGCAGTGTCAAATCTTTTATTCTGGCCCATTCGGTCTTTCCCATATCATGTAATATCCATGAATCCACTCCTTGCACTAGATTTAGGTTTATAAAACCTGATTTACCGATCTGGTATTATTAAGTCTCCTCACTGTAGAACGTAGAGTATCGCGGGTATCTATCAAATACACAAATAGAAATACAATGAATCATATGGTCAAACAAAATACACCATTATATACATTACATCATACATTTATAGTATTTCAAATCCTTCTGTCCCATTTTTCGGAAAAACTAGAAAGGAAATGGATATGAGTCTCCTAAATGAGTTGCTATCCATTTTTAATTACAATAATCTATCAATATAATAAAAGTGCTCAGGCCACTAAACATATTGTCTTCCAGAGATGATCATAGAGACATATTGAGTTAGGCCTAGAGATATAAGATGCTCAGGCCACTACTCGTATATTGAGTTAGGCCTAGAGATCATTCAGTGCCCGAACCCTTCTTTTCTACCTAGCGGCGAAGTTAATCGCTCAGCTACTGATAGCTACAGGGCTGCGTTTCCGCTGCACCACAGATAGAGAGTATCGGCCTGGAAGTAAATACATAATATATATATTTATACATATAATAATACAAACAAAAGGGTTAGTATCATTTTTTATTAAGAATCTGGTTTAGGAAACATCACATCAAAGTCTAAGTTCTACATCTAATATGAAATCCTTAACTTAATCAATCAAAATGAATCTCAAAAACCAGTTCTGAGTTCCTCAGAACATGCTTTGGAATCTTGTACTATAGATTCAGAACTTCAGAGCCATTGCCTAAATACTGGGTTTAACAGAACCTTTGGAACTTGACTAGCTTCGGAAGTTCCGAAGCTACAGTCTCAAAATGTCTTAAATCTGCTTCGGAACTTCCCAGCCTCGGAACCTGCTACAGTGACTTCGGAACCTCATAGTCAGGTTCTGAGAGCTTCAGCGACGCTATAGTGACCTCAGAACTTGGCTTCAGCACTGCTACAGTAACCTCAGAACTTCCTAGTCAGGTTCCAAGGCCTGTCTTCTTCAGTCAGCCACTTGCAGAAAGTGCAGTGACGGATGGGATAGGCAGGGTCAAATACGAATAAAAAAACAAAAGGGCTTTTGAATTCGTTTTCTAAATCTAACCAGTCCGATGAATTTGTCTATGAGTCTACTATATTTTAGAAATCAATTGGACATAAAACAACTAAGAAAAACCTCTGATTTTGAAGGTGACATCATCAAAACATATGAAAAATCATGATTTCCACTAAATTTCAAAACTCATTTTAAGGCTCATTTCATAACCAAATTCACTTCTGTTTGATCCTAAACTTGTTAAAATTTAAAAACGAAAGCAATGCATGCCTTCACTTTGAAAATCAATTGAAGTTTTGGCCTCTGAAAATTTTGCTCAAGCTTAAGAACATTGGAAGAAGAAGAAAACTGGAAGAAGAAGAAGCTAGAGAAAGAGTTGCATCAATGGAGATTGGATTTCAAATTGGTGGGAACTGATTGCATTAAGTTGGTTTATATAGAGTTTGAGGGAGAGCTTCAATGGTGGAAAAATGGCGATAGACTATCGTCGATACTGCATGAAATGAATCATGCGAACTCAGCTACTACTGTAAAGACGGATATTTTTATATTTTATTATATTTTACTCCTTTTGACCTTGTCTTCAATATGTAGACAATAAATAAGTCTAATTTAATTAATCCAACCAGTCTAAATGATCTGGTTTTAAAATTTATAACCACTGTGAAAATTTGAGGAAGAATACATTTAGAGCATTAATTGATTTTAACAAAAATGTCAATTAGGCAAATTTTTATAAATTAACAATCTTATTCAAAAGATTTTAAAATTTAAATTTTGAATTTCTATCCACACAAAATGATTAGTTAAAATATCGATTAAACACATGGTATTTTCTTAAAATTTCTTGACTTCTATAATTTATTAAAAATTAATCTTTTATAAATAGGGACCTCCTCGGGTCACTTAAATTAATATTTCTGGAGACAGAAAATATAGATTAAAATATCGTACAAATTCAGCATTTAAAATTTCTACTGATGTATAATTTTGACAACCCAATTATTTCAAACAATATATTTTAATAATAACAAACAATTAAATCGCTTAAATAATAATCTTTATTGTAAATTTACCATTTTGCCCTTTCAACTTAACTGAGTTGGATCTGTGAGCTACCGAGCTCTTATTGAGTTGATCCTGGACTTTTCAAAAAAAATCCAATCCGTAATCTTCATGATTAACGGATCAAAACACAATTATTAACATAAACCACACAATTACTCCTAATTTTGGGTCGGGGTATTACAATATCATAATTCATTCATAGTCACCAAATATTCGATTCATACCATAAAAAAATCCAAATCAAATTCGAATACCTGTGATGGGTTTTTCAAATCGGTAACGGCTACGAAGACTTGTCCAAGCTAACTGAGTCCCTCACTAGCTTAAACTTTTAGCCAAAAATAAAATTTCCCCATATGTTATGTGAGATGCACTAGACTTTACCTATTAATTCCAATAATTCTTAGCCCTTTGTTCTAAACCCAACATCTATGCATTCCAACATACAAAATATAATTTCGTAGGAATTCACCAATAAAAATATACATGAAGGTATTTCAATCCCTCACCAAAAAATTGCAAAGCAATACCATACCAAAAATCCAAGCTTTAATCAACAAGCTTTCAATTCAAATCTCTACAATTATTTTAAAGGTTCCAAAACCACTTAGGAAATTTATTCCCTATTATTTAAAATTATAAGAGTCTGTCTATTAAGATCATAAGGGTTCTGGTCCATCAATAAAATTCCCAAATCTAGGTTTTCCAAGATTTACATACTTTTCCAAGAAAGTCTTAACAGGGTGAAATTCGTTCATCTTTCAAAATTTTCTGGGAATATCATGTTTATCTATTAATTCACGTATTCTACCAATGGATATGTCTATGAATTATGATTCAAACGATATCTCGTTTGGCCCAAGAAGATATTCCTTGTAATAGCCTGGATTTTTAAATCAATACATATATTGGCTATTATTTATTTTAATGGTTGAAATTTAGAATTTTGATGGAATGGATGGTAAATGGATCAAAATTTGGACAATGGCCCTAGTATGGTCCAATGGGCCATGGATTGGATTAGTTTCATTTAAATGGGTCAATGATGGTTAATTAGGTCAAGGATGGTCAATTGGGTCAAATACCCATTTGGGACCAAATGGGTCAAGATGGTTGAACATTAGGGTAAATGGGTAGGAGGTGAATTTAATTGGGCCATGGGCCCAATGGTGATCCAAGTAGATGGAATGGATTGAAGTGATTAAAAATCACCTAAGTTAAATTGGAATTACCCAAGTGTTATGGCCTAGTGGGGCCCAACTTCACCTCATCAAGTGAGGTGGCGTGTGGGCCAAGACATTAGTGGGGCCGGCCACCATGGTTGATTTGGAGTGCCACATGGAGGGCATACTTCCCCCTTGGCTAGACCAAAAGCCTAGGTGGAGAGCATGCCTTGGCCAAGAAAAAGGTGGGGGTGCCACCTCATCCAAACCATGCAAAACCGTTGGCCATGGAAGGGTGGTATGCTAGACAAAGATCCATAAAATGGGGGCATGCTAGGGCATGCATTGGCCCATTGTGAGGTGGTGGTTCCACCTCACCCAAACCACCAAACAACCAAGCCCAAAACTGTGTACAAGAGTGGTATGGCTAGACAAAGATCCATAAAATGGGGGCATGTTAGGGCATGCATTGGCCCATTGTGAGGTGGTGGTTCCACCTCACCCAAACCACCAAACAACCAAGCCCAAAACCGTGTACAAGGGTATGCTAGACAAGAGGCCTAAGATTAAGGGCATGCATTAACCATGATTGGGCAAAAGGGGAGGTGGAGGAGTGTAACTCAAGCAAACCAAAAGGAGATGGAAAAATCTAGGGTTTCCATCTCATTTTCCATCTCACACTCTCTCCCTCTCTCCTTCCCTCTCCTATCCGACCCTCTCTCATCCAATACAAAGAAAACACAAGGAGAAAGAAGAAGAAAAGACTTAGAAGAAAAACAAGAAGATCCCAAGCTTGGCTGACCACTCTCAAGACCAAAAACCTTAGGGTATTTTTCCATTCTCTCCTCCTTTCCCTCTCTCAAACCTATCTCCATCTTGGCCGAACCAACCCTTGGAGATTTCATTGGATCAAGCTCACCCATTGGCCGAGCATCAAGGAGAAGAGGAAGAAGGAAGGCTAAGGATCAAAGAGGAGCAAAAGGAAACCGGTAGAGCCGCGAGATTGGTAAGTAGTCCTCAACAAGAGTTTATTTTCAAAAGAGTTAAAATGAGACCATGGAGTCCATTTTTCTTGGATTAAATGGTGGCCAAAATATCATGAGCCATGGATCTAAAATCCATCCAAGAAAGGGGATGAGAAATGGACAAACCCTAATGGGTAAGGTAGGCTATGAATAATGGAACAAATAAGGACACTATGTATATCTATGGGTTATGTATGAATGCATGGTTCTATATTTAAGGATCATGGTTTGGCCATGGCATGGCCGAACCCTAAATGTTATGGGTACATGGAGAGGACCCCATGCATGGCAAAAATATGGTAAATGATCAAGATGTATGGTTTGGCCTTTGCATGGCCAAACCCTAGGGTTTCTTGTATGAGAACCATCAAATAACAAAGCATGGAAATATGATTTTTGAAGGAATAATGGACCATAGGGTTCGGCCATGTTGTATGGCCGAACCCCATGGAAGGAGATTAAGTAATTCTTAAGGGGTTTAAAAGATAGAAACCATGGAAAGATGGTTAATGATTTTTGAGGTTTTGAATGGTTAAAAGCTAGCAAATTTTAAAGGGGTTAAATGGGGGAAAACCGTGAAGAAATATTGATGGTTTTTATGGTCCCAAAGGTTGTAAATAATGATAAACCATGGACCATGGGTTCCGCCATGTTGTATGGCCAAACCCCACTGGAGAAGTTTTGGTGGATTTAAATATTTTTTGGAACCATCAAGATGATGGAGAGAATGGGTAAGTTTAAAAAGGTTTAAATATAGTTAATGATGATCAAAAGTGATGATCTAAATATATGATTGAAATGCCCTCATGGAGGGACTTTGTTGTGGATCTAAATGTTGTGAAAGATCCAAGAAAAAAATGAGGAAAAGACATCATGGGTTCGGCCATGGTATATGGCCGAACCCCATGACCCATTTTAGGAGTCATTTATGGGCTAAGTTAGGATCTATGCATGATTAAAATGAATGGGTATTAAGTTAAGAAAATGTATGATGTATACTGATTTTTAAGTCATGATTAATGAGCATTGATGGATCCATGTTTATGGATCAGTTAGAGGTATGGACATGTGTAAATGAGAGGTGATTAACCATGGGAAGAAGGAGTGGCAAAAACGTAAATATGGCCAAAAATGAAGAATCATGGGTTCAGCCATGGTGTATGGCCGAACCCCATGGAGGATGGTTATGGACTTAGGGACTTTTATGATGACCTTATGTGTTGGTTAATGAAGCAAAGGGTGGCTGGTTTAGATTCATATGACTAAAATAATCTAAGGATTAAAATGGGACCCGAAATCAAGTGGGTGAGGTTCGGCCATGGTGTATGGCCGAACCCCACTAAGGTATGAGTAATGGACTTAGGCATGATTAAAACATGGGTTTAATTTGTTGATGTGTAATAAGGTAACGGGACCTCGCAAGCGGTGCGCTATTGGTGATCGAATTCTTGGACGGAAACGCAAAGGAACACTAGTTGGTATTTGGTAGGATTCCTACCTCATTGTAAGCCATGGATTATGTATATATGGATGTTTTACTTGATTTGTTTTGGTATCAAATTATATGTATTAATGATGGGATTTTAATGCCATGGTTTGTAATATTATGTAGCATGTTAACACTTGCATCTCATGCATGGCATGGGAGGAATGAAATGGAACCGGAGTCCATGCTCCGTCGGGGCAACCGATAAACGAACATGGGATACCTTGATGTGCTTTATCCATCAAGAGGGATATTATGTATTTATGATATCTTGATGAGGCTTTTCCATCAAGAGGGATACTATGTGTTTATGATATCTTGAAGAGGTTATTCAAACAAGAAGGTTACAATGTGTTTATGATTATCTTGATGAGGCCTTTCCATCAAGAGGGATACTATGTGTTTATGATACCTTGATGTGCTTTTCCATCAAGAGGGACATTGTATGATGGCGATATGGATGATGGGTGGGACTCATGGCATATGACACCCATTGCATGGCATTGCATTTACTTGCATGGTTTTGATATACTTATATCTATGTGTTTGTTTATACTAATCCATGTGTTGACCCTACTCGGAGTACCTACTGGGCGCGTTGTCTAACGCCTTACTTCCACCTTAGATGATGACGCAGGAAATGGAGGAAACGATGGACATGATCGGAGCCAAGCGTAGGAGCTTGGAGGAGCGAGCTAGTTTATTTACTTAAGTTTTATTTTGGGAATGTAATTTGAGTAACTTAGCTTGTTGGACTGTAATATTTTAGATTACTTGCTATGGTTTGGACTTTACTTTTGGACATTCTAATTTTGAGGTATTTTGTTAATTAAGTGATGTAACTTCCTTGCTATCTAAAATTGGTAGGATAGACTCTATTATAATTCCGCATTAAGTTTATATTCCGCAAGCTTACTTTCTACGTGTGAACCGTTGTCGTGGACTTAGTTCCACGCACATGTAGGGTTGGCCAGTTAAGGGCCGGGCTTTGGAAGCTCGGGCTTAGCTCGCGTCGTGACGTCTCGCGCTCTTTGTCACTTTTTATTTCAAAAAAAAAAAAATTTGTACTCTGATTTTTAAGCTAAGCATAGTGAAAAGGGGCGGGGCGTTACATTCCTAGCCCGAGATATGATCGTTTTACTCAGACGGTCATGCTGCCAAACAGATTATAGTCTATTTTTTGAGAGACATGGTTTGCAAACAGATTTACAACCATCACACCATTGAATTTAAATTTGAAATTTTTTCTGGAGATAGGTCTCTCTCACGGATTGACTTTAGACAAAACGTTGGCACTGATCCGATCTCCAAAGACAGAAATAAAAGTCAAATACCAAGACGTTACAAAACTGTCCAGAAACTTCAGATTTGAAGTAGGGTCTTATTCCAGATTTAATTTGGTCCATCAAACCAACGAATTTTATTCTAAAATTTTTACTGGAGATATATTTCCTCGTTCTAATCCGAATGAACATAAATTTTGTGTCGTTTCCACAATCAGAGATCAAGTTATGATTTTTAGAAGAGGGGTGCCCAAAACTGCACCCAAAACTGCACCCAACTGCAATCCAAATTTTTGCATGGCTTGTAGTAATTAATTGGGGTACTTAAACTTCAAAACTCAATGAAAATTTTTCTGGAATTTCATATTTATATTTACTACACCCATGAAAAATTTTGAAGCAATATGAGAGGCATAAAAATAATTAAAAATAAACAAAGAATTAGGGCAAAACTGCCCATAAATTCTAATTTGTATTTTGGTCCATTCAAATTATTCTTACTCATTTTTTTATAGTCGCTATCTCTATAAGTCTAGCTTCCAACAAACTTGATTTCGTCTAAAAATTCCATCGGATGCCCGAGTTATGAATTTTTTTTGTCAACAGTGCACAGATTGGAACTGCAAAGTGGATTACCCGAATTTCCCCTCTTTAATTGACTCCAAAACTTTATTAATCACATTCAAACCACCAAATTCATTTGAGGTGTGATTGATCGATCATGGATTTCAGAAAATAAATTAGTTCTTCCATTAAAACAAATAAAATGGACTCCAAAAATTTCAATCCATGGAAACCAACACCATGGTTAGATTTGCACAGCATACTCGAATTTGAGGTTCAAATTGATTGAATAAAAAAATTATTATTTATTAACATAAAATTACTTAAGAAGGAATCGATGGAGAGAGGAGAAAGGAGAAACACGATGGAGAGAGAGAGAGGAGAGAATAGGGAGCCACAGTCGTTGGCTGCTTCTTATTCTTTTTGCCTCATGCGACTCTACTACTCCTTTAAATAAGGAGTATGGTCGGCCATTAGATTCCTAATCCTAGTTTATTTCCTCTCATTGTTTTCTTCTAAAAAGAATACTCCCTTGCTTAAATTAATTAAGCACCAACAAACAACACCACCCTCTTCCTCTTCCAACTCATTTTGAACCTTTGGGAATTATTATTATTAATTTTTTTCAATTTCTTAACCAATTAAAATCATGTGGGACCATGACCCACCAATTTCAACTTGAATTTCCAAAATCAACTAAATTTTACAATAAGTAATTTTGTTTTCCAAAAGAAAATTTTACTTAAAATAATTTCTCAAATCAATCTTTCCAAAAAAATAAATAATTTGGGGTTCCAAAAATGCTAATTTTAGAAAGTTTCTAAATTTGGGATCCAAAAAAAAAAATTTGAATATTAATATTCAAATAAATTTTCCTAACAGTTGCGGACCTCGATAACACACCAATTTAGAAATTTCTTAATTGACCTACTATTTTTAGAGTCTCGGGTGAACACTTGAGTTTTTAAATCAAACATTAAATTTCAGAACAAATTCAAAAAGATAAACAGGCAAAAAGAGACAATACCCGATAAAAATCTATCCAAAAATTCTAATTGGATCAACGCCTGCTAAATTGGGTTGGGTCGCTACACGTAGACATATTGGAGCTAAATGAAACTAGTAGAAAAATGACAGAAGGGGCCTTAAAGTCAAAAAATGAAAGAAAGGGAAAATGTAGAGATGGGAAGTTGGAAAGCCTAAAGGAAAAAATGAGTAAAAAGAGACAGAGAGCGGATAAGGATAAAAATGTAAGGACCCACCCATTCAATCTCAACAAACGGAGCCTTACACGAATCAAACAAGATCCAGTACTAGGACATGAAAATCATGGCTCATTTTTTTCCAACCATTCAAATAACAATTTCAATCTAATCAAAGTGTGAAACATTTCGATACATTTACCATGTCCAAATGAACCTCATTCCCATGTAAGATTAGTCCTCATCAAGTATAGCATCAAACAAACCAAACAACAATACCAACTATAAACTAGGAGGTCTAATCTCACAATGCATAAGTAATAATCAAATCCAAATAAAATCCAAAGCTTCTCCAACATACAATTGGAAACAGAAGCACAACTCCCAAATCAAAATATCAAATCTAACTAAGTCAAATGACACTTATGGTGTCTTACAATCCTCAATATCAAATAAATACTTGACAATCCTAGGAAATAATAGCGAAACTATAAACCAGTCCAAAGCTCCGAACGAATCCAACACCTAAGGTTGAGCCTGACCGGCCTTTTTCTCCGAAGGATTTCCCGTAATGTAAAGGAATGAACTCCATGCTTTGTGAAGAAAACAACCGTAGAACTAACAATTGTAATAGCCCGAATTTTTGAATCAATATATATATGGCAATTATTTGTTTTAATAATGGGAAAATGAGAATTTTGATGTCATGGATGTTAAATGGATCAAAATATGGACAAAGGCCCAAGTAAGGTCCAATGGACCATGGATTTGATAGGATTCATTTGAAGGGTCAATAATGGTCAAAGTGGGCCTGATAACCATGTAGGATCCAATGGATCATAATTGATCCAAGCTCTAAAGTAAATAGTAGAAAACAATTTAATTGGGCCATGGGCCCAATGGTGACCCAATTAATTGGAATTGAACCCCCTAAGTTAATGATGAGATGATTAAGCTAACATAACCAAGTGGGGCCCACCTACACCTCATCAAGTGAGGTGGCGGTTGGCTAAGAAATTGGTGGGGCCGGCCACCATGGTTGACTTGGTTAACCATGGGTGGATTCATGAAGGAATAGAAGGGAATTAAATAGAAATTAAATTATAAAATAAAAGGGGCTAAGTTAAATAATAAATTAAATAATTAAGTGAGTCAAGAGGGGAGAGAGTCACATAGGAAATGGGGTGAGTCAAGATGATTCCCATCTTATTTGACTCACCAAACTCATTGGAATGAGTTGTGACTCAAACCCATTCCAACGACCCCCACTAAGGGGACAAAGGCCCTAAAATTGGGGGCATGCAAGGCCATACCCCCTCCATGCTTGGTTGGTGGGATCATCATGGAGGAGTGTAAACCAAGCAAGCCAAGCCTAGATGGAAAGGGGGGGTTTTCCATCTCATTGCTCTCATCTCACTCTCTCCCTCTCCTCTCCAAACCGTCCTCCCTCTTGCAAGACAAAGAAAACACCAAAGAGAAAGAGATTTAGAAGGGAAGAAGAAAACCCAAGGTTGACCGACCACTCAAGAACCAACACTTGGCATATTTTCCCATTCCCACCTCCGTTTTTCCTCTCTCAAAACTGCTACACCTTGGCCGAACCAAAACCCTGGTGATTTTACCTTGATCAAACTCACCATTGGCCAAGTATCAAGAAGAAAGAAGAAGGAGAAAGAAAAAGAATAAGGAACAAGAGGAGCAAGAGACAATCGGGAGAGCCACGGGTTGTAAGTATCTCTAAACAAGATACTAAGTTTGGTAATGGTTAAAAAAATGGAATATTTTAAGAGAAATTGCGAAGGAAGCAAGTCCAAAACATGCAATGGAAAGGACTGACGAATCAGTCAGTCGACTGAATCAGAGATTCAGTCGACTGAACAGAAAATGAACGAACCAGAAACGAAGTTCTGGGAGTTTCAGCCGACTGAATCAGGGATTCAGTCGACTGAACTGACAGTGGACGAATCAGAAACGAGCTTCTGGGAGTTTCAGCCGACTGAACTAGAGTTTAAGTCGATTGAACTAATGTGGCTGAAAACAGAAGGAGTTTCTGGGAGTTTCAGCCGACTGAATCTGGGGATTCAGTCGACTGAACACAAACGTCTCGGACAAGGAAAGGGTTCTGGAAGTTTCAGCTGACTGAATATATGATTCAGTCGACTGAAGGAATGCTTATTAAACACGTAAATGGATGGTTGATAGTTCAGCCGACTGAATGTGTATTTCAGTCGACTGAAAATAAACTGGCAAGACAAACAGACGATCTGATTCAAAATCAGCCGACTGAATCTGTAATTCAGTAGAGTGAAAGGGTATGAACCATGTTTTAGCCGACTGAATGTATATTTCAGTCGACTGAAACTGAACTGGCGAGACAAACATCCAATCTGATTCAAAATCAGCCGACTGAATCTGTGATTCAGTCGACTGAATTGAAATGTACAGTTTTTGAAATATTTTCTAAGACACTACTAATCCGATGAGATAAATGGAGATGATATTAAAATAAAGTGACTGATTTTAATGATCCTATGACGTGATTGGTAAGTCATTAATGGATCCAGGTGTATAGATCAGTTATGGATTGAATTATATACGTGTTGAAATCAATGGAAAAAGAGGGCAAGATAAGGGCTGATTATGATAATCTTATAATGTGGTTAAAGATCATTAATGAACATAGGTTTATGATCAGTTAGAGACTTAATCATGGATAAGATATAGACTAACTTGGGAAATGTATAATAAGGTATTGGCACATCGCAACGGTATGCAAACGGTGACCGGAATTATTAGACGAGAACAAAAAAGGACGTTATCAGTATTTGGTAGGATTCCTACCTTTTTGTAAGCCGTGGATTATGTGTATGTGATGCTTTCCGTATTTGATTTTGGAAATTATATGATTTATTATTACATGAATTTTATATGCTATTGATTATATTCCTATTCTATGGATTTTATATTATGGATATGAAATGTATATATATATATATATATATATATATATATATTACATAGCATAATGCACTACATCTCATGCATGGGATGGGCGGAAAAAAAAATAAACAAACCGGAGTCCATGCTCCGTCGGGACGACCGAGAACATGCATGGGGATATTGACATGGTGAAACTGGAGTCCATGCTCCGTCGGGGCGACCGAGAACAGACATGGGGACATTGATATGGTATCACCGGAGTCCATGCTCCGTCGGGGCGACCGAGAAGCAAACATGGGGACACCTTGACGAGGAATTGCCGTCAAGGGGGATATGATATTTCATGATGATGTAGATGATGGGTGGGACACATGGCATAGACACCCATGGCATGACATGCATCATATGGTTTTATTATATTACTATCAGTATGCTTGTTATTACTAATCCATGTGCTAGCCCTACTCGGAGTCCTACTGGGCGCGTTGACTAACGCCCTACTTCCACCCTAGCTGGTGATGCAGGAGACGGAGGAAACAGTGGACGTGACGGGAATCAGGCTTAGGGGCGTGGGAAAGCAGTTACTTTGTTTATCAAAGTTTTATTTTGGAAATGTTGTAACTCAAGTAGCTTAGCTTGTTGAACTGTAATAATTTTGGATTTCTTACTATGGTCTGGATTAAACTCTGTACGTTAACATTTGAGACATAATCATGAACATAGGGGTATTTTGGTAATGTAATGTTGTATCTTCCCTTCTATCTAAAACCGGTAGGGTAGTATCTATTATGATGTTCCGCGAGCTTACTTCCTACGTGTGAACCGTACTCGTGGACTTCGTTCCGTGCACGCGTAGGGTTGGCCAGTTAAGGGCCGGGCTTTATGAGTCCGGACTTAACTCGCGTCGTGACGTCCGCGCCGTTGTCACTTGATTTAATTAAAAAAAAAAATAGACTCTGAAATATAGTGAAAATGGGCGGGCGTTACAGTTGGTATCAGAGCGAAATCGGAAGAATGAATCTCTCGAAGTATGATTAAGACGGTTTCACGCCTCACTGACGGATAAGAATCCCAACTGACCCACTCTTCGGAGTCCGCCGCATGGGGGCCGGGTTAATCTACTTCGATTGACTCAAACTGAAACATTCAATCTGAGCGCCACATTTGACGTAAGAAAATGATAGTAAGGGAAGTACAATAAATATAACATTGATAGATTTATTAAACGTAGGAAAATTTCCCCAATTTCACAAAAATGGACAAACATAGCTAGATGGGAAGTTTTCCCCAAACCAAGTATGCTTATTTGGCAATCTTCCCCAAATGAAAGAAACGATATTCAATACTTAAGAATTTTCCCCCAAGAATGAAGTATACTTAAATCGATAATCCCCCCCCCCCCCCACCCTAAAATGAAGGAAACAATTGATACTTAGGAAGTTTGTTCCAAGCTATGAACATGACAATTTTATGAAGGAACTAAGGCAATGAATATTGTGCAATGACTTAGGAAATGCAGAAGAAACCCTCGTAACCCCCGAGTGGAGAGAGAGGTAACACCCCCTCGACAGGAAGAAGAGGTACCACCACCTCATATAGCCGAGGGACAAAATAGTATAAACGTAGAAGGTGTACCTCCCGAGTTGAAAGACATAGTTCAAGCGGCAATCGCTTCTGCTCTACAACAACATTCAAGCGGCAATGCGACCGCTAGTGACTCCAATAAACGGAAGATGGCCAAGGACTTCCAACAACAATGCCCTCCATACTTCAAGGGAAAGGAAGGGGCTGTGGGAGCGGAACACTGGTTAGAGAGGATCAACCAAATCTTGAATTTGCTCCAGATTTCCAGTACTGCTGATAAAATCTTACTGGCCACATCCCAACTGATCGAGGATGCCGGTAGTTGGTGGGAAGTGGTAGAAAAGCAACAAGCACTAGTACCGGAAGGAGAAAGAATCCCATGACATGGGAGTGGTTCTCAGCCACCTTCCTAGAGCAATTTTTTCCGGAAGAGGAAAGAGAGCCAGACTAAAGCTTTCATCTCATTGGTACAAGGCAACATGACAGTGGCGGAGTATCACAGAGAATTTCTTAAGCTGTCTATTTATGGGTTCTATATGGTGGATACTGAACACCGAAGGGCCCGCAAGTTTGAACGGGGCCTTCGGCCAAGCATCAAGACTAGAGTGACCATTTTCAAAGAGCCCACACTGGCAGGGGTGGTTAGCAGGGCCACCATCGCAGAACGGGAACTAAATGAGATAGTACGGTTCGACAACCGCTGAGGGCAGGGTGGGCGGGGTACATTCCAACCCAATAAGAAGTTCCGCCCGAATCCTAGCAGACCCTCACCCTCCACGGGATCTACCAGGGCCTTCCACCCAGTCAGCCCTCCTCATCAACATCAGTCACACAGGTTCCCCTGGGGTGGGAACACATGTTACCAGTGTGGCCAACAGGGCCACTTCAAGAGGGATTGTCACAGATCAACCGACCCTCTAACTCCAGGGGTGCCTTCCGCCCTCCAGTTAGATCAACTCAGTCACAGGGAGGCAGGACATACAATCAGGCGGGGCGGGCACCAAAACCTGCGGGAACTGGACGACTTTTCACCATACCATCTCCAGTAGCAGTGGACCGTTCAGTGATGCAAGGTATGGCTGTAATTGGTAGTTCCTATGCTGTTACTTTATTTGACTCTGGGGCATCACATTCATTCATATCTGCTGCATTCATATCTGCCACGGGTACACTAGTACAAAACCTGTCCACATCACTCACCATTGTATCCCCCGTCGGAGACACATCATTAGGACTAATATGTACGGCATTGAACATGGAACTCGCGGGATTCAGATTCGAGTTCAATTATTTAGTAATCGATATGGCAGAATATGATGTCATATTTGGCATGGACTGGTTGACTACATATCAGGCTCATATTGATTGCCACCTTTGTAGGGTGATATTTTGGTCACCCGAGGGAAAGCGGTACGTGGTACACGCTGACAGGCAGGGTATCCCTAGAAGGCTGCAGGAAGAATTAAACCATCTTGCCTTGAACAGTCTCAGATTAGATAAGGCACCAATAACAGAACTTCCAGCGGTAGTAGCAGACTATACCGAGGTATTTCCAACAGAGCTCCCTGGTTTACCATCCAAGAGGGAGATAGACTTTGAAGTCAAATTATACCTCGGCGCCGCTCCAGTATCATTACCCCATTATAGAATGGCACCAGCTGAGATGACCGAGTTGAAAAAGCAGATTGATGAACTGCTCAGACTGGGTTTTAGTCGGAACAACACATCCGCATGGGGAGCCCCGGTATTATTTGTGAAGAAGAAATACGGTACTCTGCGAATGTGTGTGGATTATAAAAAGTTGAATCAGCTGACTGTCAGAAATAAGTATCCCCTACCCCGGATTGACGATCTATTTGATCAGCTTAGGGGTTCCTCTCACTTTTCCAAGATTGATTTAATGTCCGGATATCATCAAATCCGGGTTAGAGAGGAGGACATAGAGAAGACTGCTTTCAGGACTCGGTATGGCTTATATGAATATGTAGTCATGCCGTTTGGGCTTACTAATGCACCGGCGGTGTTCATGGACCTGATGAATAGGATATTCCGTCTTTACTTAGATCAGTTTGTGATCGTATTCATTGACGATATTCTGGTCTACTCCAAAAGTCAAAAGGAACATGCCGAACACCTGCGGATAGTCCTAGACACTTTGAGAAAGAACCAATTGTATGCAAAAGCCATCAAGTGTGAATTTTGGCTATCTGAAGTCAACTTTTTGGGGCACATTATATCAAAGGAAGGTATCGCCGTGGACCCGGCTAAGGTAGCAGCAGTCAAGGAATGGAAAGCGCCGACAAATGTGACCGAGATCCGCAGTTTTCTGGGATTGGCCGGTTACTATCAGAAATTCATCATGGACTTCTCCAAGATTGCAGCTCCACTTACCCGACTCACTCAGAAAGGAGTCAAGTTTGAGTGGTCCAATCTATGCAACCAGAGGTTTGAGGAGCTAAAGGAGAGACTTACAACCGCTCCTATTCTGATCTTGCCGGAAAGAGGCAGAAATTATGAAGTGTACTGTGATGCCTCCGGTGAGGGACTAGGGTGTACACTTAGTCAAGGAAATCGTGCAGTGGCGTACAGATCAAGGCAGTTAAAAATTCATGAACGCCATTATCCCACACATGATCTAGAACTAGCAGCAGTGGTCTTTGCTCTCAAAAGCTGGAGACACTATCTCTATGGTGAAGTGTTTAAGGTGTTCTCGGATCACAAGAGTCTGAAATACTTATTTGATCAGAAAGAACTCAACATGAGACAACGCAGATGGATGGAATGTCTAACGGATTATGAGTTCGCACTTCGGTATCATCCTGGCAAGGCGAACAAAGTGGCGGATGCCCTCAGCCGTTTGTCACATGCGACAGTAGCCAGCATGATCAGAACGGAATGGGAGGTACTAAATACCATCAGAGAATTTAAACTCTACCTCAATAATCATGGGACCATATATAATCTAATCATACAATCCAACATGGTCTCCGAGATTGAACGGGAGCAACGGACAGATCCAGAGGTGGAGGAAATATGGGCTAAGATGTCTACCGGTGAGGTTGTACCGGAGTGGGAGCTACGACCAGGACAGGGTCATATCTTCCGAGGTAGGACATATGTGCCTAAGAATTGCAGAAGAGAGTTGCTGATTGAAGCACACCAAACCAAACTCTCTATTCACCCTGGCAGCACCAAGATGTACCATGATCTTAAGAGGCATTATTGGTGGCATGGACTTAAGAAAGACGTGGCAGAGTTTGTTGCTTGTTGCTCCCATCCCATGCATCTCAACGAACAACACAAATCAACCGGGTCATGCAAAGGTCAACTTAGTTAAGCATAACACATGTGCACCGAAATGGTCAATAGCCTAAACAAATTTGCACAAACGAGTATCCACAGGGGGGTGCAAGGCAACTGCGATAGTTCAGAAGCCCAAAACGAGTCTGCACAACAAGTATCCCCGAAGGATTGCATGGCTAATGAACCAAATCAATAGAAAAACTAAGTAGGATCCGTGAGTACACAAGGGAAATCAAAGCCTGAATGAATCTGCACACACGAGTCTCCCTAACGGGGTGTTCAGGGCCAATGATCCCAACAAACAGCAAGCCAATAACTCAACGGTCCATAGCCACTACAAATCTCCCACCCAAACGTGGATGCTCATGCATGAATAGTCAATAAATATCTCATGCATGAATGCCATGTCATGTACAATAATAACATGTTCCAAATAGAAATTAAATAATTTCTAGACTCAATATAGCATGTTCCAAAATAATCCATCAAATAAATACATGATTCTAACAATGGCATCATCAAAACGTTCATGCTAAATCAACCAATAATAAATTATGAAACATCAATTTTCATAAGTCAAGCATGAACAATTTCCAATGACAAGTCAATTTCTAAAATGCTTACTTTGGGTTTTTCAATAGGTTAGACGAGTGATAAACAAAATATCTGGGCAGACTGAGATGCTCATGACTTCAAACAATTAGCCAAAAAAATAATTCATTTACATTAGTGAGCTTGCACTGAAATTTACCCGTCAAATTAAAACATTTTATGTCTTTTAATGACCCAAAACCTTTTCATTCAAATCAATAATCAATAAATCTATCTAGAGTAGCAAACAACATGTATAGAAGTAGATTATTTTCCTCATGACCATTTACAACAAAGGAACAATACATGTTAAGGTTGGTTTCCTCACCTAATATTTCGAATTTGTCAACTACAAGTTATCACCATTCCAATATCCAAACAAAGCTTTAGGATTCCAAATTTGCTGCAATTTTATTAAAGTTTGAACTATCATAATTTTATTCGGTTTAATCTCATCTTAGATCAAATGAACCCATAAAATAACAACATGGGTTCTGTCCCGACAAATCGAGTCAAAGAATACCAATAATCCATAATTGGTATAAATTTGAAGGAGTTAAAACAGTGCAAAAATTAGTTTATCTTGCAGAATTTTTTGGTTTCATCCCGAATTTTGTTAGGGTCCCATATCCGCACAGTGGATATGTCTCTGAAGAAGGATTCCAACAATATCTGGATCAGCCTAAACGGACTTTCCGAGCTCAAGTTATGGTCGAATTACTTAGACATGTACACTGCTCAACAGCTTAAAGTATTAACTGAGATTCTAGTTTGTATAGCAGATTCGACCTATCAAATTGATGAGTTTCACCTCTGAATTTTTTTCTAGATATAGATCTTTCATTGGGCTTGAATTTAGGCACAACTTTTGCACCATTTCGATATTCAGAGACCATTTGGGGTATCATCCCATATTAAAAATTTCCAAATTTTAACTGGAGATAGGTCTTTTCGTTTAGATCAAAATAGATAGAAATTTTGTATCGTTTTGATATCGAGAGATTAAGTTATGATTTATTTAGTGGAACACAACAAAAATGCATCTCAGATGTGAACCAGAATTTGGTCCGTATTTCATATTGGATTTGGGGCATCAAATCACCTTCTTTTGCTCTCAAATCTGGATAACAACTAGATCTATTAGTCTAGGTTAAAAAAAAAAAAAAGATTTCATTGAAAAATTCTTTCGGGATCCCCAGATATGGTTTTTTCTCGTGAGGAAGCACAAAATAGATCCAAGAAACAATTCCACTGTTTTTTACCAAATAGATCAGATCGGAATTTTATCAATTAAATTCCATGGGTTCCAAATTCGTGTTGGGTGTGATTAAATGGATTATATAGCATAGAAACAAAGTACTTTCATACAGAAAAATAAATTAAAGGTCACCCAAAATAAATCCATGGAAAATAATTTCCATGGTTTGATTCACGCGCCCATGATCGAATTTTTTTGTCCATGAAGCCATTATCAAATTCGAATCCTCCATTCAGATTGTTAATCCTCTTTCTTTATTCACCATACACGGATTCTAGATTAAGACTTGAAGAGGAATAAGGTTTTAAAACAAAAGGACTTGCATGGAAAATACTAAACTTGAATGGTCAAGAAAACTAAACCAAATAAGAGTGAGAGAGTGCACCACACGATCCACGCTCCAAGGCCTCCAACGAATTTTGCAAAATTTGTCCAAGGCCTCGTGAGTCTTATTTATAGTTTTTCTTTCCATGGTTAATTACTTAAGGACCCCCACCTCCTTGTTAAAAATCCCAATTAGAAATGATAATTAAGTCAAATACAAGATTAATAAGGAGGTGACCAAGATAAACATGCCAAATTCCTCAAGCAAAATACACCCAAGGTGGGGCCCACTCATGCCCAAGGTGGGGCCCACACGATTTTGCAGGAAAAAAAATTCCATTTTCTAAATATATGTGTTTTGTTTATTTTCCAAATCCATAGAAATTCGAATTTCCAAACTAAGTTCTCCTTCTAAATTTGACAACTTTCCTTCCAAACCTCTTAATAAAATTGTGATACCTATACACTGTAAATTTCAAAAATTATATAGCAATAAAAATATATAAATTTCCAAATTTAATATTTGACAACAAAATTTCAAATTTTTGGGTTCTAAATTTAGAAATTTCTATTTAAATCCCGACTAAAATTTCATATGCACAAGTTTGATCTCAAATATCATAATTGCAAAACACTAAATTCATATTATTTAATCAAATAAAAGAGGGTTTCCCAAGCTTTCTAAATTTAGAAAGTTTCTAAGATTAGAAATTTTCCAAATTTAGAAAGTTGTTATTTTTAGAAGTTCGAACCAAAAGTTAGGGTTTTCAATTAATGTCACAGAAATATCAAACAAATGCAAGACTGAAACCAATTACCCACTTATTTCTACTCATTAGGGTTCTAATATTGATCTAACTTGCTAGTTTGGGTCGGGTCGTTACAAAGAATGGCTTTGGAGCCGGTTTTTTTTTGCTTTACCATTTTTTCCCAGAAATGTAAATGAAGGCATGATGAACACTGGAAAATGACTATTTTACCCTTCGATATTAGACTAGTTAGCCCTTGTTTTTTGTGTTTTTGTTATTACTTATTGGAATTTGAGAGTTTTGCAGGTAAAAGTGAAAATGGGAGAAAATGTACTTAAAATGGAAAGCTTGGGTCAATTAGGAATTATTTTGGACTTCAAAAGACCATGAAGTTAAATCCAACCATTACCAATATAGTGGGCCATGCAAATCTGTTCTCTTTCTTCCTCTCTCCATCTTGTTTTCTCTCCTTCTCCGTGAGCATCTTACTTTCTAATTAAATATTTATTTTTCATAATAGAATAAGGAAATACCATGGAGAAATTCGAACAGAAAGAGAAAGACCAAGAAAAGGAAATGAAAAATCGGGCAAACCCACTCTGCAGTTCCAATCTGGGCACCATACACAAAAATTTCAATAACTCGGGCATCCGATGGAATTTTTCGACGAAACAAAGTTCGTTAGAAGCTAGGCTCATAGATATAGCTATTGTAAGAATCTGAAGAAAAAATAATTTGAATGGACGCCTCAGGTTAGATTCCAAAGTTGGACCAAATCACAGATTGGAATTTCTGGGCAGTTTTACCTTAATACGATGTTCGATTTTTAATTATTTTTCTGCTTATCACATTGCTTTGAAATTTTTTGTGGGTATAGTGAATATGAATACAAAAATCTTGAATTGTTTTTTGATGAGTTTTGATAAGTTGAAGTACCCCAATTAATTGCTGCAAACTATGTAAAATTCGGATTCGCAGTTTTGGAGATCCAACTTCTAAAAAGTATAACTTGGTCTCTTATTATCGAATCGGTACAAAATTTATGTCTATTTTGATAAGAACGATGAGATCTATCTCCAAAAAAAATTGAAGGGCTAATTTGAAGATTTGATTGGTCGAATTAGACTTGTAAGAGGACCCTATTGCTGAATACAAAATTCGGGACAGTTTTGTGTTGAGCATAGGAATATTTCCATTTTACCCCTACTTATTGGACTAGTTAGCTCTCAATTGTTAATATATTAGGTTCATTTAATATTATTTTCTAGTTTTGTAAATAAAAAAGAAAAACGCATAAAATCAGTAAAAAACTGGGAATAATTGCAAAGCTCTGTGCTAAAATGGAATACACAAAATTTTTTAATAATTAATTTTAGGCCACTTTTAGGAACTTAATTGTAAATTGAATAATTTGGATCCAATTATGAGAGGCTGGATTATTTCAATAATTTTAGATTTAAGTGGTGAATTAACTTAAACAAACTTTTTTTTTAAATTTTTTTTAGAAACCTTCTAAATTTATATGAAGTTTTTAAATTAGAAACCTCCTAAGATTAGAAATTGTCCAGAATTAGACATCTCGAAAGTTGAGCAATTTTATGAAATAGATAATCTTAAAACATTCCATAGACAGAAGTTTTTAAACTTTCCAATAGTAGGTTGTTTCCTAAAACTAGAATCGATCTAAATTAAAGCATATTTCCAAGATTAGAAGAGGGCTATAGGAAGAAACTGATGGAGTTCAGAAAATTTCTAAAAATAGAGATTCTTAGATTCTATGAGTTTCTAAATTTAGCAAAAATTTCCAAGTTTAGATAAATTCTAAGAATTCTTTCTATTTTAAAGAATTTTTTTAATTTTAGATAACCTTCTAAAATTAGAGTCTCTAAAATAGTACCTTCCAATCTTAAAGAGTTGCTAAATTAGAAAATTCCAAAAATAGAAGTACGCTCTAAAATCACAAAATTTCAAAATATATAATTGCATGTTTCCCCGGCAACGGCGCCAAAAAATTAATGTGCAATAAAAACTTCTAAATTTATTTTACTCACAAGCGCATAGACTATTAAATATTATAGCGATTGAGTGCGAGGTCGATCCCACAAGAAAACAAGAAAAATATACACAAAAAAAAATATGTGAAATTGAAACGTTGAGATTTATGAAAATTAGATCTTAAAAATAACCCAAATATGAAAATCAAGCTCTAATCTTATAAATGTGACTTTAAATTAGTGGCACTCTAGTTTTAAGAAACTAATCTAAAAATTAGAACATCATCTAAATCTAAAATTTAACCAATTAATCCAATTCAATTAAAGTAATGGTATAGATCTAAAATTTATAAATAATCTCAAACCAGTTTTATAGAACAAAAATAAAATGCAATTAAATCAATCTCAACCTAGTTCAATATTAAGATGGGAGTGGGAAAAATAAAATAAAGAGTTAAAAAAATAAAGAATCAAATAAATCAACAAACGTATATGGGAATTGGTTCTAAAAAAAATCGAGGCGACATTGTTTTTCAAGTTTTATTAATAAAATGTATGCTTAGAATCCAGAGCTCGCATAAACTAAATAATATTGCCTATAATTCAAGTCATCCATTTAAATCATTTAAAAATTATTCTCATGTGTTCCAATGAAAATACTTAAGAAGTTAGACCTTAGTCTAAGCAGGTGCTCATCTGCAGCACTAAATTTTCGTTTCACCCTTGAAATCAAGAGCATTAGAAACCGAAGTAGAGGCCTTACTTAGATCTAAATTTTCATTGCATCTAACTCTGAAGCATACAATAAAATAAAATAGTCCCAGCGCAACAAAGATATTATTTAATTGGAAAACCGGAGTCTAATTATTTCACCGCACTTAAAATTTATTAATAACATGGAATTAGAATTTAATAACATGGAATTGAATAAAAGAATTACAGGAATAATATGGAAAATAAATCATAAAATCTAACCTTAAGAACCCTTATAGTGCACACGATTTTCCACTGTATTTCCTATTTTTCTTCCTTCTCTTCCTTTGGCCAACACCAACACTTGAAATTTGGAGTCCTAATTCGAGTTTCACTGGTAGACCTAGTGCTCTTATCTATAGTCTTTGGGAAAGGATGGATGGCTCGAATGTAACATAGTTTAGGTTGGATGAATGGATGGTCAAGATTAAATTATTTTAAATGAAATGGGATATGGTTTACATGAGGCTTGGTCAACTATGGTTGCTTGGAGAGCAAGGTGATTGGGTGGCCAAGAAAGGGTTATTCGAACGGGAGAGAGAAAAGATAGGGTGGTAGTCGTATGGAGCATGGAGAAGTTAGGATTTGTGTATTAATGAGATGCATGAATGAATGGTGTGGATTCAAGATTGTTAAAATGGATGGATGGATGTATGGTGTGTGAGATGAAAGAGATTAGCCTGTGTGGATTTCGAATGGATCCAGAGGTGATTTGATAAAATCGTGTGACTCAATGTGATGTGTACGGATATGTACATGAGTTGTAAAATCGTGTGGGCTATCTAGGGTTGCTTGAGATGCAAGTTGGATTTGGAGCGAAAATTGGATCTAGGATAAGGTGGAGGCTTGGTCGATGTATGGCTGAGATCTAATGTGATTCTAAATGGATGGTTGGATTTTCATGCGCATGAACCTAAGGTTGTCTATATGTTATGCATGAGTGAATGAGTGGGGGAGATTAAATGCATGGAATGGATGGTGGATAATGATATGCGCATGGATATATGAATGGAGGCCTAGGGTTTACAAAAAATCGTGTAAATGGATATATGGATTTGAGTTTAGAGCACTTGGGCCTCCAATTGGACTCTTGGACTGAGGCTTGGCCTACTATGTACTGAAATCTGGCCCAATTGCAGATTGTGCATGGAATATTGAGCCTGGCCCAGTGTCTTTGGTGTATGGAGCTCTGTCTGGCCTAACGGGTTTGGTTTCTAGCACATGGACTTCAATTGGTTTTCTAGCGGGCTTTGGATCATCAATTTTATTTCTGGAACTTAAAATAATTAATTCACCACGTATTCTAAAAAATGTTGAAATAATCCAAACTCTCATAAATGGATCTAGATTATCCAAGTTATAATTTAAATTCCTAAAAGTGGCAGAATAATTATTAAAATTCCAGATCTTCTGATTTGCGCACAAAACTTGCCATTTCTTTAGGTTTTAGGCTGATTTCCTGTATTTCCCAATTTTTACCCACAAAACTAAAAATAACATTAAATGCATCTCATATATAAAAAACCAAGGGCTAACTGGTCCAATAATTAGGGGTAAAATAGTCATTTTCATGTCTCAAGAAAGCCCAGATGCTCAAAGCCTAGATACAAAATACTCCATTCGAATTTGACCTAAACCCTATGTCCATCACACGCCTCCCTCTTATCCATTCGAATTTCACCTCTCCATGTCATTCATATCACATCTAACCATCCATTTCATTATCCTTTAATCCAAGCCCTCCATTTCATGTAACGTCCCGCCCTTTTTCACTCGCCGAAAATCAGAGTCTATTTTTTTTTTGAAATAAATAGTGAGAGAGAGCGGGACGTCACGACGCGAGCGAAGTCAGAGCTTCCAAAGCCTGGCCCTTAACTGGCCAACCATACGTGTGCGTGGACTAAGTCCACTAAAACGGTTCACACGTAATAAGGCTAAACATGCAGAATTAAACATAGTGCGGAATTATAATAGAGTTACTATCCTCTCCAATTTTAAATAGCAAGGAAGTCCATCACTTAATAATAATCATCTTAAGTTAAAATGTCCAAAATTAAAATCCAAACCATAGCAAATAGTCTAAGTTATGACACTCAAATTACATTGTCCATAATAAAAAAATAAATAAATGAAACTAGATTATCCAAGCTCCTAAGCTTGGCTCCGATCGCGTCCTTCGCTCTGTCCATTTCCTGTGTCATCATCTAAGGTAGAAGTAGGATGTTAGACAATGCGCCCAATAGGTACTTCGAGTAGGGTCAAACACATGGGTTAGTATAACAATCATGCAAGTCAATGCCATGCTATGGGTGTCATATGCCATGAATCCCACCCATCAACCATATCACAATTACATAGTATTCCTCTTGATGGATAATCCACGTCAAGGTATTGTCATGATTCACCACGTATGCCTTATCGGTCCCATCGAATGGAGCGTGGACTTCTCTTTTTATTACAAACATCATAACCCGGAATCAGTGCGGATCCCTTCCCACGTGTGTTTATTGGATATCCGAATGGAGCATGGACTCCTCTCATTGATCCCTCCCATACCATGCATGAGATATGAGTGCAAACATGCTATTCATATTACACATATAGTATGAAAATCCCATCATTAAAACATATCATTTGATACCAAAATAATTCATTGCACATAAAAATAAAAACATCACATATACATATTCCATGGTTTTCAATAAGGTAGGATTCCTACCAACGTCCAAATATCGGGTCTTTGCGTTTCGTCCAACAACCGATCACCGATCGCGTCAAACCGATCGTACGCCTGTTTGTGAAATCCCGTTACCTTATTACACATAAATAGATTAAAATGATGACCCATTTGATTCCCATCATTCCATGTTCATTTCCACCTATAATTATAGTCCTTAGCCTGATTAAGACCCCCAAGGGGTTTTGGCCATACCTTAGGGTTGAAAATGCTTTAAGTCCACAAAAATGCATTAGTGGGGTTCGGCCATACAACATGGCCGAACCTTACTCACTTGGTTTTGGACCCCCCTTTCCTTTGGTCCTTGTTTCATCTTAACCAACGCGGGGCCAACATTATCCCACCTTTTATTTATTAAACCAATCACATAAGTGAATCATTTACTATGATAAACAACCTAGGTCCATGAAAAGTCCTTCATGGGGTTCGGCCATACAACATGGCCGAACCCATGGTTCCTTATTTTTATCATTTCCCATCTTAGCCACCCTTCATTTTCATAGTTAATCACTTAACCCTTTTCACATTCTTAGATCCTAACCCAATAGTTCATTAACATAAGCATAGATCCATAATAAATCCCCCCATGGGGTTCGGCCATGCAACATGGCTGAACCCATGGTCCATCATTTTAAAACCCATTTTAAATCCATCAACATTTCTCCATAGGGTTCGGTCATGATGGTCCATTGTTTTCCATCCTTCTCCATTTTAAAAATTATTCCTTTTCCTTTTTCTTCCTTAACTAGGAAATCCATAGTTAATCACAAATATAACTAGGCTCATAAAAACTTCCTCCATGGGGTTCAGCCATACATCATGGCCGAACCCATGGTCCATTATTTTCCATTTATTTCTTAGCATGATAGCCATGGTTCATCATGTATTTAAATCCATAAATATTCTTCCATGGGGTTCGGCCATACAACATGGCCGAACCCATGGTTCAACATTTTCCTCCTCTTTCCATTTTAATCATCATGAGGATTGGTTCTCTTATGGTCCTTATGCATATCAAGATTAGGGTTCGGCCATGCAAGGGCCGAACCATGTTCTTTGATCATTTCTCATACTTAACCATGCATGTTGTCATCCATAAATCATGCATACACCTAGTCCTTAAAAATCTTCATTTATATAACCTATCTTACCCATTAGGATTTTGTCCATTTTTCCATCTCCAAAAACCATATTTCGGATTATGAACCATACTTCACTTTTATGTCCATCTCATTGACATTTCTTGGATGGATTTTAAATCTATGGCCCATAACATTTTGGCCAACTATTTTCAATCCGAAATGGAACCCCATGGTTTTGGCCATTCCGTAGCCGAAACCATGGTTCCCTTGATTTCTTTCTAATTAATAGACCTTGTTAAACCATACATACCGATTCCGCGACTCCTTCGTTTTCTTTCGTTCCGTCTTGCTCCTCCGTTCTTCTCCTTACTTAGTCCTTTCTTCTTCCTCCTTGATCTTCGGCCAAAGAATGTTGCTTGAGAGGGAGAGGGTTTGAGATGAAAAACCTAAGAGAGGGTTCGGCCTAGGTGAAGGTTTGAGAGAGGGAGAGGAGGAGAGAATGGGAGGAAACTCTAAGTTCTTTTCTCTCAAGGAGAGGGGTCGGCCCTAGGGTTTTGGTGAGAGGGAGAGAAGTTGAGATGGAAAAACCCTAAATCTTTTCTTGTCTTCGAGAGGGTCGGCCAAAGAGTGAGAGGGAGAGAGTGAATGAGATGAGAGCCTTAGGGTTTTGGTTGTTGCTAACCCTAAGCTCCTCAACCACTCTCATCAAGATGGGGTCTTTCCCATGTGTCCCTTGGCTAACCAAGAGGACACATGCCTTACACATGGCACTCTCCCACTACCCAACAATTTTGTGGTCTAGGTTTCCATGAGATGGAAACCCTCCACCTTCCCTTTGACGCACTTTAAATTCTTTCATCTTCCATGTGACTCACCACCCATCCAACTCACTTAAATGAACATTCTCCTAACTCAAGCATTTGAATTCATTTCCATCTAACTTAGGTGATTTTAATTAAATAATTTAACTCAACTCACTTCACTTGATCCTCTTGAATTCACCCATGAACTCACCCATGGTTGACCAAGTCAACCATGGTGGCCAGCCCCACATGTGCCTTAGTCCACACGCCACCTCACTTGATGAGGTGGAGTTGGGTCCCACTTGGCTATGCCACTTTGATGTCACTCCTACACTTGCCACCTCACTTGATGAGGTGGACCCCATGCCTTAGATCTTAATTGGGTACATGACCCGATTAAATCCATTCCTTACCCATTTACCCTAATCATCAATTCATCTTGACCCATGGGGTCCCAATTCGGCATTTGACCCAATTGACCACATTGACCCAATTAAATAGAATTAGTCCTATCCATGATCCATTGGACCATACTTGGGCCATTGCCCCAATTCTTATCCATTTAACATCCATTCCATTTATAAATCTTAATTTTTAACAATTAAAATAGACAATAGCCAATATATTTATTGCATTGAAAATCCGAGCTATTACATTTCATGCATAAAACCTAGAGCCTCCAGTTGATTGTGCAATATAAACCCTAAACCACTCATCCAACCATTCATTTAGATCTCCATTAGATCTCAACCCTACATTCAACCATGACATTATAAAAATCCTTGAAACTTAGACTCATATATAGCCATTCATTTTAGAATCCTAAAATCTCAACCACACATTAAGCACACAACCCTTAAACCCTAGCCTCTATTCGACCAAGCCTCCACCTCATCCTTAAAATCCAATTATATCTCATCTCCATGTCATACAAATCCCTACTTTCCTCACACAAAAATCCCAATACAAATCCATCCACCTCACACAAGCCTACATGATTTTGCCAAATCTCATCTTGATCCATTCGAATTTAGCACACTTCAAAACCCTAAACACACCATGCATATCCATCCATTCACTTAAACTAGCTTTGAATTCACGTCATCCATTCATGCATTGCATTAAACCCTAATCCTCATGCATAATTCGACCACCACTGAATCCAATCTCATCCATTGAACTATCCTTACTTGGCACACAAGACATCTTCCTCTCCAAGCTACCCTAGCCGACCCACTTTGTGTAAAACCCTAGTTCTCTTCATTTAAGATAATTAAATCCTAGTGTTGAGACATGAAAATTGACTATTTTACCCTGATTATAGGACCAATTAGCCTTCAATTTTGTATATATTAGATGTTGAAAGTCCTGGAGTGCTAGAATGGATTGTCTAGAGGGGGGTGAGTATGACAATCCCTAATTTTTCTAACCTTTGACAAATGACTTAATTAATCAAAAATTAATGTAACAATGTAATGCAAATAATCAAGTTGAAAGAGTACACAATCCACCAATCACAAATGACACATGATGTATAGTGGTTCAGAGTAAACCCTCCTACATCCACTGTTGAACTCACCCATTCTTGGACTATCCCAAATTCACTATGTGAAGAATTCACCCTCACTTATAGTGTAGGACTTTCACCTACACAATCCTAATTTTAAAAGGTTCGACCAACCCTGGTCTATTTCCTTATCTCTCTATTTTTTATAGTGGATCAAGAGTAAACCCTCTCTAATCCACTTCACAAGATGATAATTAAAAAATAAACAATTAATTAAGCACTTGCCTTTGTAGCTCTTTTGAATGTAGATGTTCTTCAAAGAATCTCCATTGCTTGATCTTCTTGATGCATATGATATACCAATGTATGCACATTCACAAGCTTGGGAGGACTTAGGATCAAAAGTTCACCAATGTAATCCTAGAGATGATTTTTCATTTGTCTCTAAATTCACTCAAGTGATGATTTTCCAAGAGGAAGATTTGTTAGAGAGAATGAGGGTGTGAGAGAGTAGAAGCTTCAAATAATATCTCAGGTGTTTTGATTTTCAAAAGCCTCTCTCTAAAAGAAAAATTCGGAGCTTAAATAAGCCAACCAAATAAGTTCAAGTATGAATTGTACCGACATGTCAAGTATACTGATGGGTCGGTGAACTCAAATGTGTCCATTCAACCACTTGACCGTTGTGCATTAAATGCACTCCAACGGTACTGTAACAAGAACAACCAATGGGTTGATGTCACCGATGGGTCGACAATTCTTATGTTCGACATGTCAGTCATGTCGATGGGTCGGTCTAGATTATCAGAGAGCAGCATAAAAATACAGAGCCTGTTCATCTTGAACCTTGAAAATACTGATAGACTTGTTTGTCCATCGATGGGTCGGTTCTGGTACTTCTTGATGGGTCGACGAACTCGATGTGTCTGTCTGAGAGTACCTCAGATTTCTAATTCCAGAACTCAACTCAACCCAGGTTGACATGTCGAGTTCTCCGATAGGTTGAACCCGATTATCAGAGAGCATACTGAATTTACAGTCTGTTCATTCCAGAGATTGTATAATTCCAGTCGACATATTGAAGACCTCGATGGGTCGATCCTATGTTCACCGAGGGGTCGGTGGACACGATACACTCGAGTCCTGAATGACAGTCCTTCCAGTCCAGAACTGTTGTCAATACAATTGACGTGTCGATAACGTCGATGGGTCTTCCCTGTCTTACCATGGGTCGGTGGACTCGATAGATCAACCTGACAGATTACCAGATTTCCAATGTTTATCCCATCTAGTTCTGTGACTGTCTAGGGTGCACTAAGTCTTGTTAATGTTATTACCAATATGTTCCACTAAGCCTTGGCAAGGTCCATTAAGGGTATGGGTTCCTCTTAAGGTCATCTATGGCCAATTTACCTGTGTGATTGCCATACATCGATGAACTTGGAATCTTCAATGCTTGAGGCTTGATTCATTGGCTTCGATCTTCCAAGGCATTGCTTCACTGAGTTAACGAATTTGACAACAAGGTGACTCGGCAAACCTGGGCAGTAACAATCTCCCCTTTGTCAATTCGTGACAAAAACTTAGAAGCTAATGAATACAAACACAAAAACCCAACCCCATACAATTCATTTGAACAAATAGGTACAATAATTTCAAGATTTCAATTCAAATGACATTCCTAGGACACTAACCTCCCCCACTTTGCTCCCCCTCAAGATGTGTGTACCTGTATGCAAATCGTAATACATTAGGTGGAAGCACAATGTCTCCCCCTCAACTATTAGTCCATAAAACAAAAGCATTCAAACACATTAAATCATCTCATTCAAACACACTAAATCATATCTTCAACTCAATGTATACCGTAAGCTTGTTTCTAAGCTTTTAAGATTCTCCCCCTTTTTGTCATAAATTGACAAAGGGTGTAAAGTATATGAGAGTGCTTCGAAAAGTCCCAATTGTTTGACAATGTGGAGAAGAAGGAGATGACATACAACACATCCATTCAAATAAAAAAGAATATTCAAATATAAATACATGTTCAAAAGGTAGAGTATTCAGGGAGAAACACAAATGCCAATGGACTTTCTAAGGTAAAGAAACCTAGATGAATCCGAGGGTTTGGTCAAGATATCCGGCCATTGGTTCTCCATACTAATGTGCTCAAACACAATGGTCTCCTCTTCCACTAATTCTTTGATGAAGTGGTGCCTTATATCAATATGCTTGGTCCTTGAGTGTTGCACGGGATTCTTTGATATGTTGGTGGCACTTGTGTTATCACGATATAAGGTCTTAGATTCTTGCCCGATTCCGTAATCCACTAACATTTGTTTCATCCAAATGAGTTCAGTGCAACAACTTACAGTTGTTGTACTATGCTTCACCTGTAGAGAGAGAGACTGAGGATTGTTTTCAGTTATGCCAAGCCACTAAACAGTTACCAATGTAGAAACATCCGCCACTTGTTGATTTCCTATCATCAATGTTTTCGGCCCAATCCGCATTTGTGTACCCAACAATTTTGGAAGAAGTGTCATATGGAAACTGAAAGTTCTCCCTTGGTGCTAGAACACGATTGACCCGAGAGAGGGGGGGTTGAATAGGTCAATCCCAATTCGTTGGTCCTTTTTAAAATTCCTTTATTGATTAGTATTTATGCAGTGGATATTGCAATCAAGTTTTTGTGTGTTAGCAACAATGATTATCAATTAACATGATACATCAGCTCTAACACCGTTAGATCAAGGACACAAGATTTATAGTGGTTCGGTTAGCCAACCTACATCCATTGTTAGGACTAGATCAACCTTGAGTTATCCCCAAAGTCACTAAGTGGGGACTTACACCCTCACAATTAGAGTAGGAATTCCACCTCACTCCATTGGTTGGGAATTCCACCCACCACATGTGCCAGAGACGACGCTTTAGATTTTTTATAGTGGTTCCAGAGCCAAGCCTCCTTAATCCACTTTAACAGGATGAAGGTTTTAAAACAAAATTAAAACCAAGAAGTATTTGCCTTTGTCGCTTTTTCTCGAAGATGTATCCTTCTCAAAGATCCACCCAATGTCTGCCCGACGTTCTGCCTTTTAGCCGTCATTGAGCAATCACAATCTCAGGTTGATTGGGAAACTGATTCTATCCTAGTTGGTATCTTTTCTTTCCTCATCTCTTTCTCTCTTTCACTAACTCAATCAATAGATTGGTTGTATATGATTCTCAGGTATAGGCACAAGAGAGTTGATCGTTCCTTAGAGTGTGTGAATTTTCTCAGTTCAAGGAAGATCATTAAATGATCACACAACTCTCATATTTATAGAGGAAATAATACAAAATTTTCAATCTGTCCAGTACCGACAGGTTGGTGGCACCGATGGGTTAGTGTTCATATTTATTACCGTTCAACCACCCGACTGTTGCACATTAAATGCACTCCCAACAACATAACTAATTCCCGGTAGACAGGTCGGTGTCACCGATGGGTTGACAGTCATGGCACCCAGAGGTCGGTCCATATGAGGGTCTCGATATGGGGCAACACCATACAGACAGAGTTTCATGTCTCGAAACTTGTCCTGCCCAAAACAACCTGTCCCCCCTTACCAAGGGGTCGTCCTAGTACTCTCGATCGGTCTTGAATTTCAGAGATGTCTGTTTTCTCGAGAGTCCATTTGAGTTCTATGTTCCAGAACTCATAAGTTATCATCGACGAGTTGTTGACTGCAAGGGGTCGTTAAGTTCATCACCGAGGGGTCGGTGCATATGAGACTCTCGATCAGAGGCATACCCAGAATGTCAGTTCTATGATCCAGAACCTTTGTCAATCTGGCCGACTAGTCTATGACCACGATGGGTTGATCTTGTCTCCACCGAGGGGTCGATGAAAATGACTGGTTGAGCTGATAGTTAATTTGTACTCATATCTCCAAGTTTGCTTTCAATTTACTATCAAGCTTCCTCTCTAGGCTTTTTATGATTTTACCATTTGTTCAATTAAGCCTAGGAATGGTCCTCTTAAGGTGTGGGTACCACCTAAAGTCATCTATAGCCAAATATCTATTTTGTGATTGCCACAACGATGAGCTTCAATCCTTTGGGGCATGATCTTCATTCTTGATCACCTTGAGTCTTCAAGCTCCTAGCAAGTGCTTCTTCTCGAGTCATGGAAATTGACAAACATAGGGACTCGGCAAAGCCGGGGCACTAACAATCTCCCCCTTTGTCAATTTCATGACAAAAACCTAAAAGCTAACCCAATTACAAGCCCACGCTTATTACATCTCATTTGAATAAAAAATGTTACACCGATTGCATGTACATATTCAAATGGAAAACAAGATTATGATCTTCACATATTCTTGTTTAACTTGCTTCAAGTCATGATTTCCTGTTAATCACATAAGCAAGAAACACTAAAAAAACCATTAGAGGGGTTAGTCCAAAAAAACATACATAGATATACATCTAGAGACTAAGCATATTCCATCACACATCGTGATTCCCTAGCCACTCCCCAGAGATTTAGCTTCTACTAATTTCTCCCTCATTTTGTCATAACATTGACAAAGGCAAGTAGGCAGACATTTGCAGCACTCCCCCATGCAAGTACTGAAAGGACTGCTCCCCCATAAGATGTGCTTCCCTTACCTCAGAGTGTTTTTTTTTTTTTTAAATATATAGGAAACAAATGTATGTACAGGAAATGAATGTACACATGTATGAGCATGAAGAGTTATGGCGATGCACACAAGCCAATGGCCTTTCGTAGGGATAGAAATCATGATGAATCCAAGGGTTTGGTCATGATATCTACCAATTGGTTTTCCATGCAAATGTGCACAAACTCGATAGTTTTCTCCTCCACCAATTCTCTTATGAAATGATGCCTTATGTCTATGTGCTTGGTCCTGGAATGTTGTACTGGATTCTTGGAAATATTTATTGCGCTAGTGTTGTTGCAGTACAATTTCATGGATTCTTGCTTAAGTCCATAATTGTCCAACATTTCTTTCATCCAGATCAGTTGGGTACAGCAGCTTGCAGCTGCAATGTACTCTGCTTCGGCTGTGGAGAGAGAGATTGAGGATTGTTTGCGGCTATGCCATGCCACTAAACAATTTTCAACGTAGAAGCAACATCTACTGGTAGATTTTCTATCATCAATATTTCCAGCCAGTCTGCATCTGTGTATCCAGCTATCAAGGAGGAAGTATCATATGGAAACCAAATTCCATGCAAGGTAGTACCGGCCACATATTTTATAATCCTTTTAACAACTTTGAGGTGTGACTCTTTAGGTTTGGAATGAAATCTGGCACAAGATCCTACACTAAATGAGATGTCTGGTCGACTTGCTGTGAGGTACAAGAGACTTCTTATCGTGTTTCTATAAAAGCTGGGGTCCACATCTGTCCCATTCTCATCTTTGAACAATTTGATTGTTGTGCTCATAGGGGTGGTCGCATGTTTACATCCTTCTAGACCGAATTTCTTTACAAGTTCTTTTGTATGTTTGGATTGGGAGATAAAAAAGTGTAACACCCCAATTTCTCAATGAAATGGATAATTACGAAAATGCCCCTGGATATGGTGAATTTAATAATTATGATTTTAAATGAGAAAATAGTGGGGCCCATTGCTCAAACTAAGATCCTATGAACATATTATAAGGGTCAAATTATAATGGATGGGTAATGTACATCAAATTGGGTCAAAATAGTTAATTGGGTCAAAGAATTCTCAATGATTGGAATAATTACGAAAATGCCCCTGGATTGGTGAATTCAATAAATATGATTGTAAACAAGGAAATGGTGGGACCCATTGCTCAAATTAAGATCGTATGAACACATTAGGAATGTCAGGTTTGATCGGATGGGTAATTTCTCAATGAAGTGGATAATTACGAAAATGCCCCTGATGTATTAAATTAATTATTTTGTGATGTTAGGTAAGGAAATGGTGGGACCCATTGCTCAAATTAAGATCATATGAGCACATTATGAATGTCAAGTTTGATTGGATGGGTAATATACATCAATTGGGTCAAAAATGGCTAAATGGGTCAAAGGGCCCAATTGGACCCAGTAAGTCAAAATGGATGATTTGACCATTGTGTAAGCTCAAATTAAATGGGGTTAAGCTGATTTGATTGAAAATCAAGTGGAGAAAAATGGGTAGGCCTGATGCACATGTGAAAACCAATTACAAATGACCAAAATACCCATAATTGGGTCATGGAGTCAAAAACGGGTCAAGGAGCTAAAAGGGGGCCCAACGGGTCGGGTTGACTTTGTTGACCACAGCCGACCGTGTGGGCCCACAAATGAGTTCAATGGTGATTTAAATCAGGTTAAGTGGAACTGATTTTATTTAATTTGAATTAAAAATGAGTTGATTCAAATGCATTAAATGTTTGTCAATTAATGAAGTGAGTTGGACATGTGAGTTGGGTGAGTCAAAGTGGAAGTCAATGGGACTGTAAATCACTGAGTTCAGAGGGAATAGGAGGAGTTTGGCTTAGTCTGAACTACCAAAACAAGTCCCACACGTTGGGGACTTGTTGGGGTGATTTCCATGTTAAATTTTAAATGAAACACATGGAAATGGGAGGTATTGCTTGGGGAGCTGAATGGTTACATTGGGTAGTGCTAATGGGTGCTTTGACTGGCAGCAGGTGTCTCATTGAAATGAACAAGAGTTTATGGGGGAAATCAATGGATTAAGTGGCTGAATTACAAAAGTGATAGACCACCCCATTTGGACGATTTTCACATTGAAAATCTTAAGACTTCCATCTCTCTCTCCCTCTCTCCAATTCGTTTTTCCTGGCTGGAACATCAGAGGATTTTGCACCAGTAGATCAAGCACAAAACAACAAAAGAAAGGAAGAAATAAAAGGGAGAAACCAAGGACCAAAGGCAAGAAGAAAGATTGGAAGTTTGGTAAGTATTTTTATGTTATTTTGGTTTAATAACATGGAACAAATGAGGTGTGTATTGGGCCATGGTTATGGCCGAATACACCAAGGTTTTAACCTTGATTAATAGATGTTTAAAAATGGTAAAAATAACCATTGGGTTCGGCCACCATGGAGGGCTGAACCCCATGTAAAAGATTGGTGGTTTTCATGTTTTGAAACATGGAAACCAAGGAGTTTTATGGACTGTTTTTAGATGATTTAAAGTGTATGTTTTAAAAAGGTTTAATAAATAAGGAAGTCTGATTTAGACCTAGATGAAGATTAAGAAATCCAAAACCAAAGGTCATAGGGTTCGGCCACCATGGAGGACCGAACCCCATGCAAATGATGTTTGGTTTTGATGTTTATGAAACATGGAAACCATAGAGTTTTGGTGGACTGTTTTTGGGTTTTATTTAAGATTCAAATGCATGTTTTAGAAAGGGTTAAAACATGGATTTGAATGACATAAGGACTGAAGTTAACATGGGTCTAAACAGTGGATTAAAACTGATGAAATGGACCATTTGGATAGGCCATCTTGGATGGCCGAATCCCATGAGGTGTTATGGTTATTTGGACAAAGTGATGAATTTATTGGATGGTTTTGAGAGGTAAAAATACAGCAATGATGTACTGATTTTTGTATGAATAAGTGACACCTAAAACATGTTTGAAAGACCAAAACATGGACATAGGGTCCGGCCACCTTGGATGGCCGAACCCCATGTAAGTAATTGATGAGTTTAAAACCATATAAAATATGGTGTTTGATGTGATTTGGTGAAGTTTAATTTACTAGTTTGGTGGATGTTTATGCAGCTGAACCATGTATAATTCATGGTTGAGTTAGCATGATTAAACCATGAATAATCATGGTGATTATCGGA
This sequence comes from Chimonanthus salicifolius, assembly GCA_013350335.1. Lineage (NCBI taxonomy): Eukaryota > Viridiplantae > Streptophyta > Magnoliopsida > Laurales > Calycanthaceae > Chimonanthus > Chimonanthus salicifolius. Next base: position 58,391,717 of record CM023533.1, on the reverse strand, counting down.
TCAAGTGAACCCTAGGGTTCGGCTATGAGTATGGCCGAACCCCATGGGGCTGTTTTTGGGATGAATGGACCAAGTTTATGGGTTTTCTTATGTGTTTTAGATGGAGATAGCTTGCTGATTTTGGTTGGTCAATAGAGGGCTGAATCATGTAGCAATCATAACCAAAAATTATGCATGAATGGTGGAGTTATGGAACCAAGGGAACCATTGGGTTCGGCCATATGTATGGCCGAACCCCATGGACCATTTTATTTGATTGAAAAGTTTCTAAGTTATGAAATTTAGTGAACTTAGTGTAAACAAATAACAAATCATGGTTGATGAAGGAAAGTGGGATAAAAACCCATAGGATGTGGTTCGGCCATGTAGAATGGCCGAACCCCATCAATGATTATTTGATAGAATTGGGTTAAGTAATAAATGGGATTAAAGGTGATGAATGAGGAACCCCACTAGATGGTATATGAGACCTAAACTTGATTAGGAATCAAGTAGATTAAGTATTGATTTGCTGTTACATAATAAGGTACCGGAAGTTGAACGACGAGCGAGTCGTGATCAGGTGACGCTAAAGAAAGATCAAGTACTGAAGTGAATCTTCAGTAGGTTTCCTACCTACTTGTAATCACAGTTTTACCCCAGTTTTCTTATGAGACTCTTGTTTTATTATATGTGTTTCAAATGATATATTATGCATTAACAAATGGCATACAGGCATTGGCATCTCATGCATAGACATGGGATTATGAATGAGGTTCTACAGTGTTGCAAGTTATGAGTTACGTCCTCTTTCGGCAGTGCAAGTCACGCCAGGAGGAGTAACATGATGGTCATAGTCACATTGGTCTCCTTAGGCGATGAGAGTCCCGCCAGGAGGACTAATACGTGATATGAACCAAGTCAATGATGAAGAGATGTGTATTGTGATTTACCTTGTCGGTGCAAGGCATGACAAGTGATGGCTATGAATGTACATGATGGGGGAGGCTCATTGCATGTGCATACTTCATAGCATTGTTTTACCTGTTTTTGATGATCATGTAATATGATATATATGAATGTTTTATATGATGTTCATGTGGTAGCCCTGATTCGGGAACCTACTGGGTGCGTTGATCTAACGCCCTAATTCTATCCTCAGAGGAGAGTGCAGGTACAAGGAAAGGAAAAGAGAAGGTCGATGACCGGGAGGGGAGCCAAGCCTAAGCGTTTGAATGATGGACTGGACTTATTTATATTACTGTCCTTTGAACTATATTTTGTTGGACATGTAATAAGTCACTAGTTGCTATGGTTTGATTAGGTTAATAACTTTGGATGGTTGATTTATGATAATTAGTGTTTGAGACTGTTACTTGCTATCTAGTCTTTCTATTCCGCAGTTAATCTAGGTTATTCCGCATGTTGATGTTAGTTCCATGTGTGACTCATTATCATGGTCTAGTCCATGTACACATGGGTGGCCAGTTAAGGTTCAGACTTGAGTAGTCTGAACTTAACTCGCGTCGTGACGCCTCCCGCTCTCTGCTGATGTTTTATTATTACTTAAAAAAAAAAAAATTAGACTCTGAATTCTCGGAAAGGGCGGGGCATTACAAAAAGGCCATCATGACTTTGCTTGATTTGAAGACCAAGGAAATAGTTTAGTTCTCCCACCATACTCATTTCAAATTAAGATTTCATGAGTTTGGAGAAATTCAATGCAACCTTTTCACATATAGACCAAACACTATGTCATCCACGTAGATTTGGGCGATAAGGATAGACTCCTTAATCTTTTGGACAAACAGAGTCTTGTCTACACTCCCCTTAGAAAATTGTGACCAAGTAGGAATTGGGTTAATCTCTCATACGAGGCTCTTGGCTCTTGTTTGAGGCCATATAGAGCTTTCTTAAGTTTGAATACATGGTTTGGAAATGTTGGATCAATGAATCCTTTGGGCTGTTCTACGAACACTTGCTCATTTAAAAATCCATTCAAGAAATACACTTTTCACATCGATTTGGTAGAGTTTGAACTTGAGGTGGCATGTAATGGAGAACTTGTAACACTCCGGATTTTCAATTTATTATTATATATGAAAATTACCCATTTAATTTGTGAATATTAGTTATGGATCTTAAATTGGGTAAAGAGTTGGGTCATTGGCCCAATTAGGACCCAACGGTTTTGGAATTGGTTGCAATAAAAATTAAATGGGGCTAGATTTAATTAGTAATGCAATATTACATAAATAAGGAAATGAGATATTGTTTGGCCGTGTGTGACATATCCATATCCATGGGATATGCGAAATCCATGAGGATAAGTTGGAGTATCTCGAAAAAAGAGTTCTTTTTTAGTTAGGAATAATATTAGGGTAATTGCTAATACAATAGGCACATGTTATATTCTAATTAGGACTCTCCAAAGTGGGAAATAAGAGGAGCACATGGCAATGGCAAACAAAACAAGGGGCGCATGGCATTGAGGTAAGTACTATCTTAAGCACCTTCTAAAAATAAGACCAAGGGGAGTCTTATAAGGAAAAAGGCTCAAGGCAAGGGCTCACGGCATTGCTATTGTTATCTTAGCATTGGCCGATTGGGAGGTTATTAAAGAGAGATAGGAAGGTCGGCAATTGCAATCTCAAGAACCTTCTAAGATAAGTTTAATTGTAAATAATAAAAGGAGAGAAGGACAAGGGCGCACGGATTGCACAACTCTCTCCCCAATTTTCTTTCTCTCTCTCCCTCTCTCAAGTTCTCATCCATGGCAAGAACAACGAGAAGGAGAAGGTAGCCAGCAAGAGGTGTTCTTGGTTTGGAAGAAATTAAGAAGAAAGGAAAAGGATTGGAAGAGCAAGAATCAATCGGAACCAGTTAGTATTTTTATTTGATAAATTTGTTTTAAAGGAAAAGAACCATAGCCGAACCCCATGGAAGAAGAATGAGAAATGATAATGGTAATTTTATATGGAAAGTAAAGAACCATGGGGTTCGGCCATGGTGTTTGGCCGAACCCCATGGAGGAACATTGATTGATTAATGGAAGTTTGAATGATGGAAATAATATGAGGATGTTAAAAAAGGTTTTAATAAAGATCTTTAGACCATGCGTTCGGCCATGGAGTATGGCCGAACCCCATAAATAATTATGGGTTTAAGTTCATGAATTTTAGATCTTGGAAACCATGGAAGGAATACCAATGTTTTGAAGGGATGAATGTCAATGTTTAATAATTTTTTTTAGAAGGAGGATTGTGAACCATAGGGTTCGGCCATGTGTGGCCGAACCCCATGGTGTTGTATTGGTATTTTTGATGTTTGATTATTGATTAAAATGGAGTATAGTTATTAAATGGGAAAGTTTCTAATTATGGAAGGAGGTTGCTAAATTAGAAAGCTTTTATTTATGGAAGTTATATTAATTTAGAAAGTGAATGGAAAAGGGTTGGATTGTCTCAATTGGGTGAGGTTCGGCCATGGTGTATGGCCGAACCCCACAAGAGTTTATTTATGGAAGATGATTTCTAATTATGGAAGTTGCATGCTAAATTAGGAAACTATCTGTAACACCCCGGATTTTCAATTTATTATTTGTATGAAAATTATCCATTTAATTTGTGAATATTAGTTATGGATTTTAATAGGACAAAGTGTTGGGTCATTGGCCCAATTAGGACCCAACGGATTGTGTAAATTGGTTTCAATAAAAATTAAATGGGGTTAAATTTACTTAATAATGCAATATTAAATAAATATTGCATGACCGAATTTTAGATGTGCATATCCAAGAAAAATACTTAGGCCGTGTATAAAGATATTCCATATCTATGTTAGGTGCATAAGATAATTTAAAAAGGGTATGCATATGGTCTAAAAATTAAATAGGGAAGATGTCTAATTAAATAGACATTGCATGGCCGTGTGGGACATTACCAAAGTGGGAAGGTCGGCCATTTCCAATTAAGATACAAGGAAGGGGCGCACGACATTGCTATCTTAGCATTGGCCGATTGGAAACTTATAAAAGACGGAAGCAAAGAGGAAGGGCAATTTCTATCTTAATACCTTCTATATTGACCGATTGGAATTGCATAAAAGGAGAGAAGGACAAGGGCACACGGTTTTACACCTTTCATAGCCGAATTTTATCTCTCTTTCTCCATCTCTCAAGTTCTAATTCACGGCAATACATTCAACTTCAAGATCAGTTCGGTTTTGTGAAAGATCAAGAAGAAGAAAGTGGAAAGAGACTAAGGAAGAGAAAGATTGGAAGAGCAAGAAGGAGTCGCGTAAATGGTTAGTAGTTTGATTATATATTGTTGTTTAAAAGAAAAGAACCATAGGGTTCGGCCAAGGTGTATGGGCGAATCCCATGGAAGAGAATTGTTAAATGGAAGAAGATTGGGGGATGGATTTTATGATTTTAATGGAAATAATTATGGGTTTATGTTCTTAAATTTCATATCATGGAAACGTTGGATGGTTAGGTGTTTTGGATTTAAAAAGAGGAAAAGAATGGAACCATAGGTTTCGGCTATGGGTATGGCCGAACCCCATGGAAAGGAAATTAATAAGGTGATTAGATCATGGAGGATCTAGGATTAATAATTTTTTTTAAAAAAAGAAGATTTTGAACCATAGGGTTCGGCCATGGTGTATGGCCGAATCCCATGGAAATTATATTAATGATTTTAGATCCATGGAAGTTATATTAAGGGATTAAATGGTCAAGATCATGAACCATAGGGTTCGGCCATGGTGTATGGCCGAACCCCATGGGGTTGTTTTGGAATGGTAGATGGATTTTGGTTGCTAAATTTGGAAAGCATTCCAATTATGGAAAGATGGTTTCTAATTTAGGAAACAATCTAATTTATGGAAGGAGGTTGCCAAATTAGAAAACATTTATTTATGGAAGTTGGTTTATTTGGAAAGTTTCTATTTTTGGAAGGTGAAGATTAAATTAGAAAGTTTTAATTTAGAAACTTTTTAATTATGGAATTTTAATTTGGAAACCTTCTAAAAATAGGAGGAGGAAATTAAAATGGGAAGGTTTCTATTTATGGAAGAAGGTTGATAAGTTTAGAAAGTTTTTATTTAGGGATTTTCTAAGTATGGAAGTTGAATATTGAATTTAGAAAGTTTCTAAATATAGATCTTCTAAATAAGGACTTGTTAAATATGCATTTGTTAACAATGGAAGTTGATGAGATATGGGAGTTAGACATCATGGGTTTGGCCATGTATATGGCCGAACCCCATGACCAAATGTCATGGTTTATGGATCATGTATGGATTTAATAAGGCTTGAATTATGGATTATTGATGAAGGTAATGGCAAGGTTGTAATTACATGCCAAAGTGGAGGATCATGGGTTCGGCCATGGTGTATGGCTGAACCCCATGAGGTTTATTTTATGGACTTGATTGGTTAATGAATTAATATAGGGTCTAGTTATGGTAGATTTAAATTAATGAGGGAATCAATGGCAATCTTGTAAATATATGGAAACAATGGACATAGGGTTCGGCCATGGTGTATGGCCGAACCCCATGAATTATTTATTGGACTATGTGTTTGGATTAAAGAAGTATGTATGGGTTATTTTGGAACCTAAGCAAGGAAAATGGCTATGGTTATGTACAATGGCATTACTGTAATTAACTGAATAAATGGATCATGGGTTCGGCCATGGTGTATGGCCGAACCCCATGGGGATTGGTTATGGACTTTAAATATTTTAAATCAAGTGGGACTTGGCTTTGATTGATTTTATATTATAAGGTAACGGGACCTCACAAGGTGTTTACGATCGTGAGTGGTTACCGGACGAAAGACGCAAGGACACGTAACGGTCTTTGGTAGGATTCCACCTCTTTGAAACCATGGGCTTATGTACATTTGTTTTATCTTATGTTTGATGAAATTATGTTTCACAGGATATGCTTTATATTGAATTTCAAATGCTATGTTTAATTGTATAAATAGCATGTGTTGATTATGTTTCAAAAGTTGATTTTAATGCTATGTTTGTGTTATAAAATAACATGTGTTTCATTGGCATCTCATACATGGCATGGGGTGGAGGATTTGTAATGCCCCGCCCTCTCCGAGAAATATCATAGTCTAATTTTTTTTTTAAATAATAATAAAACATCGAAAGAGAGAGGGCGACGTCACGACGCGAGCTAAGTTCAGACTACCCAAGTCTGAACCTTAATTGGCCACCCATGTGTACATGGACTAGACCATGATAATAAATCACACATGGAACAAACTACAACATGCGGAATAAACTAGACTAACTGCGGAAATAATAAGAAAAGATAGCAAGTAACAGTCCCAAATGATAATTAAGATAAACAACCATCCATAGTTAATAGTCTAATCAAACCATAGCAAGTATTAACTTATTACATGTCCATCAAAATATAATTCAAATGACAGTAGATAAGTAATCCCGTTCATCATCCAAGCACTTAGGCTTGGCTCCCCTCCCGGTGTAATAGCCCGAATTTTCTAATTAATATATATTTGACATTTATTGATTTTAATTTGAATTTTAACATAATGGAATGCCAAATGGACCAAATTTTGGGACAATGGCCCAAGGATAGCTCAATTGGGCCATGGATTGGATGAAATCCATTTAATGGGTCAATGAGGATTAAATCGGGTCAACGATGGTCAAGTGGGCCCGATAGCCATGTGGGACCCAATGGATCAAAATTGGTCCAAACTCTAAGGCAAAGGGGTAGAAAATAAATTGGTTGGGCCGTGGGCCCAATGGTGGGCCAATTATTTTAAAAAGGGTGAATTGGAATTAAACCCTCTAAGTTAGTAATAAAATGAAATTGCATGACCAAGTGGGGCCCACCTCCACCTCACCAAGTGAGGTGGCGTGTGGACCAAGGCAAAGGTGGGGCCAATCATCATGGTTGATTTGGTCAACCATGGATAAATTGAGAGGACTAAGGTGGATTAAGGTGAATTAATTTGATTAAAATTATTGTAAAATTATCTAAGTTAAAATTAATGGAATTAAAATGACATGGCCGAGAGGGGCCCACCTCCACCTCATCAAGTGACGTGGCGGGTGGGGTAGGTATAGGTAGGGACCGTCCACCATGGTTGACTTGGTCAACCATGGGTGGATTTCTTAGATAGATAAATGTTATGAAATTAAATTGGATAGAAATTAATTAACCTAAGTAAGGATTTAATTTAATTAATTAGGTTGGTCAATTAGGGTCAACATAGGACAAGTCAATGGTGGTTTCATCTCATTGAAACCACCTAAGAAAAACAAGAAAAATACCATGGACTTGGGTGGTGGTTTCATCTCAACCACCACCACTCCAAATATGGTGACCCATACCCAAATGAGTGGTCAAAGAGGGAAGACCCAAACCACCCCTTTTCAAACACCAAAAACCATTGGCTTGGTGGTGGTTTGGTCTCAATCACCACCACCAAGGTCAAGGGAGCCCATACTTTGGTTGGTGGAGCCATAATGGTGGAGTGTAGTTTGGTCAACCAAAATGAGATGTGTTTGATCTCATTTCTCATCTCCTTTCCATCTCTCTCTCTCCCTCTCTCTCTTGCACTCTCAAAAAACGTCCCTTGCACTAAGGAAAAGAGAACAAAGCTTAGAAGAAAAACTTAGAAAGAAAGAAAAAGAAAAGAGAAGGAAAAGATTAAGTCTTGGGCCACCCCAAGATCAAGATCCTTGAAGAATTTTCTCCCTCATTTCCATACTCTTTCCCTCTCAACCTAACCCTATCTTAGCCAATCCAAGCATGTTCCACCATTGATCAAGCTCATCTAGCCGATCAAACAAGGAGAGGAAGAAGAAAGGAGGCCAAAGAGGTTGACGGGAACGACAAAGACCGGAGGAGTCGTCGGGCGGTAAGATTTCTTTAAACAAGATTTTATTTTAGGAATATAAAATCCATTTCTTAGACTAAATGTGGCCAAAAACGTGGTGGGCCATGGTTCTAAGATCCATCAAAAGATAAGATAAGAAATGGATAAAAATGGAGGAATGGATTAAGAAATGGAAGAATGGAATTTCTAAATAGAATTTTTAAGTCTTTATTAAGCATAGGAAAATGGAAATTTTGATGGATTGGATGGACCTTAGGGTTCGGCCATGTAGCATGGCCGAACCCCATGGTAAATGGTGATGAATTTATTAAGATGTTAAGGTTTGAAAATGATGGAGAATGGTTAGGGTTTCAAGGGTTAAATGTAGGCAAATTTTTGGAAAAAGTTTTATGATGAAATCCATGGATGATGTTTTAGAATTTTTTTGGAACTATGGTGATGGTTAATTATTTTTATAAGAATAGAAAGATGGAAAATGATGGAGAAAATGATAGTTGTAAATGGATTTCCAAAATGTATGACACAAGTTTTAAATGGACCAAATGAATGATATTAATGATTTTAAAGGGAATTTTTAACAAGAAAAAATCATGGACAAATATTCATAGAACTTTGGTCTTAAATGGCTCTAAGAAAGGTGGGCCATGAACCATGGGTTCAGCCATGGTGTATGGCCAAACCCTATGGTAATGGTTTGAGATTTTTAGGCATGGAAAATAACATGGAAGAATGGGAATTTGGATAGATGAGTAAGTATGGTGTGTGGTAATCTTTTTGATGGAAATGAAAATTTAGATGGATTATTTTGGGACAAAACTTAGTCTTTGAAAATGGTATCCATAAAGGTGAACCTTAGGGTAGTGATTAGTGGATTTAATAAATGGAAAATAATGTAGAGGAATACTAGATTTTAGTGGATTTATAAAAATGATATGTGAGGTTTTAAATGGGGACTTGAATGGATAATTTAAATTCATTGGAGATTGGATTAAAGGGAGTAAGATGGACCCAAGAAAATGAAGATAGGGTACCATGGGTTCGGCCATGGTATATGGCCGAACCCATGATCCCTTTGTGGGCCACCTTGAGGGCCAAATGTGAAAGGACATATGGAGTTAAATGTTTTTCAAAAATTAAACAATAGGTGGCTGATTTTGGATATGTTATGGAATTATAAATGGGTCTAAGTTATGGATGAAATTTAGACTTAAAATAGACATAAGTGGGTGAATGATTAATCATAGAGGAGAGAGTGGCAAAATGGTAATTATTAGCCACTTTGAAGAACCATGGGTTCGGCCATGGTACATGGCCGAACCCTATGTGGATTAGAAGTAAAATTCAATGCAATATGAATGATGAAAAGAAACGTATAGATGCTGCGTTTTAGGCTCGCTCATTTGAATATTCGAAATGGTCAAAATCGGATTTTATGTATGTGATTAAACCAATGGATAATGGGCTAAGTTAAGGGCCGATTTTCGATAAACTTATGATGTAATTAAAGATCATTGAATGGATCTAGAGTTATAACTAGTTAAGAACTTAACTATTGATAACGTATGGACTAATTCGGTAAATGTAATAAGGTATCGGACGTCGCAAACGGTACGCGATCGGCGACCGGATTAACGAGCGGAAAACGTAACGGAACGCTACACGGTATTCGGTAGGATTCCTACCTTTTTGTAAGCGATGGATATGTGATGGTGTTTTAAATTATTTATGATTATGTTTTATTCTTATGATGAGTTTCAAGCTATGAATCTTATGGATTATATTTTTATATTATGCATTATATGGCTATGTATGGTATATCAAAATTATGATTTATCTATATACTACATAGCATAATGCACGTACATCTCATGCATGGTATGGGCAGGAAAATAATAAAACCGGAGTCCATGCTCCGTCGGGGCGACCGAGAATCAGACATGGGGATAGCCTGAGGGCTATGACCTGAGTCCATGCTCCGTCGGGGCGACCGAGAATCACACATGGGGATAGTTCGATAACCGGAGTCCATGCTCCGTCGGGGCGACCGAGAAGCAAACATGGGGAACAGGATATTGTATGATCATACGGATAATGGGTGGGACACATGACATAAGCACCCATGACATAGCATTCATCACATACTTATTTTGTTGTATTTTATGTTATCGATATGTGTATATCACTAATCCATGTGCTAGCCCTACTCGGAGTCCTACTGGGCGCGTTGACTAACGCCTTACTTCTACCCTAGCTGATGACGCAGGAGAGGCAGGAAGCGGTGGACATACCGGAGGCCAAGCTTAGGAGCTTGGAAAGCGCAGTCTTAGTTTATATTATATTTTACATTTTGGTGATGTAATTTTAAAGTAGCTTAGCTTGTCAGGTTGTATAATTTTACATTTCCTGCGATGGTTTGGACGTTACTTATGGATGATGCATTTTGTGATACAATCATGAACGTAGGGGCATTTTGGTAAATTCAATGTTATATCTTCCCTTCTATCTAAAAAACCGGTAGGATAGACTCTATTACCATGTTCCGCAATAACTATAATCCGCGACCTTACTTCCCACGCGTGAATCATTCTCGTGGACTTAGTTCCGCGCACGCGTGGGGTTGGCCAGTTAAGGGTCGGGATTTAGAAGCTCGAACTTAACTCGCGTCGTAGCGTCCGCGCCCTCTCTCACTCTTCTATTTAAAAAAAAAAAAAAATAGACTCTGATTTTCGTAAAATGGGTGAAATAGGGCGGGGCGTTACACCCGGTCATCGACCTTCTCTTTCCCTTTCCTTGTACCTGCATTCTCCTCTGAGGATAGAATTAGAGCATTAGATCAACACACCCAGTAGGTTCCCGATCAGGGCTACCACATGATTAGCATATAAAACATGCATATATATCATAGTACATGATTAGTAAAAACAGGTAAAACAATGCTATGAAGTATGCACATGCAATGAGTCTCTCCCATCATGTACATTCATAGCCATCACTTGACGTGCCTCGCACGGTCAAGGTATATCACAATACACTTCCCTCTCTTCATCATTGAGTTGATTCATATCACCTATTAGTCCTCCTGGCGGGACTCTCATCGCCTAAGGAGACCAATGTGACTATGATCATCATGTTACTCCTCCTGGCCGGACTCTCATCGCCTAAGGAGGACGGTAACTCATAATTGCAACACTGTATAACCTCAGTCAACATCCCATGTCCATGCATGAGATGCCAATGCTTTGTATGCCATTTGTAAATGCATAACATATCATTTGAAACCACATAAAAATAAACAAGAGTCTCATAAAGAAAACTAGGGTAAAAACTGTGGTTACAAGTAGGTAGGAAACCTACTGAAGATTCACCTTAGTACTTGATCTTTCTTAATCGTGAGCCGATCACGACTCGTATGCCGTATACGCAAGTCTGGATACCCTATTTAAATAGCAGCAAACCAAACATTTATCATGTAATGCCAACTTAGTCAATGTCCCAAAAATGTACTATGTGGGGTTCGGCCATGCCTATGGCCGAACCTCACCTATTCATCCTTTTGGTCTCTCATTCATTTAATCCCTATTAAGTATTACTTTCTACAAAATACCTTGGTAGGGTTCATACAACCATACATATGATTATTTCACCTTTGATCAATAAATCGTTCTTTCCCATAATTCAATCACAAAATCGGCCACACAATTGAGTCACCAAAGACCCTTAGTGGGGTTTGGCCATGCCTATGGCCGACCCTCACCAAATCTGATTTTGTTCCAGACTTATCTGTCATCAAATGGTTCTCCATTAAAATACTTCAAACCCTTTATGAAATCATGGAAACAATAACAAACTTAACCCTTATACTTAGTCCATTCATCCCAAAAACAGCCCCATGGGGTTCGGCCATGCACATGGCCGAACCCAATGGTTCTCTTGATCTGATTGATCCATCAATTACCCATGATTTGAATCAGTAACTTAACCCTAATATTGACATGGTTCAGCCCTACATTGGCCAACCAATAACAGCAAATTAAACTTCACTAAATCACATCAAACACCATATTTTATATGGTTTTAAACTCATCAAAATCATCAAATGCTAACATGGGGTTCGGCCAACCAAAGTGGCCGAACCCTATGTCCATGTTTTGGTCCTCTTAAGCATGTTTTAAATCTCAGTTAGACAAGTAATAATTAGCATAACATCACTGCATTTTTTTTTACCTATTAAGAACCATCCAAATAAGTTCATCTCTTTGTCTAGATGACCCTCATACTTCATGGGATTCGGCCATCCAAGATGGCCGATCCAAATGGTCCATTTCATCAGTTTTAAACCACTGTTTTAGACCCATGATACCTTCAATCCTTATGTCATTTAGATCCATGTTTTTAACCCTCTTTAAAACATGCATTTGTATCACAAAGAAACTTCAAAAACAGTCCACAAAACTCCATGTTTTCTAGGTTTTCAAAACATCAAAACCAACCTAACTTTTACATGGGGTTCGGCCCTCCATGGTGGCCGAATCCAATGGTCATCTTTACCATCTTAAAACCTCTATTAATCAAGGTTAAAACATTGGTGTATTCGGCCATAACCCTGGCCCAATACATATGTGCATAACACACCATGGTTTGACATGGTTTTTGACTTTTAAGATCATCAAATCAAATCCACATTTTTCATGGGGTTCGGCCAACCAAGATGGCCGAACCCTAATGGCATATTTTCTTATCCTTTTAAGCCATTTAATCCAAGGTTTAGACCTATGACATATTCAGCCATACATGACCAAATTATGTCATCCAAATTTATAATTTCAAGCTCTTTAATAAACCAAGCACTTATGTAAAAACTTACCAAAGTTCCTTGTTTTTAGTCTTTACTTCCAATCCTTCTTTGCCTCCTTTCTTTTGCTGTGTTATGCTTGATCTACTGGTGCAAACACCTCTGATGTTTTAGCTAGGAAAAACGAATTGGAGAGAGGGATAGAGAGATGGAAATTCTTGGATTTCCAAGGTGAAAAACGGCCAACCTTGGTGGTCATTTGCTTTAGTACTTCAGACCCCAAGACCCCTCCATTCTCTCATCAATTCTTATAAAAAACGATGGGTCTTGGGTGCTATCCAATGCACCCCTTGGTACCTTCCTATGCAGCCTTTCAACTTCCCAAGCATCACCTCCAATTCCCATGTATTTCATTTAAAAACCCATCATGAAAATCACCCCAACAAGTCCCCAAAGTGTGGGACTTGTTTTGGTGGTTATGACTGAGCCAAACTACTCCTATTCCCTCTGAACTCACTGATTTACAGTCCCATTGATTTCCATTTTGACTCACCCAACTCACATGTCCAACTCACCTCATTAATTGACAATCATTTAATGCATTTGAGTCAACTCATTCTTAATTCAAATTAAATAAAATCAGTTCCACTTAACCTGATTTAACTCACCATTGAACTCATTTGTGGGCCCACACGGTCGGCTGTGGTCAACAAAGTCAACCCGACCCGTTGGGTCCCCCTTTAGCTCTTTGACCTGTTTTTGACTCCATGACCCAATTATGGGTATTTTGGTCATTTGTAATTGGTTTTCACATGTGCATCAGGCCTACCCATTTTTACTCCACTTGATTTCCAATCAAATCAGCTTAACCCCATTTAATTTAAGTTCACACAACGGTCAAATAATCCAGTACGACCCGTTGGGTCCCATTTGGGCCCTTTGACCCATTTAGCCATTTTTGACCCAATTGATGTATATTACCCATCCAATAAAACTTGACATTCATAATGTGCTCATATGATCTTAATTTGAGCAATGGGCCCCACCATTTCCTTACTTAACATCACAAAATAATTAATTTAACACATCAGGGGCATTTTCGTAATTATCCACTCTTTGTTTTCTTTTGTTTCTGGGGAAATCTCTAAATTCCTGTTGTCTCTTTTTCAGTGTGGGAGTTTCAGGGGAGTGCATCCTACTTTGCTATGTTTGATATGTCCAGTTATGATGACTGTACTATCTTTCATTGTCGTTCTCAGATTGATTGTTAAGTCTGAGTCACTCGAAGTAAATTAATCCGGCCCCCAGTCAGCAGACTCCGAAAAGTCAATCAGTTGGGATTCTTATCCGTCAGTGAGACATGAAACCGTCTTAATCTTACATCGATGATTCAACTTCCCGTTTCGCTCTGATACCAACTGTAACGCCCCGCCCTCACCGAGAAATATCAGAGGCTATTTTTTTTTTAAAATAATAATAAAACATCAAAAGATAGCGGGCGGCGTCACTACTCGAGCTAAGTTCAGACTACCCAAGTCTGAACCTTAACTGGCCACCCATGTGTACATGGATACTACAACATGCGGAATAAACTAGACTAACTGCGGAAATAATATGAAACGATAGCAAGTAACAGTCCCAAATGATAATTAAGATAAACAACCATCCATAGTTAATAGTCTAATCAAACCATAGCAAATATTAACTTATTACATGTCCATCAAAATATAATTCAAATGACAGTAGATAAGTAATCCTGTTCATCATCCAAGCACTTAGGCTTGGCCCTCCCGGTCATCGACCTTCTCTTTCCCTTTCCTTGTACCTACATTCTCCTCTGAGGATAGAATTAGGGCGTTAGATCAACACGCCCAGTAGGTTCCCGATCAGGGCTACCACATGATTAGCATATAAAACATGCATATATATCAGTACATGATTAGTAAAAACAGGTAAAACAATGCTATGAAGTATGCACATGCAATGAGTCTCTCCCATCATGTACATTCATAGCCATCACTTGACGTGCCTCGCACGGTCAAGGTATATCACAAGACACTTCCCTCTCTTCATCATTGAGTTGATTCATATCACCTATTAGTCCTTCTGGCGGGACTCTCATCGCCTAAGGAGACCAATGTGACTATGATCATCATGTTACTCCTCCTGGCGGGACTCTCATCGCCTAAGGAGGATGGTAACTCATAATTGCAACACTGTATAACCTCAGTCAACATCCCATGTCCATGCATGAGATGCCAATGCTTTGTATGCCATTTGTAAATGCATAACATATTATTCGAAACCACATAAAAATAAACAAGAGTCTCATAAAGAAAACTAGGGTAAAAACTGTGGTTACAAGTAGGTAGGAAACCTACTGAAGATTCACTTTAGTACTTGATCTTTCTTAATCGTTAGCCGATCACGACTCGTATGCCGTATACGCAAGTCTGGATACCCTATTTAAATAGCAGCAAACCAAACATTTATCATGTAATGCCAACTTAGTCAATGTCCCAAAAATGTACTATGTGGGGTTCGGCCATGCCTATGGCCGAACCTCACCTATTCATCCTTTTGGTCTCTCATTCATTTAATCCCTATTAAGCATTACTTTCTACAAAATACCTTGGTTGGGTTCATACAACCATACATATGATTATTTCACCTTTGATCAATAAATCGTTCTTTCCCATAATTCAATCACAAAATCAGCTACACAATTGAGTCACCAAAGACCCTTAGTGGGGTTTGGCCATACCTATGGCCGAACCTCACCGAATCTGATTTTGTTCCACACTTATCTGTCATCAAATGGTTCTCCATTAAAATACTTCAAACCCTTTATGAAATCATGGAAACAATAACAAACTTAACCCATATACTTAGTCCATTCATCCCAAAAACAGCCCCATGGGGTTCGGTCATGCACATGGCCGAACCCAATGGTTCTCTTGATCTGATTGATCTATCAATTACCCATGATTTGAATCAGTAACTTAACCCTAATATTGACATGGTTCAGCCCTACATTGGCCAACCAATAACAGCAAATTAAACTTCACTAAATCACATCAAACACCATATTTTATATGGTTTTAAACTCATCAAAATCATCAAATACTAACATGGGGTTCGGCCAACCAAAGTGGCCGAACCCTATGTCCATGTTTTGGTCCTCTTAAGCATGTTTTAAATCTCAGCTAGACAAGTAATAATTAGCATAACATCACTGCATTTTTTTTACCTCTTAAGAACCATCCAAATAAGTTTCTCTTTGTCTAGATGACCTCATACTTCATGGGATTCGGCCATCCAAGATGGCCTATCCAAATGGTCCATTTCATCAGTTTTAAACCACTGTTTTAGACCCATGATACCTTCAATCCTTATGTCATTCAGATCCATGTTTTTAACCCTCTTTAAAACATGCACTTGTATCACAAAGAAACTTCAAAAACAGTCCACAAAACTCCATGGTTTCTAGGTTTTCAAAACATCAAAACCAACCTAACTTTTACATGGGGTTCGGCCCTCCATGGTGGCCGAACCCAATGGTCATCTTCACCATCTTAAAACCTCTATTAATCAAGGTTAAAACATTGGTGTATTCGGCCATAACCCTGGCCCAATACATATGTGCATAACACACCATGGTTTGACATGGTTTTTGACCTTTAAGATCATCAAATCAAATCCACATTTTTCATGGGGTTCGGCCAACCAAGATGGCCGAACTCTAATGGCATATTTTCTTATCCTTTTAAGCCATTTAATCCAAGGTTTAGACCTATGACATATTCAGCCATACATGACCAAATTATGTCATCCAAATTTATAATTTCAAGCTCTTTAATAAACCAAACACTTATGTAAAAACTTACCAAAGTTCCTTGTTTTTAATCTTTACTTCCAATCCTTCTTTGCCTCCTTTCTTTTGCTGTTTTGTGCTTGATCTACTGGTGCAAACACCTCTGATGTTTCAGCTAGGAAAAACGAATTGGAGAGAGGGAGAGAGATGGAAATTCTTGGATTTCCAAGGTGAAAAACGGCCAACCTTGGTGGTCATTTGCTTTAGTACTTCAGCCCCCAAGACCCCTCCATTCTCTCATCAATTCTTATAAAAAACGATGGGTCTTGGGTGCTACCCAATGCACCCCTTGGTACCTGCCTATGCAGCTTTTCAACTTCCCAAGCATCACCTCCAATTCCCATGTATTTCATTTAAAAACCCATCATGAAAATCACCCCAACAAGTCCCCAACATGTGGGACTTGTTTGGTGGTTATGACTGAGCCAAACTACTCCTATTCCCTCTGAACTCACTAATTTACAGTCCCATTAATTTCCATTTTGACTCACCCAACTCACATGTCCAACTCACCTCATTAATTGACAATCATTTAATGCATTTGAGTCAACTCATTCTTAATTCAAATTAAATAAAATCAGTTCCACTTAACCTGATTTAACTCACCATTGAACTCATTTATGGGCCCACACGGTCAGCTGTGGTCAACAAAGTCAACCCGACCCGCTGGGTCCCCCTTTAGCTCTTTGACCCGTTTTTGACTCCATGACCCAATTATGGGTATTTTGGTCATTTGTAATTGGTTTTCACATGTGCATCAGGCCTACCCATTTTTACTCCACTTGATTTCCAATCAAATTAGCTTAACCCCATTTAATTTAAGTTCACAAAATGGTCAAATAATCCAGTACGACCCGTTGGGTCCCATTTGGGCCCTTTGACCCATTTAGCCATTTTTGACCCAATTGATGTATATTACCCATCCAATAAATCTTGACATTCATAATGTGCTCATATGATCTTAATTTGAGCAATGGGCCCCCCCATTTCCTTACTTAACATCACAAAATAATTAATTTAACACATCAGGGGCATTTTCGTAATTATCCACTTCATTGAGAAATTGGGGTGTTACAATCTCATGCATGGCATGGGGTGAAGGATTTGTAACCGGAGGGTCCACACTCCGTCGGGGCCTCCGAAAAACCTATGTGGGATACCTTGATGTGCTTTTCCATCAGGAAGAAACCGGAGGGTCCACACTCCGTCGGGGCGTCTGAAAGACCTATGTGGTGGGTACTTTATGTACATGTGATGGGTGGGACTCATTGCATTTGTCATCATTGCATGACATCGTTTTATATGGTTTTGGACATTATGATATTATATATGTTTTGTACAAACCATGTGTTAGCCCTAATTGGAATACCTACTGGGCGCGTTGTTCTAACGCCCTACTTCTACCCTAGTGGATGACACAGGAAATCGGGAAAATGTTGAACGTAAGATGGACCAGGCATAGGAGCATGGATGATTTAGTTTATATTTTTAATAAAGTTACTCATGGACTTGTATTTTGAGTATCTAGATTTCGGAATGTAATAACTTAGATGGTTGGATGTTTATTTGGATAATTATGATATTTGAATGATGATTAAGGACTTGACGTACTTTGCTATCTGAATGGAATAGAACTTGGTTCTATTATTATTCCACATGTTATGATTCCATAGTTATGATTTTTATTCCGCAAGTTGATATTGTTATGTGTGAACCATTTTCGTGGACTTAGTCCATGCGTACATAGGGTTGGCCAGTTAAGGGTCGGACTTTGGAAGTTCGGACTTAGCTTGCGTCGTGACGTCCTCCGCTCGATCACTCTTTGTTTTGTAAAAAAAAAAAATTGACTCTGATTTTACTGAAAGAAGCGAGTGAAAAAGGGCGGGGCGTTACAGTTGGTATCAGAGCGAACCAGAAACATTGAATCTTTCGGAGTAAATTAGTCAGGTCTCCGTGCATTAATTTACTTCGTTAGACTCAGACGGATGATAGCAAAGGAAGTACAGTCAAAATAATCGGATAATCAAACATAGCAACATAGGATGTATTTCCCCAGAAACAAAACAAAATCAAGAGTGCTTATTTGGAAATTTTCCCCAAAAGTAGGAAATACAAATTTTATGATGGAAACTAAGTCATGATATTTTTAATGGCTTAGGAAAAAAAAATGGCTCCAAGGGGAAGGCCAAGGAGAAATACCCGACAAAACCCAAATGGGGGTGAAGAGGAGGAATGACAATCTCATCATGAGGAGGAACGACAATCTCATCATGAAGAGGAAGAACAACAATCCCACCAAGAGGAAGAGGAACAAAGCAGCGTGAACATATCGGTGGTGCCTCCTGAATTGCAAAACTTGGTTCAAGCGATGGTCACTTCAGTGCTCCAACAACACTTGAACGGGAATTGAACCACCAACGGGACCAATGACAGGAGCATGGTTAGGGACTTCCAGCAACAGCGCCCTCTTTACTTCAAGGGAAGAGAAGGGGCTGTCGGAGCGGAAAACTGGCTGAAATTTTTTTACAGATCCTGACTTTATTGAATATCATGAGTCATGCTCACAAGATTTTACTGGCCACATCACAACTGATCGATGATGCCGGTAAATGGTGGGAGGTGATAGAGAAGCAGCGAACACTTATTCCGGAAGGGGAGAGGACTGCAATGACTTGGGAGTAGTTCTCAGCTACCTTTCTGGAACATTATTTCCCTGAGGAGAGAAGGAGCGCCAGACACATGCTTTTCTATCTTTGGTACAAGGTACCATGACGGTGGCAGAGTACCACAGGAGTTTCTCAGTTTGTCTGTATAGACATTTTATATGGTGGATACAGAGTATCGGAGGGCACACAAGTTTGAGCGGGGCCTTCGGCCTAGCATAAGGGCCAAGGTAACTATATTCAAGGTAGCCACATTGGCAGAGGTGGTCAGCAGGGCCACAATCACAGAGCAAGAGATGGCTGAGTTAAAGCATTTTGATAATCTCCAAGCTCAGAGTGGGAGGGGTACATTTTTGCCCAATAAGAGGTTCCGACCGAACTCTAGCAGACCCTCACCATCTACTAGGTCAACAGGGGGCTTTCGCCCCAATCGTCCCTCCCCATCTGCATTAGTCACTCAGGCTCCCAGAGGTGTGAGCAACTGCTTTCATTGTGATCAGCCTGGCCATTTTAAGAGGGAATGTCCACAACTCAACAAACTCTCATATTCCAGAGGTTCATCTCGTCCACCAGTTAGGCCAGCTAATTCACGTGGAGGTAGGACAGTTAACCAGGCGGGACGGCCGCCTACAAGATCTGGACGGTTATTCACCTTAGCACCTCCAGCAGCAGAGGATCATTCTTTGATTCAAGGTATGGCAGTAGTCAGTAGTTCCTACGCCTTTGCATTATTTGATTCTGGAGCATCCCACTCTTTCATATCTGCTGCATTTATAACTGCTACTAGTACATTGGTACAAAAACTGTCCACATCACTCACCATTGTATCCCCTGTCGGAGACACATCATTGGGACTTATATGCACAACAATGAATACTGAACTTGCTGGACTCAGATTTGAGTTCAATTATTTGGTACTCGATATGTCATAATATGATATTATTTTCGGCATGGATTGGTTGGCTAGCTTTAAGGCCAACATTGATTGTTATCGTCGCAGGGTGACATTTTGGTCGCCCGACGGAAAACAACATGTAATGCGTGCTGATAAACAAAGTAGACTGCATGAAGGGTTGAATCATCTCGTATTTAATATTATCAGAATCAACAAGGCACCGGTGGTTGAACTTCCGGAAATAGTAAGGGACTATGCGGATGTTTTTCCAAAGGAACTCCCTGGTTTGCCTCCCATGAGGGAGATCAATTTTAAAGTCAAGCTATACTCTGGTACTGCACCAGTGTCATTACCACATTACCGGATGGCACCAGCAGAGATGTCCTGGTTAAAGAAGCAGATTGATGAACTGCTCAGATTGGGGTGCATTCGGAACAGTACATCAGCTTGGGGAGCTCCAGTTTTATTTGTAAAGAAGAAGGATGGTTCATTCCATATGTGTGTGGATTATCGAAAATTGAACCAGCTGACGGTCAGAAACAAGTACCCTCTACCCAGGATCAATGATTTATTTGATCAACTTAAAGGTTCCAGTCATTTTTCTAAGATTGACCTGATGTCCGGATATCACCAAATCCGGGTTAGGGAGGACGACATAGAAAAGACAGCCTTCAGGACGCGATATGGACTATATGAGTTTGTAGTCATGTTGTTTGGACTCACCAATGCACCGGCTGTGTTTATGGATCTTATGAACAGGATTTTCCGCTCTTACTTGGACCAATTTGTCGTTGTATTTAATGATGATATTTTGATTTACTCCAAAACTCAGGAAGAACATGTTGAGCACCTGAGAATAGTTCTGGACACTTTGAGGTAGAACAAACTATATGCTAAAGCCAGTAAATGTGAATTTTGGCTATCTGAGGTCAACTTTTTGGGACATGTTATATCAGAAGAAGGTATAGCCGTGGACCCGGCTAAGGTAGCGGCAGTAAGAGATTGGAAAGCGTCAAAGAATGTAACCGAGATCCGTAGCTTTTTGGGATTGGCTGGTTATTACAGGAAATTTATCATGGACTTCTCAAAAATTGCATCTCCACTTACTCGACTCAGTCAGAAAGGAGTAAAATATGAGTGGTCAGATCTGTGCAATCGGAGGTTTGAAGAGCTGAAGAAGAGACTTACCACTGCTCCTATCCTAATTTTGCCGGAAAGAGGCAAGTGTTATGAGGTACAATACGATGCTTCAGGAGAGGGACTGGGGTGTACATGTAATAGCCCGAATTTTTAAATCAACATATATATGGCATTTATTTATTTTAATAATGGAAAATTGAAATTTTGATGTTATGGATGTTAAATGGATCAAATTTTGGGGCAAAGGCCCAAGTATGATCCAATGGACCATGGATTGGATGGAATTCATTTAAGGGGTCAATAATGGTCAAAGTGGGGCCCGATAACAATTTGGGACCCAATGGGTTAAAATGAGTCAAGCTCTAAGGTAAATGATAGATAATAATTTAATTGGGCCATGGGCCCAATGGTGACCCAATTGATTGAAATGGGTTGAATTGGAATTAAACCACCTAAGTTAATGATGAGATGGTTAAAATGGCATAACCAAGTGGGGCCCACCTCCACCTCACCAAGTGAGGTGGCGTGTGGACCAAGGAAAAGGTGGGGCCGACCATCATGGTTGACTTGGTCAACCATGGATAAGTTAAAGGGACTAAGGAGGAATAAAGTAGATTAAGTTTGATTAAATTATTTTAAAACATCTAAGTTAAGATTAATGGGGTTTAAGTGACATGGCCGAATGGGGCCCACCTCCACCTCATCAAGTGAGGTGGCGGGTAGGATAGGTGTTGGTGGGGGCCGTCCACCATGGTTGACTTGGTCAAATTGGGTGGATTTCTTAGAGAGATAATTTAATGAAATTAAATTAAATGGGAATTAATTAACCTAAGTAAGGATTTAATTTAATTAATTAGGTTGGTCAAATTAGGGTCAAATGAATAAGTCAAAAGGGCAAGTCAAAGGGTGGTTTCATCCCATTGAAACCACCTAAAGAAACACAAAAGAAACCAGGATTTAGGGTGGTGGTTTCATATCAACCACCACCACTCAAGGTATGAGGACCCATACCCCTCATCATATGGTCAAGTGGTCAAAGGGAGGATGACCAAACCACTCCTTCACAAAGAGGCCAAACCGTTGGCTTGGTGGTGGTTTGGTCTCAACCACCACCACCAAGGACAAGGGAGCCCATACTTGGTGGGTGAAGGCCATCATGGAAGTGCATGGTCTAAGGAACCAAGATTGGGGTAGTTTCCACCTTACCACTCAAGCCCACTGTCATCTCACTCTCTTCCTCACCTCCTCCCTCTCATTGCCGGCCCCATCCAAGGAAAAAGAAGGAGAAGAAACCTAGAAGAAAGGGAAGAAGAAACCAAGTGTTGGCCGACCACCCCAAGACCAAAGCTTGAGATAATTTTCTATCCCCTCCTCCCCTCCCCCTCTCTCAAAATCTAAACCTACCTTAGCCGAACCCTAACCTTGGAGACTCCATCTTGATCAAGCACATAGTAGCCGACAACAAGGAGAAGAAGAAGAGAAAGGGCTAAGGAAATCAAAAGGAGAAAGAAAGGCCGGAGGAGTCGTCGGTGTGGTAAGAAATTCTTAAACAAGAATTTATATTTTTTAAAGTTTAAGATGTGTTTATGGAATCCATTTCTTAGAATGGATGGTGGCCACAAATGTTATGGGCCTTAGATCTAAGATCCATCCAATAATAAGATGAGAAATGGATGAAATGGGAGAGATAGATTAAGAAAAATAAATAAATGGATTAAGCATGGAAGTATGGGTTTTTGAATGGATTGATGGACCATAGGGTTCGGCCATGTAGTATGGCCGAACCCCATGGTTAATGGTTGATGAATTTAATTAGGGTTTTACGGTTTAAAGCCATGGAGAATGATTATGATTTTTAAGGTTATAAATGATTAAATGTTGGAAAAATTTAAAGGGGTTTAAATGAGGAAAAATCATGGAGTGTGTGAATGATTTTGTGGCCTCAAGAGGCATAGGAAAATGGTGAATCATGAACCATGGGTTCGGCCATGGTGTATGGCCGAACCCTATGGTGATGGAATGATGTATTTAATGGTTATAAAAGTATGGAAATTAATGGAGAGGGTAAATGGTAATTAAGTGGATTTTTCTTTAGTATTTTAAACAAGGTTTTAAATGGGTGGAAATATGAATGAGAATGATGGTTGAATTGATGGACCCAAGAAAAAAAATGGGAAGAAGGCATCATGGGTTCGACCATGGTGTATGGCCGAACCCATGACCCATTTGTAGGTCATGTTATGGGCTAAAAATTGAACTATGTATGGGATTAGATGATTGGAAATTTAATTAAATTAAGTGGCTAATTTTAGGGATGTCATGTCATGGTCAATGAATCATTAATGGGGCTAAGTATATGGATGAATTATGGACAAAAATGCACATGGATGGAGGAAATATTAAACCATGGAAGCGTAGTGGCAAAACCGTATTATTGGCCACAATGAAGAACCCCATGTAGGTTGGACATGAACTTGGGTACATTAAGATGACATTATGAGTGATTAAATGAAGCTTAGGGTTGCTGCATTTTAGGCTCACAAAATTAGAATGTTTAATGGGCAAAAATTTGGAATTATGCATGTGTTTAAATCAATGGAAATGAGTCTAAGTTAAGGGCTGATTTTGATAATCTTGTAAGATGGTTAGGGATCATTAATGGATCTAAGTTTGTGATCAGTTAGGGACTTATTCATGGATAAGATATGGACTAATTAGGTAAATGTATAATAAGGTATCGGGACATCGCAAACGGTACGCGATCGGCGACCTGATTTATTGGACGAAAACGAAAAAGGACGCTAATCGGTATTCGGTAGGATTCCTACCTTTTTGTAAGCCGTGGATTATGTGTATGTGATGGTTTCCTTATTTTATTTCGGTAATTATATGATTTATTTTAAGATGGGTTTTTAAATGCTATGGATTATATTTTAATGCTATGACGATATTTTAATGCTACAGATTATATTTCAATGCTATGGATTATATATCAAGGATATGAATTATATATATATACTACATAGCATAATGCACTTACATCTCATGCATGGCATGGGCAGGAAAATAAAGGAACCGGAGTCCATTCTCCGTCGGGGCGACCGAGAAGCAAACATGGGGATAGCTTGATATGCTATAACCGGAGTCCATGCTCCGTCGGGGCGACCGAGAAACAGACATGGGGATAGCTTGATATGCTATAACCGGAGTCCATGCTCCGTCGGGGCGACCGGGAAGCAAACATGGGGACACCTTGACGAGGCCTTGCAGTCAAGGGGGATATGACATTGTTTGATGATACGGATGATGGGTGGGACACATGACATAGGCACCCATGGCATGGCATTCATTTATGGGTTTTTATTATATTGTTATCTGTATGCTTGTTATCACTAATCCATGTGCTAGCCCTACTCGGAGTCCTACTGGGCGTGTTGTCTAACGCCTTACTTCTACACTAGCTGATGACGCAGGAGACGGCGGAAACGGTGGAAGTGACGGGAGCCAAGCTTAGGAGCTTGGGGAAGCAGCTACCTAGTTTTATTTTGGAAATGTAATTTAAGTAGCTTAGCTTGTCGGATTGTAATAATTACTGTTTCTTGCTATGGTTTAGACTGTACTCTGAACGTTATCATTTTGAGATATAATTATGAACATAGGGGTATTTTAGTAATTGAAGCGTCGTACTTCCTTGCTATCTAAAACTGGTAGGATAGTCTCTATTATAATGTTCCACATATAATTATATTCCGCGAGCTTACTTCCTACCCGTGAACCGTTCTCGTGGACTTCGTTCGGCGCACGCGTAGGGTTGGCCAGTTAAGGGCCGGGTTTTAAAAGCTCGGACTTAACTCGCGTCGTGACGTCCGCGCCCGTTGTCACTTTTATTTTCAAAAAAAAAAATTAGACTCGGATTTTCGGTGAAAAGGGGCGGGCGTTACAGTACACTCAGTCAAAGTAATCATATGGTGGCATACGGATCAAGACAGTTGAAAATACATGAACGTCTCTATCCTACACACAATCTGGAACTAACCGCAGTGGTCTTCGCTCTCAAAAGCTGGAGACATTATCTTTATGGTGCGAAATTTGAAGTGTTTTCAGATCATAAGAGCTTGAAGTACTTGTTTGATCAGAAAGAGCTCAACTTGAGGCAGCGTAGATGGATGGAATATCTGGCGGATTATGAGTTCACACTTCGTTATCACCCTAGCAAGGCGAACAAGGTGGCAGATGCCCTCAGCCATTTATCACATGCATCAGTGGCATGTTTGATCAGGACAGAATGGGAGATGCTGAATACCATTCGAGAGTTAAAACTTTACCTCAATAACCGTGGGACTATGTACAATTTGATCATACGGTACAACATGGTTACCAAGATTGAACAGGAACAACGGACAGACCCGGAGGTGGAGGAGATTTGGGCCAAGATGTCTACTGGTGAAATCATACCGGAATGGGAGTTACGACCAAGACAGTGTCTTGTATTCCGAGGAAGGGTATATGTACCAAAGAGCTGCAGAAAAGAGTTATTGGTTGAGGCACATCAGACCAAACTCTCAATTCATCCGGGCAGCACCAAGATGTATCACAACCTGAAGAGACATTACTTGGTGGCATGGACTCAAAAGAGATGTGGCAGAATTTGTGGCTCATTGCTTAACTTGTCAACAGGTTAAGATGGAACATCAGAAGCCACCAGGGTTGTTCAAACCCTTACCAGTGCTGGAATGGAAATGGGAACATATTTTCATAGATTTTGTGACAGGGTTGCCAAGGTCATCAAATGACAATGATGCGATATGGGTCGTGGTAGACCGACTGACCAAGTCAGTACATTTCATTCCTATTAAGATGACAGACTCATCTGAGATTTTGGGTCGGCGGTATATCAAGGATATCATCAGATTGCATGGTATACCTCAGACTATTGTGTCTGACAGAGATGGTCGATTCACAAGCAGAGTATGACCGAGCATGCAGTCGGCCATGGGAACAGATCTACTGATTAGTACGGCATTCCATCCACAGACTGATGGACAGTCTGAGAGGACAATACAGACACTGGAGGATATGCTGAGAGCATGTATGCTAGATTTCAAGGGTGGATGGGAGGATCACTTGCCGTTGGTAGAATTCTCATACAACAACAGTTACCAAGCAAGCATCCAGATGGCTCCATTTAAGGCATTATATGGTAGACCTTGTAGGTCACCAGTGTGCTGGACAGAGGCTGGTGAACCTGCACTGATTGGACCTGAGTTAGTTGCAGAGACTACAACGCAGATACAGTTGATACGGCAACACTTAATGACTGCGCAAAGAGTTCAGAAGAGTTATGCTGACAAGAGAAGGAGGTTCCTTGAATTTGAAGTGGGAGACATGATGTTCTTGAAAGTCTCGCCACGGAAGTGACACATGAGATTTGGAAAGAAAGGGAAATTGTCGCCAAGACATGTGGGACCGTTTTCAATCATAAGAAGGATGGGGGACGTGGCCTATCAATTGGCATTCCCATCACAGTTGGCATCTTTACACGATGTGTTCCATATATCGATGTTGAGGAAGTACAATCCTGATCTGTAATATCCCAGATTCTCAGTTTATCAATATTTACGAAAATTGCCATTGAAATGGTGAATTAAAAGGATATGACCTTAGATGGGTAAATTGTGGGGTCCATTGTTCAATTAAGACCTAATGTACATGTTATAAGGATCAAGTTAAAGTAATTGGGTAATGTACATCGAATTGGGTCAAGGTGATTATTTGGGTCAAATGACCCAATTGGGACCCAATGGGTCGTATTTGACTTCTTTGACCATTGGGTGAGCTCAAGCATAATTGGGTTAAGTTGAATTAAATGATTGAGTTTGGATTGAGTTGAATTAAATGATTGAGTTTGGATTGAGTTGAGTAATGTAAGTGAAATGTGAAAGAGAAGGTTTGTTGTTTCAAACCCCAAAAACATGGGATACACGTTGGAATGCAC
This sequence comes from Chimonanthus salicifolius, assembly GCA_013350335.1. NCBI lineage: Eukaryota > Viridiplantae > Streptophyta > Magnoliopsida > Laurales > Calycanthaceae > Chimonanthus > Chimonanthus salicifolius. The sequence goes on along the minus strand of CM023533.1, from coordinate 58,364,482 downwards.
GGGAGGCCATCTCATGCATGAAACTCTTAGATAAACAATGAATGGAAGTGGCGGTTTTATGGGAGTTACATAAGGTGAGAAGTTTATTTCAAATTCAAACCCTTATACACGTTGGATTGCATGGAGGTTTTATTCCATGCATGAAACTTCAGATGGACAACCAATGGGAAGGATGGTTTAGCACATGGGAGTTTCATTTCAAGATGAAACCCCCACATGAAAATTTAAAGGAAGAGTGGAGAAGCTCTTATTTCAAACTCACATAAGAATTAAAAGGGAGTTGGATGGTTGGGTGGTCCAAGGACTAAGACAAAACCATTGGGCTAAAGGAGTTTCATCTCATGGATGAAACTCCCACATGGGCAACTAATATAGAGTGGTGGTTACACAAGGCCAACAAAGGCTAGCCGTTGTAGCCTATGGGAGTTTCATTTCAATATGAAACTCTCACATGGAACCTTAATGAGAGAAGGATGATGGGAGGAAAGGATACCCCAAGATAACCATCGGAAGCCGTTGGGTGCCTTGGGAGTTTCATCTCAAGGATGAAACCCCCAAGGGAGGCATTAAGGAATGGAGTTACAAATGGCTTCACACATGGAGAAGGTTGCACCAAGGCAGGCCAAGAGCCAAAACCGTTGGGAGGGTTTCATCTCAAGGATGAAACCCCCAAATGGAATAAGTGAAGGAGATGAATGCAAATGGGAGTTACAAGTGATGCCACCAAGAGACACCACCATGGGCTGAATTTCATTAACCAAAGGAATTTTTATTTTAGTCTCTCTCTCTCTCTCTCCCTCCCTTGGCCGTTTTTCACCTCTCAAGACAAAGAGCCTTGGCTGGTTGTCTCTCACACAAATCATTCTTTGGCCGATCACTCCACCAAGACAAAGTGGACTTAGAGCAAAGGAAGTTTGCATCTCAATGTTTTATCACTCTCATCCAAGGCCAAGTTCTCTCTCTCTCTCTCTCTCTCTCTCTCTCTCTCACTCTCAAATCAATACCTTGGCCAAACAACTTCAAGGAGTTTCCAGCAAGATTTGTAATAGCCCGAATTTTCGAATCAATATATATTTGGCATTTATTGATTTTAATTTGAATTTTAACATGATGGAATACCAAATGAATCAAAAGTTTGGACAAGGGTCCAAGGATGGCCCAATTGGGCCATGGATTGGATGAAATCCATTTAATGAGTCAATGAGGACCAAGCGGGTCAATGATGGTCAAAGGGGGTCCGATAGCCATGTGGGGCCCAATGAATCAAAATAATCGGTTCCAACCCTAAAGTAAGTGGGCAAAGATGGAATCTAATTGGGCCATGGGCCCAATGATTACCCAATAGACCATGAATTAGAATTAATTCATTTAATTGGTCAATGGTAAGTAATTGGGTCAAGATAGTCAATTTGGGTCAAAGGGCCATAGGGGACCCAATGGGCCAAAGTAGATAAGCCCTAAGATAAATGGGTAAGACAAGAATATAATTGGGTCATGGACCCAATGGTAATCCAATTAAAATAAATTAAATGGATTAGATAATTATAAAATTATCTAAGTTAAGATGTATCAAGATTAAATGGTATGACCAAATGGGGCCCACCTCCACCTCACCCATGGAGGTGGCGTGTGGACCCAAGGATAGTGGGGCCGACCACCATGGTTCACTTAGTCAACCATGGGTGGATCTTATAGAGGGAAATTAATGGAATTAGATTAGATAGGAATTAATTAACTTAACCTGATAATCAAATTAATTAAGTTAATTAATCTAATCCAAGGATTGGTCAAAAGGGAGTCAAAACCACTCCAACAAACACAAACCACTCCTAAGAAACACAAAAATAAAACCATGGGCTTGAATGGTGGTTTTATCCCAACCACCACCATTAATGCAATGGTGGTTGGTGGGGGAATTAACGTGGAGCATGACCTAGACTAACCAAAAGATGATATCTCATCTCATTTCACTATCTCCATCGTCTCCACTCTCAAGAAACGTCCCATGCACTAAGGAAAAGAAAACAAAACTTAGAAGAGAAAACTTAGAAAGAGAAGAGAAGAAAAGAGAAGAGAAGGCAAGCTTTGGGCCACCAAGACCTTTGAAAATCTCTCCCTCATCTGCATACTCTCTTTATCTCTTAACCTAACCCTATCTTAGCCGATCCAAACATGTCCCACCATTGATCAAGCACATCTAGCCGATTAAAGATCAAGAAGAAGGAGGAGTCGTCGGATAGTAAGTATGTTCTAAACAAGAAATTTATTATTTAAGTTTTTAATTTTGAAATCCATCCTTGCCATATGATGGTGGCCAAATTATTTTAGGCTATGGAATGGATCTAAAATCCATCAAATGGAAGGCAAAGAAATGGAAGAGATGGTCTAAGAAAAAAATGAAATGAATGGAAAAGATGGAAGCTTTAATGGATTGAATGGACCTTAGGGTTCGGCCATGTAGCATGGCCGAACCCCATGGCCAATGTGGATGATTTTTAATTAGGGTTTGAAGGTTTAAAAGTATGGAGACTGATCAATGGTTTTATGAGGATTTCAAGATGTTAAAATGATTAAAAGTTGATAAATTTTAAGAGGTTTTGAATAAGGAAATTTCATGAAAATATGGGTGATCTTTCATGGCCTTGAAAGGCATAGAATGGAATGAATGGATGACCATAGGGTTCGGCCATGCTAGCCGAACCCCATGGTGAATAATGAGTGATTTATTAAGGTTATTAGGTTTAAAGATAATGAAGAAAAATGATAAATGTAAATGGACTTATTGAGTATGGAATGTGAGGTTTAGATGGAATGAAAATGGCGATGATTTAGTGATTTGAAAATAGATTATTTTGGGACAAAATTAATGATTTTCATGAAGATCTTAAAGTTGGTAATAGATGGTATTTTGTTGATGGAAATGAGGAAATAATTGGTGGTAGAAGTGGAATTTAAATGTAATTAAAAATCCAAGATAAAAATAAGGGAAAGACATCATGGGTTCGGCCATGGTGTATGGCCGAACCCATGACCCATGTTTTAGGTCATTCATGGGCTAAGTATGGTTTATATATGTGCTTAAATGAAATGGAAATTAAGTTAAGTTAATGATAAAATTTAAATGGATGTTACAAGTATGATATGTGATGTTTAAATGGAATAAAGATAGTGATTGAAATGGATGATTTAAGTTTTATTGGAGGTATGTTTAAATGGGTAATTGAAACCAAGAAGGATGGGGAAAGAAACATCATGGGTTCGGCCATGATGTATGGCCGAACCCATGACCCAAATTTTGATCAATTTTAGACTAAGGTTAATGCATGTATCAATGCCTAGGAGGTTGTTTTAAAGGGCCAAAATGAATGAAGATTTGTGATTTTTGAAATGGATTATTTTTGGGACAAAATATGAGTCTTTGAAAATGGCACCAATAAAAGTGAACCATGAACCCTATGGTAATATTTTGGGACTTTTATGAATGGAAAACAATGGAGAGAAATGAAAATATTAAATGGATTGGTAAGCATGGTAGGTGATGTTTTATATGAGATGAAAAATGGGGTTTTAAATAAATGACTTAAATTCATTTGGTGAAGGTAAAATGAACCAAGAAATTAGGAAATGGACATCATGGGTTCGGCCATGACATCATGGGTTCGGCCATGGTGTATGGCCGAACCCATGACCCCTTTGGGAGCCATATTATGGGCTAGGTATGGAATTATTTATGGGATTAAATATTTACAAATTTAATTAAACTAGATGGCTGATTTTATGATGTTATGTCATGATTAAGAAATTATAAATGGGTCCAAGTTTATGGGTCAAATATGGGCTTAAATATGCATGGATAAAAGGGGTAACTTAACCATGGAAGAGGAGTGGCAAAACCGTAATTTGTGGCCACATTGAAGGACCATGGGTTCGACCATGGTACATGGCCGAACCCTATGGGGGTTGGACATGAAAATGGAAATATTATGAATGAATAAAGGAAGCGGATAGTTGCTGCGTTTTAGGCTCGCAAATCGGAATTTTAAATTTGGCCAAAATTGGATTTATGTATGAGTCTAAAACCAATGGATAATGGGCTAAGTTAGGGACTTAATCATGGATGATGTATGGACTAATTGGGTAAATGTAATAAGGTATCGGGCGTCACAAACGGTACGCGATCGGCAATAGGATTATCGAACTGGAAGCGTAACGGAACGCGACACGGTATTCGGTAGGATTCCTACCTTTTCGTAAGCGATGGATATGTGATGGTGTTTTAAATTATTTTGACTTGGGTTATTATGGATTTATGATTTTAATTTATGATTTATGGGACTTGCACTATGATGGGTTTTAACTTATGAATTACATGTTAGTATCATGGATTATATTTTAATATTATGCATCATATGACTATGTATGGTACATCGAATATGGTCTATCTATATACTACATAGCATAATGCACCTACATCTCATGCATGGCATGGGCAGAAAAAAATAAACAAACTGGAGTCCATGCTCCGTCGGGGCGACCGAGAATCAGACATGGGGATTGCCTGAGGGCTATAACCGGAGTCCATGCTCCGTCGGGGCGACCGAGAATCAGACATGGGGATTGCCTGAGGGCTATAACCGGAGTCCATGCTCCGTCGGGGCAACCGAGAATCAGACATGGGGATAGCCTGAGGGCTATAACCAGAGTCCATGCTCCGTCGGGGCAACCGAGAAGCAAACATGGGGAACAGGATATTGTATGATCATACGGATAATGGGTGGGACACATGACATAAGCACCCATGACATAGCATTCATCACATACTTATTTTGTTGTATTTTATGTTATCGGTATGTGTGTATCACTAATCCATGTGCTAGACCTACTCGGAGTCCTACTGGGCGCGTTGACTAACGCCCTACTTCTACCCTAGCTGATGACGCAGGAGAGGCAGGAAGCGGTGGAAATACCGGAGGCCAAGCTTAGGAGCTTGGAAAGCGCAGTCCTAGTTTATATTATGTTTACATTTTGGAAATGTAATTTTAAAGTAACTTAGCTTGTCGGGATGTATAAGTTTACATTCTTGCGATGGTTTGGACGTTACTTATGGACGATTACATTTTGTGATATAATTATGAATTTAGGGGCATTTTAGTAATTCAATGTTGTATCTTCCCTTCTATCTAAAAACCGGTAGGATAGACTCTAGCATTATGTTCCGCAATAATTATAATCCACGAGCTTACTTCCTACGCGTGAACCGTTCTAGTGGACTTAGCTCCGCGCACGCGTGGGGTTGGCCAGTTAAGGGCCGAGCTCTAGAAGCTCGGACTTAACTCGCGTCGTGGCGTCCGCGCCCTTTCTCACTCTTCTATTTCAAAAAAAAAAATAGACTCTGATTTTCGGAAAGCGGGTGAAAAAGGGCGGGGCGTTACAAGATTAGGCTCGGCTAAAGATCAAGAAGGGAGGACTAAGGAAGGAGAGGATCAAGAAGGAGTGAAACAATTGGAGGAGTCGCGGTTTTGGTAAGTGCTCAATAAACACTTGTTAAATAAAATGGTTAAGGAAGCATGATCCGACCATTGTATGGCCGAACCTATCAAGGGTTTAAATCATGGATAATGATGTTTAAAAAGGGAAGAACATGAATCATAGGGTTCGGCCACTTTGTATGGCCGAACCCCATGAAAAGATTTGGTTATTTTTATGGGGTCTTTGAGAGATAAAAACCATACAATGTTATGAAGGTTTTTAAAGGTGTTTTAAATGGAGATAAGGTTAAGGTTATGGGTCGGCCATTGCATGGTTGAACCATAATGTTATTATGGCTAAGATGCTAATCATGAACCATGTATGGAATGGGTGGAAAATCAGGGATTAAAAGGGTGAGGTTCGGCCATGTTGTATGGCCAAACCCCACTAAAGAATATGTATGGACTTAGGGTTTTTGGATATTGAATTTAAGTGGACTGTTTTAATATTTTTTTAAGGGTTTCAAAACATGAAATTGGTGGATGCATGTTAAAGATTTGAAGGACTTTGAAGGGCTTAAATAGAGTAATGTTTGTGGACATAGGTTGTTAGCAAGGTTAAACAATTGTTGTACAAATGATTATCTAAGGGAAAGAATGGCAAAAATGGTAAATAGGTGAAAATAAGGAACCATGGGTTCGGCCATGGTGTATGGCCGAACCCCATGGGAGTCATTTGCTGGACATAGGGCCAATGTATGATGGATTAAAGTGAGTGAAAGGTTAAACAAGGGTTAGACCAATGGCAAAACCGTAAATACAAGCTAGAATGTAAAAATGAGAAATTGATGAATCATGGGTTCGGCCATGATGTATGGCCGAACCCCATAGGTAATATTTTTATGGACTTATGATGTTATGTGAGTTAGATCGATAATGTGTGAATGATTAGATGAATCGATTGACAATGAGACTTAATTAAAGGGGACTAAAGGACCAAAACCAAGATGATGAAGTTCGGCCATGTTGTATGTCCGAACCTAATCAAGGTGTGTTTTATGGATTGAGGGTCTTAAATGGGTCATTTGGATGAGCTCGGTTAAATAAAAGGGACCAAATTAAAAAGGGTGAGGTTCAGCCATGGTGTATGGCCGAACCCCACAAGGATGGTTTTTGGGACTTAGACTTAATTAGAAACCAAATGAGATATATGTTTGACTTATTGACATGTAACAAGGTAAAGCGGGACTTCTTAAACGGTGCGCAGTGGTGAACGGTTTTCGGACAAGAACGCGAGGTCAAACTAGTTGTCATTGGTAGGATTCTACCTCATTGGAACATGGATATGTATATGGTTTTATCTTATTTGATGGTTTATGATGTAGTTATATTATGTTTCAAAAGTTAAGTTTTTAAATGCTATGGTTAATTATATTGCATAGCATATGGACTTGTACATCTCATGCATGGCATGGGAGGGAAGTTGGTAACTGGAGGCCACGCTCTGTCGGGGCGTTCGTAAGGCAATCGTGGGAAGACCTTGATGTGTATAATGCCATCAAGTAGAATCCGGAGGCCACACTCCGTCGGGGCGTCTGAAAGATCACTGTGGGGATCCCTTGATGAGGGGAATTCCATCAAGGGGTTACATGGAATGTAATGGGTGGGACTCATTGCATAAGTCATATGGCATGACATGATTTTACATGATTTTGATGATATGATATTTTATATGATATTTGATACTAACCCATGTGATAACCCTACTTAGAATTCCTATTGGGCGCGTTGTTCTAACGCCCTACTTCTACCCTAGTGAATGACACAGGAAAGGAAAGGATCGAGGATCGTGAAAGAAGCCAAGCATAGGAGCATGGATATATGAATGAATTTTATTTATTAGATTCTGTTGAGTTACTATGGACATGTAATAACTTAGATATTATTGCTATGGTTTGGAATGGTTTGATTGAATGATTAAGTTAACGTAATTTTGGAAAATTGACTAAGTATTTTGCTATCTAAAATAAATGGACTAGAGTTAGGTTCTATTATAATCCGCAATCAGTTTATGTTATATTCCGCAATTCTAAACTTAATACGTGTGAACCGTCTCAGTGGACTTAGTCCATGTACACGTATGGTTGGCCAGTTAAGGGTTGGGCTTTAGAAGTCTGGACTTAGCTCGCGTCGTGACGTCCCGCTCTTTATCACTTTAAAAAAAAAAATAGACTCTGATTTTCGGAAAGCATAATGAAAAAAAGGCGGGGTGTTACATGATCCTTCTCACGTACTGAACGTACAAGACATAAAGGTTCAGAGCGACGTGACATACATCGAGAAGCCTGTCCGAGTGGTGGACACAGAACAATGGGTACTACGGAACCAAGCGATCCAGTTCGTCAAAGTAGTATGGGATCGACATGGTATTGAGGAAGCTACATTGGAACTCGAGTCAGAAATGAGAAAAGCTCATCCTGAGCTATTTATGTAAATGTTTGAAACCCTACTTCACTCGATTTTCGGGATGAAAATTTTAAAAAGAGGGTCGTATTGTAACACCCCGGATTTTCAATTTATTATTATATATGAAAATTACCCATTTAATTTGTGAATATTAGTTATGGATCTTAAATTGGGTAAAGAATTGGGTAATTGGCCCAATTAGGACACAAAGGATTTGGAATTGGTTGCAATAAAAATTAAATGGGGCTGGATTTAATTATTAATGCAATATTACATAAATAAGGAAATGAGTTGTTGTTTGGCCGTGTGTGACATATCCATATCCATGGGATATGCGAAATCCATGAGGATAAGTTGGAGTATCTCTAAAAAGGAGTTCTTTCTTGGTTAGGAATAATATTAGGGTAATTGCTAAATTACAATAGGCGCATGTTATATTCTAATTAGGACTCTCAAAAGTGGGAAATAAGAGGAGCACACGGCAATGGCAAACAAAGCAAGGGGCGCACGGCATTGAGGTAAGTATTATCTTAAGCACCTTCTAAAAATAGGATCAAGGGGAGTCTTATAAGGAAAAGGCTCAAGGCAAGGGCTCACGGCATTGCTATTGTTATCTTAGCATTGGCCGATTGGGAGGTTATTAAAGAGAGATAGGAAGGTCAGCAATTGCTATCTCAAGAACCTTCTAAGATAAGTTTAATTGTAAGTAATAAAAGGAGAGAAGGACAAGGGCGCACGGATTGCACATCTCTGTCTCTCCAATTTTCTTTCTCTCTCTCCCTCTTTCAAGTTCTCATCCACGGCAAGAACAAGGAGAAGGAGAAGGCAGCCAGCAAGAGGTGTTCTTGGTTTGGAAGAAATTAAGAAGAAAGGAGAATGATTGGAAGAGCAAGAATCAATCGGAACCGGTTAGTATTTTTATTTGATAAATTTGTTTTAAAAGAAAAGAACTGTAACACCCCGGATTTTCAAGTTATAAATATTTACGGAAATTACCCATTTAATTTGTGAAATTTTAGATATGGATCCTGTATGGGTAAAATGTTGGGTCTTTACCCAATTAAGACCCAACGGTTTTGGTAAATGGTTTCAATGGAATTAAATGGGGCTAAATTTATTTAGTAATGCAATACATATATATATATATATATATATATATATATATATATATATATATGGAAGAGATTGATGAAAGATTGTAGGAGTTGCATAGGTCGCATGAGAGATATGCATATCCAAGAATATTGTCTTGGCCGTGTATAGAAGAATTGCACATGTATGAGATATGTGCATGAGGTGTAAGAATATCGCTAAAAAGGGATTCTTTCCATAATTAAAAAGGGCACACGGTAATGGCTAATAAAGGGTCTTAGCATATTCTAATTAGGACTCTCCCAAAGTGGGAAGCCTAAACTCGGCAATGGCTATCTCAAGCAAGGCCACAAGCCAATTGCCATTTACTATAAGATTGGCCGAGTGAAGGTTTTAGGGAGAGGGGCGCACGGTAATTCCTATCTTGACAGCTTCTAAGTTAGGAACCAATGGAAGATTAATTAAAGCAATGGCTAATTTAAAGGGTAGTGCACACGGCAATGGGGATTGCAGCAAGGTGTACACGGAAATGTCTATGTATATACATGGTTGAAAATATTACTTACTATCTAAGCAAGATAGGACTGAATAGAGGTAAATAAAATGAGAGATTGAGAGGCTCACGGCAATACACAAATCAGCAAGGGCTTGGCGCTGGTTTGCATATTGGCAATAAGGTATTCTCGGCATAACAAAGAGAAGGAAGGGCAGCCAGCAAGGAGGAGAAAACACTAAGGAAAGAAGAAGATTGGAAGAGCAAGATCAACCAACGGAAAATCGGAGGAGTCGCGGAACCGGTAAGTAATTTTATAATTTTTGTTTAAAGAAAAAGAACCATAGGGTTTGGCCATGGTGTATGGCCGAACCCCATGGAAAAATATTGAGGGATGAATGATGAGGTTTTAATGGAAAGACATGGTCTAAATTATGTGTTTTTAAGGGATGAAAACCATGGAAAAACATGGTTTAAATTATGGGTCTTTGGGTTGAAAACCATGGACTAATTATGCATGTTTTAAAAGGGATTTAAAATGGTTTAAGAAGAGGTTGATAAACCATAGGATTCGGCCATGGTGAAGGGCCGAACCCCATGAAAGGTTGTTGGTTATTTTATGGGAGAAAAACCATGGAATAATTATGGGATTTTGAAGGATGAATCCCATGGAAAGGATAAATGATTTATTTTAAATGGATTTGTGTTGATGTTTTCTTAGATGCAATTAAATCATGAAAACCATGGAGGGTTATGTTGTTTGAATTCATTTAAAAGAGAACCTTATGAACCATAGGGTTCGGCCATGGTGTATGGCCGAACCCCATGGAGTTGTAATGGCATTTTTAATGTATGTTAATTGTTTTTGGAAGGTAGAGATTAAATTGGAAAGTCTCAAATTTTGGAAGGTAGAGATTTAATTGGAAAGTCTCTAATTTTGGAAGGTAGAGATTAAATTGGAAAATCTCTAATTTTGGAAGGTAGAGACTAAATTTAGAAACTTTCTAAATATGGACTTGTTGATAAAAAAAGGAAGGCCACTTGAATTATGGATTCAAATATGGAAGTTGCTATGATTGGGAAGTTATGCACCAGAGGGTTCGGCCAAGGTGTAGGCCAAACCCCATGGACCAAATTAAGGAATCATATGGGGTTTTAGGTCATGGTTAATGGTTTGTTTTATGAATCAATATTATGGGTTTTTATTTATGTTTTTGATTTATGAATCAAATTATGAACCTATGTTACGGATCAACTTGGGAGTTTTATGTTGGGTTTTACTAATGATCAATTATGGACCTATGTTTTGAACATAAACATGAGGTAATGGAGACCATGGCAGAATTGTAAATAAGAATGAAAATGTTAGGCCATGGGTTCGGCCATGGTGTATGGCCGAACCCCATGAGAATGATTATGGATTTTATGGACTTGATATGGTTAGGTTAACGGATCATTAATGGAGCTCTAACATGGATTGGTCATGGATTTAACATAAGTGATTGATTAAATATTAATTGGTGCATACCAATTTATGTTTATCAATTTTATTATTGGACTACGGGCTATGTTTGCCATGGATGGCATTGTTGTAAATATAAGTGAAAGTGTTGGATCATGTGTTCGGCCATGGTGTATGGCCGAACCCTATGAGGAATATTTTATGAACCATGAATCAATGGTGGATGATGTTTTGGAATCTAAACCTAAGGTGAGGAAGGTAATGGCAAGGATAATTAAAGGCCAAAGTGGAGAATCATGGGTTCGGCCATGGTGTATGGCCGAACCCCATGAGGTTCTTTATGTAAGGGCCCGAAATTTTTAAATTAATAAATAAATGTGGATATAAGTTATTTTAGTGATGGAAATTGGAAAATTGGTGAAGTAAAGAGTAAATGGGCCAAAAATTTGGACAAAGGCCCAAGTATGGCCCAATGGACTATGGAGTTGATTTAAATTCATTTAAAGGGGCAATGAGGGTTAAATGGGTCAAGAATGGTCAAATTGGGTCACATACCCATTTGGGACCCGATGGGTCAAAGTAGTTGAGCTCTAAGGTAAATGGGCTAGATGGAAATGTAATTGGACCATGGGCCCAATGGTGATCCATTTAGAGGGTATTCAATGAAATTAAATCACCTAAGTTAAGTTAAAAATTAAATCAAGGTAATGTGGCCAAGTGGGACCCACCTCCACCTCATCAAGTGAGGTGGCGTGTGGGCCGAGGTTTGGTGGGGCCGACCACCATGGGTGAATTGGTCAACCATGGGTGGGTATATAAAGGTGATTTAAATAAATAAATGGAAATTAAAGTAACCTAAATATCTAAATATTAAATGATTAAAATTATTTAAGTGAAGTGGTCAAAGTGGGGTCAAGAGGTGAATACCAAAATACCTCATCTCAACCTCAAGTGTAAAAACGTTGGGCTTGGTGGTGGTTATCTAAACCACCACCATAAAGCAATTAAAATATCTTAGGGTTGGTGGGATAATAAATGTAAAATGTAAATTAAGTCAACAAAGGGAGATAAGCCTTATTTGGTTCCCTCATTCTCGTTTTGCACTAACTCCATCTTTTGCACTCCTCCATTGCCGTCCCATGCTCCAAGTGAAGGAGAGAAAGAGAGTGAAGGAGAAGAGAAGAGAAGGAGAGAAGAAAAAAAGTGGAAATTTAGGCAAAATCACTCTAAGATCAATGTTATTCCCTCCCCTCTCATCATCTCTCCCTTTCCCTCTCTCAATTTAAGCTCTACTTTGGCCGATTCTAGGGTTGGGGATTGCCACCATTAATCAAGAACCTTGACCTATCAAAGATCAAGAGGAAGGAGAGAGGAGGCTACGGAGACCGACGGGAGTGACGGAAATCGGAGGAGACGGCGGATTGTAAGTGTTTCTTAAACAAGAAATTTTGGAATTTTAGGGTTTAAGAATTGGAATTTATTTTTGTGAAATAAATGGTGGATAGATAATTTTATGCTATGGAATTTAGATCCATCAAATGGAAGGGTGGAAGATGGAGAAAACCCTAAATGGGTAAATTAGGGTTAGGGTAAGAAAATAAATAAATGGATTATGTGCATTGGGCAATTTATGAAATTAAGAATGGAATTAGGTTATTGGAAGGAAATCATGGGCCATAAGGTTCGGCCATGTAGCATGGCCGAACCCCATGGTGAGTGATTTGGTGGTTGGTTTAATTGGTTAGGGTTTTATGGATGGAAGACAATGAGGGTTTTGATTAATGAATTTAGGGTTTTAATGAATGCATGGGAGTAAGGTTTTAAAATGAGTTTATGATAAAAATGCAATGGAGTCTTATGGTTTTGAAATGCATGGAGGGAATGAGCCTTGAACCATGGGTTCGGCCATGGTAAATGGCCGAACCCTATGGTGATGAAATGATGATTAAATGGTGGGTTTAAAGGATAATGTGTTGATGAATTTAGGGTTTTTAAATGAACAAGTGTAATGATCCAAATGGGGTTAAGAATATGGTTTAGATGCATGATTTAAAACCTCTCATGGGAAGAGTTGATGAATTAGGTATTTTGAACCCATGACCCATTTTGTAAGTCATTGTATGAGCTAAGGTTTGGTCCATGTTTGTGTTTAGATGAAGGAAAATTTTATTAATTTAGATGGCTGATTTTGTTTCATGTTGGGTCATGGTTAGTGAATCCTTAGTGGATCTAAGTTATGGATGAATTTTAGACTTAAAATATACATGAATGGGTGAATGATTAAACATGGAAGGGAGAGTGGCAAAATGGTAATTATTAGCCACATTGAAGAACCATGGGTTCGGCCATGGTACATGGCCGAACCCCATGTATATTAGACATGAGCTTGGGTGCATTAGGATGACCTAATGAATGATTTAAATTGAATGGTGAATGGTGTTTGTGTTCCCCAAATGAAATGAATGAATAATGCACTCATATTAGTTAAATGCATGAGGTAAGTCCCATGAAAAGATTTGATGAATTTGATGTTTTTGGACCCAAGAAAAAAATGGAGAAAGGAACATCATGGGTTCGGCCATGGTGTATGGCCGAACCCATGCCCCAAATTGTAAATCAATTTGGGTTTAAAGTCAATGGGTATATACGTGATTAAGTATGGGGTTTGAATGGGTTTAAATGAGTAATGGTTAGATTAATTACATGACAAATTTTAATGTTTTGGTAAGTCAATAATGGACCTAAGTTAAGGACCTAAGTTGTGGATTAAATTTTGGGCTTAAGTAGGCATGAATTAATGAAAAATTGTTTATGTGAAGGGTAGTGGCAAAAATGGTAAATATGGGCTAAAATGAAGAAACCCACTAAGTTATGATTTATGGGCTTGGAAATGATTAAAACTTGGATTGATTTGGTAATTTAATAAGGTACTGGATAGCGCGAGCGGTACGCGAGTCGGAAGCCGGATTATCGGACGAAAACGAAATAAAGACGCGAGTCGGTATTCGGTAGGATTCCTACATTTTTGTAAGCCATGGATTGGGTGATGTTTTCTTTAATTTATTTTGGAAAGCATGTGGTTGTCTTTAAGATGAGTTTTGGATTATGGATCTTGTGATGTTTTCCTTTAAATTATTTTGGAAATTATGTGAATGCTTATGATGGGTTTTGGATTAAATATTGTGGGATGGTTTCCCTTTGATTTAGTTGGTAATCTTGTAATTGTTTTAAGATGGGTTTTATTACTATTGAATTTCATATATTACATGGAATATGGCATTTACATCTCATGCATGGCATGGGAGGCATATGACAGGGGAAGGATGAAACGAAACCGGAGTCCATGCTCCGTCGGGGCGACCGATAAACAGCATGGGGACATTTCACATATGTATTATTATACTTTGATGCTTGATGAGGCTTTGCCATCAAGGGGGGGGGCTCTTGTAATTATGATACCTTGATGATGGTTCTTCCATCAAGAGGGAGGATTTGTGATTGTTTGCATCTTGACGAGGTTTTTCCGTCAAGAGGGATATGACAGTATATGGCAGGAATGATGGGTGGGATTCATAACATTGACACCCATGGCATATCATTTACTTATATTTCAGTATATGGTGGTTTATAGTTTTCACTGTGTTATTATCTGTATGTGGTTATTACTAACCCATGTGCTAGCCCTACTCGGAATCCTACTGGGCGCGTTGTTCTAACGCCCTACTTCTACCCTAGCTGACGATGCAGGAGATGGCGGACCGGAAGGGAGAGACGGAAGCCAAACTTAGGAGCTTGGGGAGGCGGATTAACTATTTTGTTTTACTTTATTTTGGAAAAGATGTATTTGTATAGTTAGCTTGTCGGAAATGTAATAATTTAGGTAGTTTACTATGTTTTATAAATTATTTTGGACAGTACAGTATGAGGGCATTTTAGTAATTTAATGGATATCTCTTCCCTGCTATCTGAAGAATTGGTAGGATAGTTCTATGATCATCCGCATTTATTTTTATGTTCCGTGAGCTTACTTACTACGCGTGAACCGTACTCGTGGACTTATGTTCCACGCACGCGTAGGGTTGGCCAGTTAAGGGCCGGGCTTTAGAAGCTCGGAACTTAACTCGCGTCGTGACGTCCGCGCCCTTTGTCACTTTTATTTTAAAAAAAAAAAAAATGTACTCTAATTTTACGGTGAAAAGGGGCGGGCGTTACACTTTATGGACCTAAGATGGTGAACTTGTATAATGGGCCTTTGTATAATGTAATTGAATGGTTCACCAAACCAAGGGATGAAAGGCGAGAATAATGAAATTATAACCTTGGAAGGCAATTTAGTAATTATCACTTAAATGGAAAGTTCATGGGTTCGGCCATGATGTATGGCCAAACCCCATGAGATGGTTTGTGGATAAAACATGAACTTAGGAAAAATTTAATGATTAAAAGGATTGGATTATGGAATGATAGTCGTGGATGGCATTTTGGTAATTAACTGAAAATAAGGGACCATGGGTTTGGCCATGGTGTGTGGCCAAACCCCATGGGGACTGTTTTGATGAACATAGGGCTACGTATGTTGAATTAAATGAATGAATTGTTAATTAAAGATTAGACCAATGGCAATTTGGTAATATCGGCTGAAAATGATAAACCATGGGATTGGTTTATGGACTTAAAATATTGTAAATCAAGTGGGACTTGGTTTTGATTGATTGTTATATTATAAAGTAACGGGACCTCAGAATATGTTTACCATCGTGAACAGTTACCGGACGAAAGGCGCAAGGACACGTTAGCGGTCTTTGGTAGGATTCCACCTCTTTGAAACCATGGGTTTAATGTACATTGTTTTTATCTTGAATTGATAAATTTATATTGCAAAGGATATGTTTCAAATGTGAAGTTTTAAATGCTATGTTTATATGATAAAATAGCATGTGTTGTATATGTTTCAAATATGAGTTTTTATATGCTATGATTTGTATAATTGCATAGCATGTAGACATTTGAATCTCATGCATGGCATAGGAGGGATGAATGGTATCCAGAGACCCACACTCTGTCGGGGCGTCCGTAAAACACTCGTGGGGGGGATACCTTGATGAGGAGCTTTCCATCAAGAGGATATTATGTATGAAATGTAACCGGAGATCCATACTCCGTCGGGACGTCCGTAATAGAATCGTGGGGGATACCTTGATGTGATTTCCATCAAGAGGATACTATGTATGAAATGTAACCGGAGGGTCCACACTCCGTCGGGGCGTCCGAAAGACCTATGTGGTGGGTACTTTTATGTACATGTGATGGGTGAGACTCATTGCATATGATAGCATGGCATAGCATTGAATCGGCATGATTATGATCTTTATTATCATGCAAGGTTTCTGATTTTTATCGGTATGATTGGATCTCTATTATCATACACTGTTTTGGATACGATGCTTTGTAAGTATGGAATGATTTATTATAACTGGTTTTGATATATATATATATATATATATATATTATCTGGATTTTTGGTACTAACCCATGTGTTAACCCTAATTGGAATACCTATTGGGCGCATTGTACTAACGCCCTACTTCTACCCTAGTGGATGATACAAGAAACGAGAGAAACGATGAATGCGAAACGGGCCAGGCATAAGAGCTTAGAGGATTACAGTTTATATTTTGTTTAAGATGCTCATGGGCTTGTATTTTGAGTATCTGGAATTCGGATTGTAATAACTTAGATGAATTTGCTATGGTTGGATGTTTTGTTGGATAATTGCGTTATGATAATGATGATTAAGGACTTGACGTATTTTGCTATCTGAATGGAATAGAACTGTGTTCTATTATATTTCCGCATGTTATGATTATTATTCCACATGTTTATATTGCTATGTGTGAACCATTTTTCTTGGACTAAATCCATGCACACATAAGTTGGCCAGTTAAAGGTCGGACTTTAGAAGTTCGGACTTAGCTTGCGTCATGACGTCCCACTCTCTATCACTTTTCGTTTATAAAAAAAAATAGACTCTGATTTTCGGAAGAGAAAGCAAGTGAAAAAGGGCGGGGCGTTACAAGAACCATAGGGTTCGGCCATGGTGTATGGCCGAACCCCATGGAAGAAGAATGAAAAATAATAATGGTAATTTTATATGGAAAGAAAAGAACCATAGGGTTTGGCCATGGTGTTTGGCCGAACCCATGGAGGAACATTGATTGATTAATGGAAGTTTAAATGATGGAAATAATATGAGGGTGTTAAAAAGGGTTTTAATAAAGATCTTTAGACCATGGGTTCGGCCATGGAGTATGGCCGAACCCCATAAATAATTATGGGTTTAAGTTCATGAATTTTAGATCTTGGAAACCATGGAAGGAATACCAATGTTTTGAAGGGATGAATGTCAATGTTTAATAAAATTTTTTAGAAGGAGGATTGTGAACCATAGGGTTCGGCCAAGGTGTATGGTTGAACCCCATGGTGTTGTATTGGTATTTTTGATGTTTGATTATTGATTAAAATGGAGTATAGTTATTAAATGGGAAAGTTTCTAATTATGGAAGGAGGTTGCTAAATTAAAAAGCTTTTATTTATGGAAGTTATATTAATTTAGAAAGTGAATGGAAAAGGGTTGGATTGTCTCAATTGGGTGAGGTTCGGCCATGGTGTATGGCCGAACCCCACTAGAGTTTATTTATGGAAGATGATTTCTAATTATGGAAGTTGCACGCTAAATTAGGAAACTATCTAATTAGGAAATTTGCATGGAAGTTGCATGCTAAATTAGGAAACTATCTAATTATGGAAGTTGCATGCTAAATTAGGAAACTTTCTAAATATGGACCTTCTAATTATGGAATTGTTAATTATCGAATTGCTAATAATGGAGGTTGATGAAAATGGAAACTTAGATATCATAGGGTTCGGCCATGGTGCTTGGCCGAACCCTATGAACCAATTTTGGATCTATGAAGTTTATGTGTAAATGTCATGGATGGATTTTGGACATAAACCTAAGGTAATGGCAAAGTTGTAAATACATGCTAAAATGGAAGGTTAGCCATGAATGGCAATATTGTAATTTAAATGAAGAAGAACTATGACCACATGGCCAAACCCCATGGAAAATTATTTGGTGGACTTGGGATTTTTTATGTCATTGGATATGTATAATGGCATTATTGTAAATAGGGTAAAAAATGAAAGACCATGGGTTCGGCCATGGTGTATGGCCGAACCCCATGGGGATTGGTTTATGAACTTAAAAGATTGTAAATCAAGTGGGACTTGGTTTTGATTGATTGTTATATTATAAGGGAACGGGACCTCACCAGGTGTGTACGATCGTGAGCGGTTACCGGACGAAAGACGTAAGGACACGTTAGCGGTCTTTGGTAGGATTCCACCTCTTTGAAACCATGGGTTTATGTATATTTGTTTTATCTTATTTTTGATGAAATTATGTAATAAAGGATATATTTTAATATTATGATTTTAAATGCTATGTTTATATGATAAAATAGCATGCGTTGGATATGTTTCAAAATGTGATTTTAATGCTATGTTTATATGATAAAATAACATGTGTTTTCATTGGCATCTCATGCATGGCATGGGGTGAAGGATTTGTAACCGGAGGGTCCACACTCCGTCGGGGCGTTCGAAAAACCTATGTGGGGTACCTTGATGTGTTTTTCCATCAGGAAGAAACCGGAGGGTCCACACTCCATCGGGGCGTCCGAAAGACCTATGTGGTGGGTACTTTATGTACATGTGATGGGTGGGACTCATTGCATTTGTCATCATTGCATGGCATCGTTTTATATGGTTTTGGACATTATGATATTATAAATGTTTTGTACTAACCATGTGTTAGCCCTAATTGGAATACCTACTGGGCACGTTGTTCTAACGCCCTATTTCTACCCTAGTGGATGACACAGGAAATCAGGAAAACGATGAATGCAAGAGTGGCCAGGCATAGGAGCATGAATGATTTAGTTTATATTTTTAATAAAGTTAATCATGGACTTGTATTTTGAGTATCTAGATTTCGGAATGTAATAACTTAGATGTTGGATGTTTATTTGGATAATTATGATATTTGAATGATGATTAAGGACTTGACATACTTTGCTATCTGAATGGAATAGAACTTGGTTCTATTATTATTCTGCATGTTATGATTCCATAGTTATGATTTTTATTCCGCAAGTTGATATTGTTATGTGTGAACCATTTTCGTGGACTTAGTCTATGTACACATAGGGTTGGCTAGTTAGGGGTCGAACTTTGGAAGTTCGGACTTAGCTCGCGTCGTGACGTCCTGCGCTCTATCACTCTTTGTTTTATAAAAAATAAAAAATAAACTCTGATTTTACAGAAAGAAGCGAGTGAAAAAGGGCGGGGCGTTATAGAACTGAATTCTAATGGATTCCAATCTTGCTACGGGAGCAAAGGTTTCATCAAAATCTAAAACTTCAATTTGAGTGTATCCCTAAGCTACTAGTCTTGCTTTGTTTCTCACAAGGGTTCCATGTTCATCCAGCCTGTTTTTGAAAATCCATTTTGTTCCAATTATGTGTGTTTCCTTTGGTCTAAGAACCAAATCCCATACATCATTTCTAGAAAATTGTCCTAGTTCCTCTTGCATAGCATTAACCCATTCTTCATCAGCTATGGCTTCTTCTATCCTTTTGGGTTCCAGTTGTGAAGTAAACCACACATAATTAACCAAGTTCTCAAGTTGTCTTCTTGTTCTTACTCCAGCAGTGAGTTCCCTTATGATTTGTTTGAGAGGGTGTTCCTTTATATTTTTAAGAGGTTTTGGTTCAGGTGGGAGATCTTATGGTTCACCTTTGTTTTCTAGATTTTCTTCTTCTTGAGCTAAACTGATGATTTCCACTTCTTTTAACTCTTTATCTGGTGTACTTACTTGGTCATCTACTACAACATTCACTGATTCTTGGATGGCACCAGTTCTAAGATTGTTTACCGTATAAGCATGACTATTTGTGAAATATTCTAAGAAGATGCCATCATCGCTTTTGGATTCAAATTTTCCTAAATGCTCTCTATCCCGCAGTATGTGACACTTGCTTCCAAAGACTTTAAAGTACTTAGAGTTGGGTTTCCTACCAATCCAAGTTCATACGCAGTTTTGTTTAGCCCGACTCTCAAATATACTTGATTAATGATATATCATGCAGTGTTAACAGATTCAACCCACATATTTTTTAGAACATTCTTACTTTCAAGTAAGGTGTTTGCCATTACTTGAAGGATCCTATTTTTCTTCCCGTCAACTCCATTTTGTTGAGGTTTTTGGGGGTAGAATATTCATGATGGATGCTGATTTTCAAATTCCCTCCCATGATCAGTCCTTTTTCTGTGAATATTTGACTTTTTTTGCATTCGTAATCCGTTTTGCAATGATTTTGAATTCATGAAATGCATCATATTTTTCCCTCAAGAAAGCCACCCAAGTGGAGCCTTTTCCCCAGTTGAGCCTTTTAGAGAAGCCTATTTTCTTGACCAGCCACGTTCACTATACCCAACTCCCGTTCCAGGAGTATGAGGCAAATTAAAAATATCCATGACCTATTCTCAGAAAAGGTTAGAGATGGAAAGATTGGGATGGTACTCTGAAAAAAAAAAAGGAGAAAATAGTTAAAAAAAAAAAAAGGGAACATTCAGACACCAAAAATAAAGATGTGAAAAAGAAAAAGTAGAAAAAGAAAAATAAATACTTTGAAAAGTGCCGAAAGAAAATAGAAAAAAAATATCCCATTCTGAAGACCTCTAACTTTTTATGTGCCCGCCCCTTTTTCACCCGCTTTCTGAAAATCAGAGTCAATTTTTTTTTTTTTTTGAAATAGAAGAGTGAGAGAGGACGCGGACGCCACGACGCGAGTTAAGTCCGAGCTTCTAAAGCCCAACCCTTAACTGGCCAACCCCACGCGTGCGCGGAACTATGTCCACGAGAATGGTTCACGCGTAGGAAGTAAGCTTGCGGATTATAATCATTGCGAAATATGATAATAGAGTCTATCCTATCGATTTTTAGATAGAAGGGAAGATACAACATTAAATTACCAAAATGCCCTTATGATCATATTTATATCACCAAATGTAATTGTCCATAAGTAACGTCCAAACCATCGCAAGAAATGTAAATTTATACAACCCGACAAGCTAAGTTACTTTAAAATTACATCTCCAAAATATAAACGTAAATAAACTAAGATTGCGCTTCCCAAGCTCCTAAGCTTGGCTCCTGTCATGTCCACCGCTTCCGCCATTCCCTGCGTCATCAACTAGGGTAGAAGTAGGGCGTTAGTCAACGCGCGCAGTAGGACTCCGAGTAGAGCTAGCATATGGATTAATGATAACATGCATACCGATACAATAAAATATAACAAAATAAGCATGTAATGAGTGCTATGCCATGGGTGACAATGTCATGTGTCCCACCCATCATCTGTATGATCATACAATGTACTATCTCCATGTTTGCTTCTCAGTCGCCCCGACAGAGCATGGACTCCGGTTATAGAACTATCCCCATGTTTGATTCTCGGTCGCCCCGACGGAGCATGGACTCCGGTTATAGCCCTCAGGCTATCCCCATGTCTGATTCTCGGTCGCCCCGACGGAGCATGGACTCCGGTTATAGAACTATCCCCATGTTTGATTCTCGGTCGCCCCGACGGAGCATGGACTCCGGTTATAGCCCTCAGGCTATCCCCATGTCTGATTCTCGGTCGCCCCGACGGAGCATGGACTCCGGTTTCATTATTTTCCCGCCCATGCCATGCATGAGATGTATGTGCATTATGCTATGTAGTATATAGATAAACCATAATTTTGATATACCATACATAGCCATATAATGCATAATGTTAAAATATAATCCATATGATTCATAACTTAAAACTCGTCATAAGATAAATCATAATCATAAAACCATCATAAGCCAAATCAAAATAATTTAAAATACCATCATATATCCATCGCTTACAAAAAGGTAGGAATCCTACCGAATACCATGTAGCGTTCCGTTACGTTTTCCGTTCGATAATCCGGTCGCCGATCGCGTACCGTTTGCGACGTCCCGATACCTTATTACATTTACCGAATTAGTCCGTACGTTATCCATGATTAAGTTCCTAAGTGATCATAACCCTAGATCCATTCAATGATCCTTAAATATATTACAAGTTTATCAAAAATCGGTCCTTAACTTAGCCCATTATCCATTGGTTAAAACACATACATAAATCCGATTTTGGCCATTTCAAATATTCCATTGAGCGAGCCTAAAACGCAGCATCTATACGTTTTATTTAATCATTCATAATACATTCGATTCCATGTCTAATCCACATAGGGTTCGGCCATGTACCATGGCCGAACCCATGGTTCTTCAAAGTGGCTAATAATTACCATTTTGCCACTCTCTCCTCTATGGTTAATCATTCACCCACTTATGTCTATCTTAAGTCTAAATTTCATCCATAACTTAGACCCATTTATAATTCCATAACATATCCAAAATCAGCCACCTATTGTTTAACTTTGAAAAACATTTAATCCCCATATGTCCTTTCACATTTGGCCCTAAAGGTGGCCCACAAAGGGATCATGGGTTCGGCCATACACCATGGCCGAACCCATGGTACCCTATCTCCATTTTCTTGGGTCCATTTTACTCCCTTTAATCCAATCTCCAATGAAATTTAAATCATTCATTTAAAACCTTGTTTTTCATCCCATTTTAAACATTACGTAGTCCCATATATCCATTTAAATTTAATCATTCTTCTCCATCATTTTCTATTCATAAAAGTCCTAAAATATCACCATAGGGTTCGGTCATACACCATGGCCGAACCCATGGTTCATGGTTCCCTTCATTGGAGCCATATGAGGCCATTATTTCCTCAATGTTAGTCCATGGTTTTCTTTGCTAAAATTCCATTTAAAAATCACTAATTTTCATTCATTCGGTCCCTTTAATACTTTATATCATACACTTTCAAATCCATTGAAATTATCACTTCCTCCATCATCTTCCATCTTTTCATTGTTATAAATATAACTAGCCATCACCATAGTTCCATTCTTATATATAAAAAAATTCTAAAATATAATCCATGGATTCCATCATAAAACTTTTTCCAAAAATTTGCCTACATTTAACCCTTGAAACCCTAACCATTCTCCATCATTTTCAAACCTTAAAAACTATTAATCAATGAGCATTTAAGGACCCTAACCCTCAGAAATCACTAAACATGGCGTTTGGCCACCCTGTATGGCTGAACCCTATAGTCCATGATTTTTTTAAAATATCATATTTCCATTATTTTGAGGCCACTTGAAATCATCTACATACCTCATAATTTTTCTTATTTAACACCTTTAAAACTTACCAAGTTTTTAATATTTTAAAATCTTGAAATCCTCATAAAACCATTAATCATTCTCCAACATTTTTAAACCTTAATCTCAAATAAATTACCCATCATTCACCATGGGGTTCGGCCATGATACATGGCCGAACCCTATGGTCGTCCATTCACTCCCATTCACATTTCTTAATTCATTCCTCCATTTTTATCCATTTCTTATCCTACCTTTTGATGGATCTTAGATCCATGGCCCACAATGTTTTTGGCCATTTTTAGTCTAAGAAATGGATTCTATATTCAAAAATAAACTCTTGTTTTAAGAAAATCTTACCACCCGACGACTCCTCTGGTCCTTCTTTGCTTTTGGCCTTCCTTAGCCTTCTCTTCTCTTCTTCTCCTTGATGGACGGTCAAGATGAGCTTGATCAACGGTGAGATATGCTTGGATCGGCTATGGTAGATGGGGTTAGATTGAGAGAGGGAGAGGGGAAGGTGATGGAAAACAAGATCTTAGCCTTTGATCTTGAAGGGGTGGACCAAGGCTTGCTCTCTCCTTCTCTTTTCTTCTCTTCTTCTTCTAGGTTTTCTTCTTTTTTTCTTTTCTCCAATGCATGGGACGGTTTTGAGAGTGGGAGGGAAAGATAGAGTGAAATGAGAGGGATGAGATGGAAAACCCATCTCATTCCTTGGTCTTACTTGGACCATACCCCTCCATCATGGCCTTACCAACCAAGCATGGGCTAGCTTGACTTTGGTGGTGGTGGTTGAGACCCAACCACCAAGCATGGCTCCCTTGTCCTCTTTGACTTGTCTTTGTTGACCCTAATTAACCAACTTAATTAATTATGTTAAGTCCTCACTTAGGTTAATTAATTTCCATCCAATTTAATTCCATTAAATTATCTATCTAATAAATCCACCCATGGTTGACCAAGTCAACCATGGTGGACGGCCCCCACCTATACCTACCCCACCCGCCACCTCACTTGATGAGGTGGAGGTGGGCCCCACTTGGCCATGTTATTTTAATTCCCTTGATTTTAACTTAGATAATTTTACAATAATTTTAATCAATTTAATTTACCTTAATCCACCTTAGTCTTCTTAAATTTATCCATGGTTGACCAAGTCAACCATGTTGGTTGGCCCCACTTTTTTCCTTGGTCCACACGCCACCTCAATGGGTGAGGTGGAGGTGGGCCCCATTTGGCCATATTACTTAATCTTGATACATCTTAACTTAGATAGTTTTATGATTATCTAATCTATTTAATTTATCTTAATTGGATCACCATTGGGTCCATGGCCCAATTATATTTTGTCTTTCCCATTTATTTTAGGGCTTACCTACTTTGGCCCATTGGGTCCCATATGGCCCTTTGACCCAAATTGACTATCTTGACCCAATTACTTACCATTGACCCATTAATTGTATTAATTCCAATTCATGGTTTATTGGCTAGACATTGGGCCCATGGTCCAATTAAATTCCCTCCTTACCTTAGGCTTACCTCAATTGGGTCCATTGGGTCCCAAATGAGTATTGGGCCCAATTTGACCATCCTTGACCCGATTAGTCCTCATTGACCCATTAAATGGATTTCATCCAATCCATGGCCCATTGGACCATTCTTGGACCCTTGTCCCAACTTTTGATCCATTTGGTATTCCATCATGTTAAAATTCAAATTAAAATCAATAAATGCCAAATATATATTGATTCGAAAATTCGGGCTATTACATTGGGTGACCAATATCTATCCTAGAGTGGTTTCTCTTCCTCTCTCTCAATCTCAATCTATGGAAGATTGGACTATCAAATGATTCACCTATGTGAAGTGCATGGAGAGGAGGTGGGATCTCTAGGAATACTTTTGGATTTTCCTATTTAAAGCTCTCTCCAAGTGTCCAACCAAACTCATCAAGGTTTGGAGATTATATAGGCAATCACAAAAATCCCGATTCTGGGTTGTCGATGGGTCGACCTGGCCGACGGGTCGATACTGGCATAGCCCCATTGCCATTTGACCGTTATGCTTCCAACGGATATAACATGGTCACTACCGATGGGTCGGTCACCTCAATGGGTCAACATGATCTACAAGGCAAGTGCTTCTTAGTGGTTGATTTTATTTTAAATCATCTTGTGAAGTGGATTTAAGCATGGTGCTTGAATCTCTATAAAAAATAGAGGGATAAGGACGTAGACCGGGGTAGGTCCAACCTTTCAAAATCATAGGGATTGGGTGAAATTTCCATTGAATTGAGATAGGTGGAATTCCTACTCTATTTGTGAGGGTGGAATTCCCCATGTAGTGAATTGGGATAACCCAAGGTTGGGTGAGTCCAACAGTGGATGTAGGAGGGTTTACTCCTAACTACTATAAATATGGTGTTATGGGTGTTTGGTCTTTGCTTGTGTGATTGATCTATAATTGGTGCACTCTTGTTATCACACAACACATCTTGATTAATCGATTAATCCACTGCAAATATTTAAATTAATTAAGTGAATTTTTAAAGGACTAACATTTGGTGATTGACCTATTCACCCCTCCCCCCTCTAGGGTCAATTTGGATCGTGGTCTAGCACACTGAGAACTTTCATTTGGTATCAAAGGCTTCTGCTATTTATAAAGGATCTAACCATCCGAGTTGATCCGTTCTAGAATTCGAATCATGGATGCCCGAAAATTTGTTTATAGATCTCTATTGTTTATTTTTCTATCTTAGTGCATTTGATAACAAAAATAGAAAATATAATTGCATCCCATGATGAAAAAGATTGGACCTCCGTCCAAGGTGAGATTATTGAAAACTTTTGCAATTCTTTGGAAAGTACAATGGAAGGCTCCACCTCTCATAATCAAATGGAAAATAACGAGAGAGGTAAAAATGTAAATTTGAAATGTCCCATAGCCTCCATTGGTGATGACCAAGATGATCCCTCTAGTGAAGAAAAGGATAATGAAGAGGATCTTGATGACGATGATGACCTCCAAGAATCCTATGATGCATTGTATTTATAAAGTATGGGATTTGCTAAGGAACACCACAAGGTGAAAATTGAGAATGCCAAACTCTCTACCCAACTTCAAAATGCAAATGTTGAAAATGATTCTCTCTCCTCGAATTTGAAAAATGCAAAATGATGAAATCATGAATTTGAGAGAATCATAAAAGTTGCTACAATAAAAATTGAAAGTTGTGAAAATGATATCTTGAAGCTAAATGAAGTTGGAAGATGTCTTAGAGATGAAAATAAAAAATTGAGCTCAAATTTGGAAAACCTTAAGATATCTCAAGACATGGTTGGAATCTCCTTGGTATCTTGCTTTCATTCCATGTATTTAATTGGTATATGTTTTGTGGTTTGAAATTGTGCAAGATATTTGTGCGGCATACATGTTTATATTGGTAGAATCATGTTTACCTTATGCCACGAGTTTCAAAATCAAGAGGGAGATTTCAAAAAGAAAAATGGATTTGAAAGGAAAATTTTGTGTTATGATCTTTCGACACATCGCCAGAGTCGATGTATCGAGTTTTCGACCCATCGACGTCATCGATGATTGTGTGTGCACTGAAGTTTTGGTTTACAAACCCCTTTTCTGATTTTGTTTTCATTCAATGCTTCAAAACATGTATATTCTTTTTGGAATAAATGTTTTCATGTAGACTTGCACCTTATGCTTTAAATGTGGAATGTATTTTCTCATTCCTTGTTCTCAAGTTTTGTGCATTGCCTCATGTATTGCTTATGTATGTGTATGCATTTTAAGTATCTCATCTCTATTCTTAATTGGTAGTATCTTGCTTGTGAGATGATCTTGTGCACATACATAGTGTTGTTTCATTCCATGCTCCCTAAAGTGTGAATCTCATGTGGAATGAACTTTGCTCCATGACTGTGAATGGTTTTGATGATCCAAATGTGATCAAATGTTCAAAAAGGTAATCCATTCACATACCATTCAACTCAAAGTATTGAACTTAATTGGAGTATTCTTTTTGAATGATAAATGTGTTTAAAAGCATGGGAGCAAGAATAGTTTTGGACAAACACTTGATGCTCAACATGTAGATCTTTTCTCATGCACTACTCATTGAGATAAATTTGTATATCTTGGTGCATTTGAGAATGTTTTTGCAAGTGTTTGCTGGATATGGCATGACATGAGCTCTTTTCATTGGTGTATATTTTTGCACGCCATATATCTCTCATACTTCATTTCCTTGCTTCGTATTCGTATATTATATGTGGAATGAATGTATGTCTTGTGTGTTTGATTGTTTTCATTCCTATTCTCTTTATTGGTAAATCTTATGAGGAATGATTTTTGGTTCATAAAACACCAAGTTTTTACTAAACCTAAGAATGCTTTATTGTGACGACCCAACCCTACCCATCACAATATTGTCCGCTTTGGGTCCCACACCCGAGCCCACACGGCTTTACATTTGAGGTCCCACCCAAGGAGACACCCCAAAAGGCCTTGTGATAGGGAGGGTCGGGTCGCCACAAATGGTATCAGAGCTTAGGTTTAACTCTACGGCTGTGAGTAGGGCCAAGGTTAGTAGTTGAATCTTAGTTTTTCCCCTTAGGCTGAGTGAGGTAGAAATCTTTCTTAGAATGGAAGGTTAGTTTTAGTATTGGCGGCGTAGCTGAGTTAGCCCTGTAGATGATTGCTACGGGAATTCTTGCATATTTATGAGATTGATGGAATTTAGTTCCGTAGATATGGCAGGAAGAGGCAATTGTAGGGGTAAGGTAGTAGCTACCCATCATGGAAAATTGTGAGATTACTCAGAATCTTAGAGAAGGCGTGGAGGAATTTTTAAACCTTCGTCAAAGCAGTGATACAGTGGCTCAGTATGAGGCCAAATTTAATGAGTTAGCCACTTTTGTTGAAGTTATTCAGAGAGCAAAGCTGACAGAAGGTACAACGGCTAGGATGTATGGAAAGGCAAATCAAATCTCTGAAAAACAAATTTCTTATCAACCACAAAACAATAAAAGAAAGACTAATAGGTTTTTAAAGTGGCACAGTTGCAGTGTTATAACTGTAAGAGATGGGGACATACGGCCAACATATTGAAATTGCCTAGAAGTGAAAATTGTTATAATTGTGGCAAGAGTAGACATATGATTAAGGATTGCCACAAACCAATCAGGCAGAATACTGGGAATCCATCTGCACAGAATGACAATCAATAGAATAAAGGACGTGGATGACCGCCCCAGATAAACCAAGACCGTGTGTATGCTGTTACTCCACATGTTGGTGACACTATTGAACTGGCTATGATACAAGTGTCCTAACTTTTGGTACTCGGGCTAAAGTATTGTTTGACTCTAGTGCATCACATTCTTTTATGTCATCTATGTTAGTTGGTAAGTTGGATTTAGACGTGGATGAGCTCGTGGATATTACGACGCCATTGGGTGGATCCACTTCAGTAAGAAAATTTGTTGCTTTTGTGTGATAGCCCTCAGTGGAGTTGAATTAGAGCTTGACCTCATGGTTTTGGGTTTGAAGTCATTCTAGGCTTGGATTAGATATTTGTTGATAATGTAACTTTAGATTGCTTTGAGAGACGTGTAGCTGGTCGATCAGCCATAGAGAAAGATTTTAGTTTGAAATTGAACCTTTCCATGGACCCTACATGATTCGTCGAAAGTTGCTTGGTCAATTTCCTAGTATGGGTTGGAAGAATTCATATTCCTTGGATATGAAGTACCCAAGGTGGTATGCGATTTCTCGGATGTGTTTCTACAAAGGTTGACGGGATTGCCACCTCATGAATTTGTTGAATTTTCCTATTGATTTGCTTCTTGGTACGTTGGCTATTTCTATACCTCCATATAAAATGGTGCAGACTGAGTTGGTAGAATTGAAAAGTCAATTGGATGGTTTTACGAAGGTTGATTTTATCTAATTTAGTGCGTCACCTTGGGATACACCAGCTTTGTTTATGAGAGATTGAGCCTACCTTCAGAACCTTGTGTGCTTCGTTAGAGAGCGATATGCCAAGTGGCTAGTATTGGTTGGGAGAATCCAGAATCATTTGAGATGCACCTGCCTAGTGTAACACCTCGGATTTTCATCACTTGTAAATATATTAGATTGGTCTATTTGAATTACAAATTGATTGAATTTAAGATTAAATAGTTGAAATAGACCTTAGATGTGTAAGGAATAGGGTCAATTACCCAATTAAGACCCAATGGATCATGGGTAAACTTGATTTTAAATAAATTGGGTAAGTCTAATTAAATGGGTCAACTATCCAAATGGAACCCAATGGGTCATAGTGAACTTAATTTTAAGGTAATTGGATAAGGTCAAAGTAATTGGGTCAGCTACCCAATTAAGATCCAATACATTAAATCCACCTCATCAAGTGAGGTGGCAAGTGGTGTAAAGCCCCGCCCTTTTTCACTCTCCGAAAATCAGAGTACATATTTTTTTATTTAAATAGAGTGAGAGAGAGCGGGACACCACGAAGCGAGCTAAGTCCGGGTTTCCAAATCCGACCCTTAACTAGCCAACGATACGTGTGCGTGGACCAAGTCAACATGA
The DNA here is from genome assembly GCA_013350335.1 of Chimonanthus salicifolius. NCBI lineage: Eukaryota > Viridiplantae > Streptophyta > Magnoliopsida > Laurales > Calycanthaceae > Chimonanthus > Chimonanthus salicifolius. The sequence goes on along the minus strand of CM023533.1, from coordinate 58,334,505 downwards.
CAGTTCACACGTTAACGATTAACTGCGGAAATTTTATATGAATGGAAACCATCCATAACCATGATATTATATGCAAGGAAGCCAATCAATATAAATTAACTTAATATCAAGGAATCATCAATCAACCATGGCAAAATAAATCTAGTTATTACAATCCCAAATGCTAATTATCTCAAATACATGGTTCCAAAATAAATTAAGCAAAATAAGTAGAATCTGCCCAAGCTGCTAAGCTCGGCTCTTTTCACGTCCGTTGACCTTTCCATTTCCTGTTCCAACATCTAAAGGGTAGAAGTAGGGCGTTAGTCAACGTGCCCAGTAGGAATTCCAAGTCATACACGTAAATGATCAATGTAAAAATCAGAATAAGAGTATCACATTAGAAAACTATAAACATAACATAGTATTAAAATCAGTGCATGATAATCATATCCAAATCATACTCATGTATATGTCAATGCCATGGGTGTCATATGCCAATGATCCCCCACCCAATCTCCATGTCATCACCATACAAGTCATATCAAGTGTTCCTTGGCCAATTATTTCCACAGTGTTTTGTGATGTGCCACCAGGTCACTGAATACCTCCCCACGTATGTTGATCGAAAACTCCGAATAGAGCGTGGACTCCTCCCCATGTATGTTAATTGGAATCACCGAATGGAGCATGGACTCCTCCCACATATGTCACTAGGAATCAGTATGGACTCCTCCCACGTATGCTAATCGGAATCACCGATGGAGCATGGACTCCTCCCCATGTATGTTAATCGGAATCACCGAATGGAGCATGGACTCCTTCCACATATGTTACTAGGAATCAGTATGGACTCCTCCCACGTATGCTAATCGGAATCACCGATGGAGGGTGGACTCCTCCCCGTGTATGTTAATCGGAATCACTGAATGGAGCATGGACTCCTCCCTCATGTTCCCTCCCATGCCATGCATGAGATCATGAATGCACAATTGTCATTTTGTATCAAAATACATATTTAATTGAAAAACAGTTCACAAAACATATTCCATTCATTTTAACCAAAATGATTCATCATGTTTGTAAATCAAACCAAGAACACATACAATTATAGATCCCGATGTATTTCAATAAGGTAGGAATCCTACCAATGTCCAGTAATATAATCTTGCTATTTGTGAAGATACAGTTCACGATCGCACACCCTTTTGTGAAATCCCGTTACCTTAATGAATTCCATCATACACGTATGTTAATTTAATTATCCATTCAATTCCCATGATCCTTTACCTCATCCAGATAAACTTAAACATCTGGAAAAATTATATAAAAAATTTCACTTTTAAATTCAGTCGACTAAATCCGGCAGATTACCATCCTCTACTCGTCCTACGGACGATAGAAACCCTTCCGCGGATGGTAATACCCGTTCTGCAGACAGTGCAATCCGTCCGCAGACAACACCCTGTCCATGTTTGTTACCCATCCTGCAGACTGTAGAAACCCGTCATGCAGACAGTGAATTCTGTCCGTAGACAACACCTTGTCCCTATTACCCGTCCAACGGACTGTTGAAACCTGTCCGCAGATGGTAATACCCGTCCAGTAGACAGTGTAACCCGTGTTCAGTCCTCTTTTGTTTGCATGTTTTTACATTCTTTTCTTCATGAAATCTCCCCTTATCCTTTTTAAACATGTATTAAATCATTTATACATAAAATCAGTGGACATACTCTACCCACTACCGAAGTTAGGGTCTTGTCCATTTATCATTTCAAACTTGTTTCATATTATAAATCGAACATCACCTTTCTCTGTGTTTCAACCTTTTCCATCCTCTGGATGGTTTTCCAATCCCATGGCCTTAACATAATCCGGCCATCCATTTCAAATCAGTATATGGAATCCATAGGTTTGGCCAAACCAGGGCCAAATCTATGGCTTCCCTTAGTCTTAACCTTAATCCCATATTACTAACTCCATACATACCTCTTTCCTGTCTCCTTCTTTCTTTTTCTCTGAATTCCTCCTTAGTTCTTTTCCTTCCTTAGTGTTTCACTGATCCTCTAAGTGTAGAGATGGGGAGAGAGAGATTGGAGAAGATGCAAATCTCTTTGAGTGAAGAGGAGAGAATTTGGCCAAGGGGTGGTGTGTGTGCCCCTTGGGTCATGCCCCTTTGTATCAGCCCAAGCCTTTCCATCTCCCTCATAATGGTTGTGTCTTTCCAAGGTGTCCCTTGGTTTCAATCAAGACACCCATTGGCTTTCCAACGTGTCCCTTGGGTTCCATCCATGAGACGGAAACCCTCCATCTTCTCATTCAACTCAATTGGCTCATTTGGATTTATTTCCCAATTCAACTCACTTAAATTCATTCTTCAACTCCAGTAATAACTTAACTCAATCCACCTTGATTCAATTGAACTTATTAAACAACTCAAGCCAAAACAACTCAATTGAAGTTTGAACTCACCCATGGTTGACCAAGTCAACCATGGCTTAGCCGACCATGCACCACATGGTATTTAGGGTCCGACTTAGCCATGTCATTTGATGAGGTGTATCTCATGCCTTGGATCTTAATTGGGTATTCGACCCAATTATCTTTTACCCATTTACTTAAAAATAAACTCATCATAACCCATTGGGTCTCAATTGGATAGTTGACCCAATTAAATTAATCCTACCCATTTACCTTCAAAATCAATTCACTTTGACCCATTGGGTCCCAATTGAGCCATTGATCCATCTATATAAGGCTTACCCAATTATTTCTAATTCATCCTTATCCATGACCCGTTGGGTCTTAATTGGGTTATTGACCCAACTCCTTTACTCATTTAGGGTCCATTTCAATTTCTAACCTTAAATTCAACAAATTTAGCAATTAAGTAAACCAATCCAATATATTTATGATTTGAAAAATCCGGGTGTTACAAATCGGTGATGTGGCATTGCCATGTGGAGTAACAAGTCATCACATGCAAGCCAACTAGGCAAGGTGCCACATCATTGAGTGACATGGCCAAGGTGGGACCTGAATGCCATGTAGTGCATAGTCGGCCACGTCATGGTTGACTTGGTCAACCATGAATGAGTTCAAGACTTGAGTTCAAGATTAAATGGCTTGAGTTGAGTTAGGAATGTGAGGAGTTTTCCATCTCAATGAACATGGAATCAATGAAATCGATGGAAGCCAAAAGGTTTCTTGGCTTAAGCCAAGAGTCTCCTTGGGTAAGCCAAAGGACACCTTAATTAAACAAAACCTTAATGAGGGAGAGTAAAAGGGTTTAGGCTGTTACTTAAAAGATAACAACCAAGTGGCACTCCACACCCCTTGGCCGATCACTCTCTCTCTTGAGCAAAGAGATTTCTCTCCTCTTCTTCTCTCTCTCCCATCTACATTTCGACACTTGGAGAGCTATTGAAGAACATAGGAAGAAGAAGGATTAAGGAAGGAAAGAACAGATCAAAAGAAAAGAAAGAGACGGGAAATAAGGTATGTCAAATGTTTAACAAGATGGTAATGAGATTAAGGAAGCCATAGGTTTGGCCATTGTGTGGCCGAATCCCTGGGCTCCATGAGTAGTTGAAATAAATGGTCAAACTGTTATATGATCATTGAATTGGAAATCCATTAGTGGAATAGTGATGGGTTGGAACAAAATAAGATTTAAAACTGAATTCATGCAACGAATGAAGGGATTATGCAAAAGACTCTAACCTTGACTAATGGGTTAGATAAACTTAGTAAACGAAGGGTTGGATATGAAATCCATGTTCAGATATGAATGAGGATGGATTTCATGAGGAAGGGCCTAGCCATACATGCAAACAAAAAGGACTGACAAAGAGTCAGTCGATTGAATGTCTGGATTCAGTCGACTGAACTGGTGCTGGCCAAACAGAAAAGAGTTATCTGGGACTTTCAGCCGACTGAATCTTATGATTCAGTCGACTGAACATGGACTGGATTAAAATATATGGGGTTTATTGATGTTTCAGCCGACTAAATCTCTGATTCAGCCGACTAAACATAGACGTATCAAGCAAGTAAGGAATCTGATGTGCTTCAGCCGGCTGAATCTATGTTTCAGTCGACTGAATGTATACTTACCAAACATGTAATCGGTTGATTGATGATTCAGCCTACTAAATATTTGATTTAGTCGACTGAATGTATACTGGCCGAACACACAGATGATCTGATCCAAAGTCAGCCGACTGAATCTGCGATTCAGTCGACTAAAAATGGATTGACCGAGAACACAGAAGGTTTGACCCAAAGTCAGCCGACTGAAAGGTTGCAGGTCAAATATATATAGTACTTAGTTGTGTTTCAGCTGACTGAATATTGTATTCAGTTGACTGAAAGTCTACGGATAAGGCAGAGAATAATAATTGGGCTTGATTCAGTCGATTGAATTGAAAAGTTTAAATTTTAGATGATTATCCAGATGCTACTGTTTATTTGGCAGGATGTAAGGAATGATGAAAATTAAATAGATAATCAAATTGATATATGTATGTGATTGAATTTATTAAGGTAAGGGGATTCGCAAAAGGATTTGCGATTCGTTTCGACGTAATCATTAACGTTATCTTCACAAGACAACAAAGATAGTATACTGGACATTGGTAGGATTCCCACCTTATTAAGACACTATGGATTATATATATGACACTGGTTTTATTTCCAAATTTGATGTTTTACTTTGGTTTAACAAATGGTCTATGCTATGAACTTGTTTTCAATGATATTATATAAAATGGCATTCTTTCATTCATTATCTCATGCATAGCATGGGAGGGAATACATGGGACAGCAAGCCAAGTTATGAGCTGTCCGGACATGACTTGGGGTTTGAGACTAGCTTGTATGAAGCTATGTAAACTATTGATATTTTGGCCTTGTTCGGGATTGCTAGGAATGAGTACAGCGTAATCTGGGGCAAAGAGCTCCTGAATAAACAGTCCCGAAACCCTGCGCAGAGGGAGGAGTCCACACTCCATCTGTAATTCCGATTAACATATGTAGGTAGGTATAACAGTGACCTGGTGGTGCCGTCACAAAACACTGCGGACGTAATTGGCCAAGGGAACACCTTGATATGATGATTTATCAAGGAAACTATCTATATATGATTGATTGGATATGGAAGTGGGTGAGTGATCATTTGACATTGACACCCATGACATGATGCATAAGTAGGCATGATTATGATTTGGATATGATGCAATATATTTTCTGTTTATGAGATGTTTTACAAATATGATATGATGTTTCTATCTTGATATTATATTGATCCTATGTGTACCATAACCCTACTTGGAATTCCTACTGAGCATGTTGACTGATGCCCTACTTCTACCCTATAGATGATGGAACAGGGAATGACAAAGACATGGGACATGAAGGGAACCAAGCGTAGGAGCTTGGACAAATTTATGATTATATTACTTATGTTGATTTTGAAAGATGTATTGGGAGGACTGATATTTTTGGATTGTAATAACTTAGATTTATTTTGCTATGGTTTGATGATATTTAAGTTCCAGTTAATTATATGGTGATTGGTTTCCTTGCTTAATAATGACACGCATATGATTGATATCTTACTCATATAATAATTCCGCAAATATTCTTAGAGCGTGTGAAATGTTTTAGTGGACTTAGTTCACGCACAAGTAAAGGTGGCCAGTTAGGGGACGGGTTTTGAAAACTTGGACTTAACTCGCACTGTGACGTTCCCGCTCTCTCTCCTTCTTTTATAAAAAAAAATATGTTCTGATTTTGGGCAAGTGAAAAAGGGCGGGGCGTTACACCTAGAGTGGTATGTGATTTCCAAGATGTCTTTCTTGAGAGATTGAATTTCCCTTTTTGGGTCGTGTTTAAAGACTTAGACGTTAGAGTGCTGAATAATGAATATTGGAATTTACCAATTCAGTTTAGAACAATAAATTTTGATTGAATTATGGCATGTTTTGAGACCCATAATACTTGAGTTGTGGAGGCACCTCTCCTTGTTGACTTAGTTTATTGATCTAAGTTGAGACTATGAAGTTAAGTTGTTTAAGTCGCGTTATAACTTTCATGTTAATGGAAATGGTTGCATGTATTCAGTTACAAATTATTGTGGGATCGATGTGAGATTAGACTGAACACGGAAGTTTTACCTTTGAGTGCGTGGATGGAATCTGGTATGACAATGTAATTATGTTGACATTATTAATGGGTTTTTAGTGATGCTCTAGATTATTTACACGCGTTTCCAAGACGTGACAATTATGTTAAAGATGTTGTAGTATAGTTATCTTATGAAGAGTTTCATTAAGAATGCGACAAACGCTATAAGAACTACTGAAACTGGAGGTAGATAACCTTACCATGTCGCGAGTGGTAAAGGTACCCGTATAGGGAGTACCAAAAGTGGATGTGAAGGTCTGGTGGTGATGTGACATATGCGACGATGGAATGATTGTTGAAGGAATGTGACTGTTTATGTGGGTAGGTTTTTGATCTTATATGTGAGAGACCACATGCTATATGTCAAATAGTATGAATTTTGGTTAATAGAAGTAAAATTTCTGGGTCATGTAAAATTAGTTGATGAGCGGCAGTAGATCCTGATAAGGTTGAGGTTGTCCTTAAGTAGAAGAGACCCTGCAGTGTTTCTGAGATACGCAATTTCTTAGGCTTAGCTGGATATAATCGAAGGTTTATTAAGTTTACTCTAAGCTTGCAGCACCTATAACTAGATTGACCAGAAAAGATGTTGACTTTGTATGGGGCAGGGCATGTGAGGAAACCATTCATAGAATAGAAGAAAATATTGACTTCATCACCGATTTTGATATTCAAGAAAGAGAGGTCTGGTTATTGTGATGCTTCCAAGGACTGGCTTAGTCATATTTTAATGCATAAGTTGTATCCAGAGTTGTTCGGTGATCAAAGGTTAGTACCTTAGTTAAAATTTCAAGGGTGAAATTTCTTTAAGAGGAGTAAGTTGTACGACCTGACCAAATTAGCTGGTTTAGGCCCACTTAGAATTTGAGTGGATTTTTATCAGGTGTTGTAATTGTTGGCCTGCTTATTTGTTTGGATTTGTCTAAAATGTAATAATTGATCTAAAAATCCAGTTTTTATCCGAGATTCTAAAAATAATAGGTGTCTATTTTTGGAAACTTTCCAAAATTAGAAATTTCAAAATTTGTGTTTTATCATTGTCCGCAGCTATTTGAAAAATTTATTTGAATATTATTATTCAAATTTTGATTTTGGACTCCAATTTGCAAACTTTTTAAATTTTACTTTTTGCAGGACCCAAATTATTAGTATTTGGAAAGGTTTATTTGAAAAATTATTTTGAGAAAATAAAACTTTATTTGGAAACAAAAGTTCAATTTTAGTAAAATCCAATTTATTTTGAAATGAATTTTAGAATTCAAATTGGATTGGTGGACCTGGTCCAACACTAAATGATTTTTTATGAAAATTAGCCTTGGTTTTATTTCTCAAAATTCAATCTCGAAAGGTGAATTGAAATTATGATTTTTACCTCGGATGAGATTTTTACAAAAAATATTTCTTGGTTAGAGGAATTGATTTGTGAAAATACTAAATTGCCCATGCTTTAAACGATTTTATAATGTAGAAAAAACCCCAATTAAGCAAAGCTTGGCCGATCCTCCCTCTCTTTCAAATTCATGGAAACTATATATGTGTTTGGCTTTTGGATTTTTTTTTTATCAATTGCTATTTTTTCCTTGTTGACCCCACTGTGGAAACTCCTAAATCCAATAGTTTTGGCCGACTAAAGCCACTAAAATAAGGAGGGCCATACGACCCTTTGCAAAAAAAAAAAACACCATATGCGAAACTTTTCTCTCCTCTCTTCTCTCCTTGTTGCATTCAATTGGGAGCTTTGGCTTTGAGGGTTTTCTTTGGCTTTTCTTTGGTTTTTGGCTTGGATCTCTATCTTCTACAAGAGGTAAGTTCAGATTTTCCATGAATCTTATGTGATTTTCTTTGGGTTTTCTTGATTTTTCCATCTCTTTTCCCTTTGGTTTTCTTTCTGATTAAATTCGAACATGGAGATGAGAGAAAAGAAAAGAGAAGGAAAAATATGGACTGATTTGAGGATTTTAGTAAATTGGAAAACAAATTCAAAGAATTCGTTTGGAGTTTTAAGGAAAAACAGGTGAACCCACTCTGCAGTTCCAGTCCGCGTACTTTGTGCTAAAAATTCCATAACTCGGGCATCCGAAAGAATTTTTTGACGAAACCAAGTACGTTAGAAGCCAGACTTCTAGATATAAACATTGTAGGATGTTGAAGCAAAAATAATGTAACACCCCGGATTTTCAATTTATTAATATATGTGAAAATTACCCATTTAATTTGTGAATTATTGAATATGGATCTTATATGGGTAATGTATTGGGTCATTGTCCCAATTAGGACCCAACGGTTTTGGACAGGGTTCTAATAAAAATTAAATGGGGTTAAATTTAATTAATAATGCAATATTAAATAAATAAGGAAAGGGATAATTGAGCAGGAACGATTATTAGGTTGCATATCTATGATGATGCGCATACAAGATAAGATAGGCTAGTGTATCCTGGAAAGGTGTCCTTTCTTTGTTAGGAATAATATTAGGGTAATTGCTAAATTACAATGGGCGCATGTTATATTTAGAACTCATTAAAGTGGGAAGCCTAGGTCGGCAATTGCTATTTTAAATAGGGATCAATGGGAGATTAAAAGAAGCAAGGGCACACAACATTACTAATTAAGACAAGGGGCGCACGGTCTAAGGGGGATTGGTTATCTTAAGCACCTTCTAAGTTGGGTTCAAGTGTAAGTAATAAAAGGAGAGAAGGACAAGGGCACACGGTTGACACCCACCATAGCCGAATTTCCTCTCCACCTCAATTCTTATTCACACCAAAACAAGAGGAAGAAAAGGCAGCCAGCAAGAGGTGTTCTCGGTTTGGGAAAAAGAATCAAGAAGAAAGAAGAAGGATTGGAAGAGCAAGAATCAATCGGAACCGGTTAGTATTTTTATTTGATAAATTTGTTTTAAAAGAAAAGAACCATAGAGTTCGGCCATGGTGTATGGCCGAATCCCATGGAAAAAGAATGGGAGATGATTGGAGATTTTTAAGATGAACCATAGTATTCGGCTATGGGTATGGCCGAACCCCACGGAAAGGAAATTAATAAGGTGATTAGATCATGGAGGATCAAGGATTGATAATTTTTAAAAGAAGATTTTGAACCATAGGGTTCGACCATGGTGTATGGTCGAACCCCATGGAAGTTATATTAATTTAGAAAGTGAATGGAAAAAGGGTTGGATTGTCTCTATGGGTGAGGTTCGGCCATGGTGTATGGCCGAACCCCATTAGAGTTTAATTATGGAAGATGATTTCTAATTATGGAAGTTAGTTACTAAATTTGGAAACTATCTAAAAAGGAGGAGATTAAAATGTGAAAGTTTCTATTTATGGATGGTGGATTTTTAGAAAGGATTTAAAAATAGAAAGAATGAAAGAATGGATAATCTCTATGAGTGAGGTTCGGCCATGGTGTATGGCCGAACCCCACTAGGGTTTATTTCATGAAGGATGTTTCTTAATTTAGAAAGTTTCTAATAATGAAAGCTTGGAGGAACCTTGTTCATTTTTATGGAAGATGGTTACTATTTTTAGTAAGTTTCTAATTAAGGATATGGGTCGGCCATTGCATGGCCGAACCATAATTTTATTATGGTTAAGATGCTAGATCAAGGATTAATGATTTTTGAAAGAGGGTTCATAATTTAGAAAGGTTATTATGTTTGATTGTTGGATCAAAAGAATAGAAAAGAAAGGGTGAGGTTCGGCCATGGTGTATAGCCGAATCCCACCTAATATAGTTATGGATTTGGGGTTTCTTAGACATTGAATCATGTGGACTGATTTATTAATTTTAAAGAGTTGCAAAACATAAAAACCATGGAAAGTGTTAAGGAAGTTTTAAAGGTCTAAAGTGATTTTAAGAAGGGAAGATAATGGACCATAGGGTTTGGCCAGTTTGTATGGCCGAACCCCATGAAGAGACTTTGGTTTTATTTTAAATGGAAATAAGGAACCCATGGACCATTTTTATGGACTATTGGTGATGTGAACCATGAATAAATAATTGGATGTTTGATCAAGAAAACAATGGATTTAAGTATGTATAACTGTGATCTTGGAGTATGTTATTGGTCATGAAATGTTATGAATAGCAATATTGTAATTAGAGGCTAAAATGAAAGATCATGGGTTCGGCCATGGTGTATGGCCGAACCCCATGAACCATGGTAATGGGATATTGATTAGCCTAAGCACGTTTTAAATGAATAGAATGAACAATGGCATAGAATGTAAATATGGGTAAACATACAAGATCATGGGTTCGACCATGGTGAATGGCCGAACCCCGTGAGGATTGTGGTTATGGACTTAAACATTATTTTAAATCAAGTGGGACTTGGTTTTTGATTAATTGTATATTATAAGGTAACGGGACCTCACAAGGTGTGTACGATCGTGAGCGGTTACCGGACGAAAGACGCAAGGACACGTTAGCGGTCTTTGGTAGGATTCCACCTCTTTGAAACCATGGGTTTATGTACATTTATTTTATCTTATTTTTGATGAAATTATGTTTCAAAGGATATGTCTTAAATTGAATTTTAAATGCTATGTTTAATTGATAAAATAGCATGTGTTAGATATGTTTCAAATGTGATTTTAATGCTATGTTTATATGATAAAATAGCATGTGTTTCATTGGCATCTCATGCATGGCATCGGGTGAAGGATTGATAACCGGAGGGTCCACACTCCGTCGGGGCGTCCGAAAAACCTATGTGGGGTACCATGATGTGTTTTTCCATCAGGAAGAAACCGGAGGGTCCACACTCCGTCGGGGCGTCCGAAAGACCTATGTGGTGGTACTTTTATGTACATGTGATGGGTGGGACTCATTGCATTTGTCATCATTGCATTGCATGGTTTTATATGGTTTTGGATATTATGTTATAATATATGTTTTGTACTAACCATGTGTTAGCCGTAACTGGAATACCTACTGGGTGCGTTGTTTTAGCGCCCTACTTCTACCCTAGTTGATGATACAGTAAACAAGGGGAACGATGAACGCAAGGAGGGCCAAGCATAGGAGCTTGGATGATTTATTTTATATGTTTTGAATGAAGTTACCTATGGACATGTATTTGAGTAACTAGTTTCTGGGACTGTAATAACTTAGATGGTTGGATGTTAATTTTGATAATTATGATATCTGAATGATGATTAAGGACTTGACGTACTTTCTATCTCAATGGAATAGAACTTGGTTCTATTATAATTCCGCATGTTATGATTTTTATTCTGCAAGTTGATATTGTTATGTGTGAACCGTTTTCATGGACTTAAGTATATCAAAACCATGCAAGTAAATGCAATGCCATGCAATGGGTGTCATATGCCATGAGTCCCACCCATCATCCATATCACCATCATGCAATGTCCCTCTTGATGGAAAAGCACATCAAGGTATTATAAACACATAGTATCCCTCTTGATGGAAAAGCTTCATCAAGATAATCATAAGCACATAGTAACCTTCTTGTTTGAATAGCCTCATCAAGGTATCATAAACACATAGTATTCCTCTTGATGGAAAAGCCTCATCAAGATATCATAAACACATAGTATCCCTCTTGATGGATAAAGCACATCAAGGTATCCCCATGTTTGTTTATCGGTCGCCCCGATGGAGCATGGACTCCGGTTCCATTTCATCCCTCCCATGCCATGCATAAGATGCAAATGTTAACATGCTATATGATATTACAAACCATTGCATTAAAATCCCATCATTAAAACATAAAATTTGATTACCAAAATAGATCAAGTAAAACATGCATATATACATAATCCATGGCTTACAATGAGGTAGGAATCCTACCAAATACCAACTAGTGTTCCTTTGCGTTTCCGTCCACGAATTCGGTCACCGATCGCGCATTACTTGCGAGATCCCGATACCTTATCACACATCAACAAATTAACCCATATTTCAACCATGCCTAAGTCCATTACTCATACCTTAGCGGGGTTCGGCCATACACCATGGCCGAACCTCACTCACTTGATTTCGGGTCCCATTTTAATACTTACAACATTTTAGTTATATGAGTCTAAAAACCAGCAACCCTATGCTTCATTAACGAACACATAAGGTTATCATAGAAGTCCCTAAGTCCACAACCACCCTCCATGGGGTTCGGCCATATACCATAGCCGAACCCATGGTCTTCCATTTTGGCCATATTTACCTCTTTGCCATCCTTCTTTTCTATGGCTAAACTCTCATTTTATTTTTACATGTCCATACCTCTAACTGATCCATAAACATGTATCCATCAATGCCTCATTAATCATGACTTAAAAATCAGTATACATCATACATTTTCTTAACTTTATGCCCATTCATTTTAATCATGTATAGATCCTAACTTAGCCCATAAATGACTCCTAAAATGGGTCATGGGGTTCGGCCATATACCATGGCCGTACCCATGATGTCTTTTCCTCATTTTTTTCTTGGATCTTTCACAACATTTAGATCTACAACAAAGTCCCTCCATGAGGGGATTTCAATCATACATTTAGATCATCACTTTTGATCATCATTAACTATATTTAAACCTTTTTAAACTTACCCATTCTCTCCATCATCTTCATGGTTCCAAAAATATTTAAATCCACCAAAACTTCTCCATGAGGTTCGGCCATACAACATGGCCGAACCCATGGTCCATGGTTTATCATTATTTACAACCTGTGGGACCATAAAAACCATCAATATTTCTCCACGGTTTTCCCCCATTTAACCCCTTTAAAATTTGCTAGCTTTTAACCACTCAAAACCTCAAAAATCATTAACCATCTTTCCATGGTTTCTATCTTTTAAACCCCTTAAGAATTACTTAATCTCCTTCCATGGGGTTCGGCCATACAACATGGCCGAACCCTATGGTCCATTATTCCTTCAAAAATCATATTTCCATGCTTTATTATTTGATGGTTCTCATACAAGAAACCCTAGGGTTTGGCCATGCAAAGGCCAAACCATACATCTTGATCATTCACCATATTTTTGACATGCATGAGGTCCTCTTCATGTATCTATAACATTTAGGGTTCGGCCATGATGTAGTAGGTTTGGGAGAGGGAGAGGAGGAGAGGATGGAAAAATACCCTAAGTCTTTGGTCTTAGGGTGGTGGCCGGCCAAGCTTAGATTTTTTTCTTTTTTTTCTAAGTCTTTTTCTCTTCTTTCTTCTTGGTGTTTTCTTTGGATGAGGGGGTCAGCTGGGAGAGAGGGAGAGAATGAAAGAGTGAGATGGAAAAGAGATGGGAAATGGGATGGAAACCCTAGATTTTTCCATCTTATTTTGGGTTGCTTGGGTTGGACTCCACCTCCCCTTTTGCCCAATCATAGTCCATGCATGCCCTTAATCTTAGGCCTCTTGTCTAGTATATCACTCTTGTACACGGTTTTGGGCTTGGTTGTTTGGTGGTTTGGGTGAGGTGGAACCACCACCTCACAATGGGCCAATGCATGCCCTAGCATGCCCCCATTTTATGGATCTTTGTCTAGCATACCACCCTTCCATGGCAAACGGTTTTGCATGGTTTGGATGAAGTGGCACCCCCACCTCATTTTTGGCCAAGGCATGCTCTCCACCTAGGCTTTTGGTCTAGCCACGGGGGAAGCATGCCCTCCATGTGGCACTCCATCCATGCCAACGGTTTTGGTAGGTCTAAGCTTGGTGGTTTGGGTGGTTTCCATGAGATGAAACCACCCACTTGACTCAACCATTATCTAGGTGACTCACCCCATTTATTTAACTAATTTGATTTTTAACTTAGGTCATTTAATTACATATTTTAATTCCATTTAGTTTCCTTAAATTTCTCCATGAATCCACCCATGGTTGACCAAGTCAACCATGGTGGCCGGCCCCACTAATGTCTTAGCCCACCCGCCACCTCACTTGATGAGGTGGAAGTGGGTCCCACTTGATCATGCCACCTTGGTTTATTCAAGATTAACTTAGATGATTTAAATTAACTAATTCAACTCAACTTACTTTAATCCCCCTTAATTCACCTTTGAAAACCCATGGTTGACCAAGTCAACCATGGTGGTCGGCCCCACCTATGTCTTGGTCCACATGCCACCTCACTTGATGAGGTGGAGTTGGGCCCCACTCGACCATAACACTTGGATAATTCCAATTTAATTTAGGTGATTTTAATCACTTCAATCCATTCCATCTACTTTGATTACTATTGGGCCCATGGTCCAATTAAATTCACCTCCTACCCATTTACCCTAATGCTCAAACCATCTTGACCCATAGGGTCCCAAATGGATTTTTGACCCAATTGACCATCCTTGACCCAATTAACCATCATTGACCCATTTAAATAAAATAAATCCAATCAATGGCCCATTGGACCATACTTGGGCCATTGCCCAGATTTTGATCCATTTACCATCCATTCCATCCAAATTCTTAATTTCAACCATTAAAATAAATAATAGCCAATACAATTATCATTTAAAAAATCCGAGCTATTACACCCACATATGAAATGCGCATGGATTACTTGAGCCTGTCCCAGTGTATGGCATGTGGAGCATAACTTAGCCCATTGGAATGGATGTCTGGCCCATTGACTTCAAATTTCAGACTCTTGTTCTTCTCTAGCCTGTTGAATTACAGCTTTTCTTTCCAGAATTAAAATAATTAATTCACCACTTAAAATCTAAAATTATTAAATTAATCTAGACTCTCATAATTGGATCCAGATTATTCCATTTACAATTAAAATCCTAAAAGTGATCTGAAATTAATTATTAAAATTTTGGGTCTTCCAATTTAGCACAAATCTTGCAATTTCTCCTGGTTTTTTATTTATTTCCTATACTTTCCAAATTTATCTACAAAACTGACAAACCATATTAAATGTACTTAATATATACAAAATTGAGAGATAACTAGTCTAATAATTAGGGGTAAAATAGTCATTTTTCATGTCTCAACAATATACAAAGGCACATCTTCATCATCAAGGACATCAAATTTGGAGAACTCTTCAAGAAGCACATCTTCATCAGATTTGAGCTACAAAGCCGAGTGATTCCTTTTGTGTTTAAATTAAATATCATATTCTGAAGTGGATTAAAGCAAGGTGCTTGAACCACTATAAAAAGTAGAGTGATAAGGAATTATACCGAGGTAGGTCGAACCTTTCAAAAGCTAGGATTGTCTAGGTGAAATTCCTACTCTATTTGTGTAGGCGTAATTCCCATACCTAGCGAATTTGGGATAACCCAAGTTGGGTGAGTCCAACACTGGATGTAGGAGGAGTTTACTCTGAATCACTGTATATCAGGTGTTTGGTTTATTTGTGTGATTGATCTTTTACTTGTGCACTCTCTTCACACAACGTATCTTTCTTGATTAATCTTTTTTATTCCACTACTTATGTTTTACTTAATAAAGAAATTTGTGACGACCAATGAAAGTTCCCTTCTTCTAGAATCAGATTAACCTAGGGGAGAGAGAGAGGGGGAAGGGGAGGGGGGGTGGGGGGAGGTTTGAATAGTGTAATCACAAATTTTATGACCTTTTTCGAATTTTCTTGATTAATATAAAATATAGTGCGGAATTCAAGATGATTAATCAAGTGTGTGATTTCCATAGTTTTCAAGATTATAAATAATCACACAAGTAAACACTAATGCACAAGATGTATAGTGGTTCGGTTAAACAACCTACATCCACTGTTGAGATTCAGCCAACCTTGGGCTATCTTCGATTCACTAAGCGTTGGAAATACACCAACACAATAGAATAAGACTTCCACCTATCCAATTGATTGGAACTTTCATCCAATTCCTATCCCACTATTTTTTATAGTGGTTCAAGAGAAACACAGTCTCTTTAATCCACTTCACAATGATAATATGATTTTTAAAGTAAAAATCTAAACTAAGAAACAGTTGCCTTAAAGCCTTGCAGTGTAGATCTGCTCCTTGATACACTCCCAATGTGAGCTCGTATAATCCCGACAATCCTTAGGAGGGCTTCTAGAAAATTGAGGTCACAATTTCTATCCTAGAAGTGGACTTAATCCTTCTCTCTTAATCTCAATCAAAATTGATTGGATATGTAACACCCGCCCCTTTTCACCAAAAATCAGAGTCTATTTTTTTTTTAATGAAGAGTGACAAAGGGCGCGGGCGTCACGACGCGAGTTAAGTCCGAGCTTCTAAAGCCCGGCCCTTAACTGGCCAACCCTACGTGTGTGTGGAACAAAGTCCATGAATAACGGTTCACACGTAGACGTAAGCTCAAGGAATATTACACTGAGTGCGGAAAATTACAATAAAGCCTATCTTACCAATTTTTAGATAGCAGAGAAGATAACATTCATAATATTACCAAAATATCATAACGTCTCCACGTCCAAAAATAAAAACCAAAATATAGCAAGCAATCTAAATTATTACATTTCCGACAAGCTAGGCTACTCAAAATACATTTCCAAAACAATATAATTAAACTAAGTAGCCGCCGCCCCAAGCTCCTAAGCTTGGCTTCCGTCTCGTCCTTCTACTCCGCCATCTCCTGCGTCATCAGCTAGGGTAGAAGTAGGGTGTTAGACAACACGTCCAGTAGGACTCCGAATAGGGCTAGCACATGGATTAGTAATAGCAAACACATATGAAATCATATAAGGAAAACTATAAGATGAATGCCATGTCATGGGTGCATTATGTCATGTATCCCACCCATCAACCTATACCATCATGATGTCATATCCCCCTTGACGGCAAGGCCTAGTCAAGGTATCCCCATGTTTGCTTCTCGGCCACCCCAACAGAGCATGGACTCCGGTTATAGCATATCAAACTATCCCTATGTCTGTTTCTCGGTTGCCCCAACGGAGAATGGACTGCGGTTATATCTCAACATATCAAAATATCCCCATGTCTGCTTTTCGGTCACCCCGACGGAGTATGGACTCCGGTTATAGAGCATCAGGCTATCCCCATGTTTGCTTCTCGGTCGCCCCGACGGAGCATGGACTCCGGTTTCATTATTTTCCCGCCCATCCCATGCATGAGATGTAGGTGCATTATGATATGTAATATGTATAATCCATAGCCTTAATAAAGAATTCATAACTTAACATATAATTCATAGCCTTGCATTATGCCATATACTTTACATATATCATAATCTTACAAACCCATCATAAAACAAACCATATAATTTCCAAAATAAATTAAAGAAACCATCACATAATCCATGGCTTACAAAAAGGTAGGAATCCTATCGAATACCGACTGCAACTCCTACAATCTTTCATCAATCTCTTCTAAGAAAATATATCCACACAGCCATAGTAATCTTTATTTTTAATCCTCTCCATGCACATGTCAATTTATCCAAATCCCTTATATATATATATATATATATATATATATATATATATATATATATATTGCATTACTAAATAAATTTAGCCCCATTTAATTCCATTGAAACCATTTACCAAAACCGTTGGGTCTTAATTGAATAAAGACCCAATATTTTACCCATATAGGATCCATATCTAAAATTTCACAAATTAAATGGGTAATTTCCGTAAATATTTATAACTTGAAAATCCAGGGTGTTACAGAATGAATGGATGGATGATAGGAAGATGGAATGGAGGGTTGACTAGGGTGAGATTCGAATGGATTGGATTGGGATTGAGAAAAGCGTGTAAGGTGTTGTGATTGGGATGATGAGGAGTGTTAAGATCCTAGGAATGTATCTAGATGCTTTTTAGTGTAAGTGCATGGAGAGGTTTTAGGTTGCAAAAATCATGGGATGATGATGTGTAAAATGTGCATGGAGGCTAGATTGTGGCTCAAGTTGTTCATTGCTTAGGATTTATAAATGGAGGGCTTAGATTAAATGGGTTTAATCTAATGGCTCTAAGGTATTTTGGGTAAAATAAATATAGGAATGGGTAGATGGTTGATGAAGGGTTTAGATTCAAAGGTTGATCCTAGGGTGATGATGCAATTCATGACCTAATTTCAAGAGGATGTATGTATGTGATGGATGCATGTGGAGTCTCTAGGGTTTCTAAGAGATGAATGAATGGATGTGATTGGATTACCTAATATCTAATCGCTACGATACTCAATGCATGAAATGAATGCATAAATTAATAGGTGATGCATGTGTGAATACTAATCTAAGGTTAAGATGATCATGATGATGATGGATGACCTAGATCTAATGATAGATCTAAGATGGAAGTTGGATGGTGTGGATGTGAAGTTGGGTTATGGGTTTTGGACATAGGTAGTTGGTTGGACTTAGGTAAATTCAAATATAGACCATGGAGTTCATTGGACTTGGGCTTTGGATTTGGATCTAGACCTCAACTAAGGCCCATTTAAATTGGATTTGAGAGCTTCTGCCTTAGTTGGGCTGAGCTTGCACAATGGCTTGGCCCAAAGTGTGAAATGCGCATGGGCTTGCATGTGGCTTAGCCCATTGAAGCTTTGTGGAGCATAGCTTGGCCCATTTAAACTGAATCTTTGCCCAATGAGTTGAAATTCAGGCTTTGGCACTTGGATTGCAGCTTTAAACCTCTAGAATTAAATAATTATTCAGCCACTTTAAATCTAAAAAATATTAATTAATCATAAACTCTCATAACTGGATCTAGATTAGTTAATTTACATGAAAATCCTATAAAGTGACATAAACTAATTATAATAATTCTAGGTCTTCTCTTTAAAGCTCTAAACTTACAATCTTATGTTGTTTTAACTTGATTTTCCTGAACTTTCCATTTTTTACTTCAAAACTGACAAACTACATTAAATGCATCATTATATACAAAATTGAGGATTAACTGCCCCAATAATCAGGTGTAAAAATGTAATATTTCAATGCTTAACGGTTGACCTTGCCTAGGCTTGATCACATCAGGATAATTAATCAAGCCTAATCTGTGTTTGACACCAAATCCAAACCGAACTTGGAAATATGAATTCACCGTCAGGACGACACATCGTGTCAGGCAATCATTCGCTAGTGACAGCAGATGATCAATCGTGGTTTAGCGACTGATCGTCTGGAAAATCAAAGGTTTTGGTTAGACTGGACTGTTAAACACAAATGGTCTCAGGACGTACAATCGTGGCCACAATTGATCGTCTGGTACCTTGACGAGTTAATCGTGTAGGCGATTTACCGCTGAGATAGAACATAGGCTGAACTTAAACAAGGCTTGAAAATCTTGATCACATATGATCAATCGGGTATACGATCGATCGTGTATACAAGGCTGGAACACATCGGCATCACAATCAGTCGCCCTGGTTCTAGATAAGACTTCACACTGTAAAATACAATTAGTCTCAGGCTGATTCATTCGGCAACCCGGGATCCAAGTTGGCACGATCAATTTCAGGTTACCATTTTTTGTGTCGTTACTGTGCATTAAATGCACAATGGTCGGGTTGATGAAAAAATATTTGAACACGAACGATTGATCGCCAGGGTATGATAGATCGTGTGTTCCATTGATTCGAAATTTTTATGTTTGCCTATAAATATGATCACTGTTTAGTGAGTTAAAAACACACCTCTTGAGCACTAAAGAGCCTCATCTACCAGTTCAAACTCTCAAGAAGCGAAGGTAAATCTTGTCACTTATTCTCTTTTGGCAATTCACTTGCAAACCATTCAAGCTTCTAATCAATTTTGATTAAGATTAAGAAAAAAGGATTAAGGCCACTTCTAGGATAGAAATTATGACCTCAATTTTCTAGAAGCCCTCCCAAGGATTGTGGTTGCTCTGCAAGGCGAATCATCAGGATTGTACGAGCTCACATTGGGAGTGATTCAATGAGCACATCTACATTTGCAAGGTTCTTCAAAGGCAAGTGCTTCTTAGTTAGATTTTTACTTTAAAAATCATTGCATCATTGTGAAGTAGATTAAAGAGATTGTTTTTCTCTTGGACCACTATAAAAAATAGTGGGATATAAATTGGGTGAAAGCCCCATTCAATTGGATAGATGGAAGTCCTATTCTATTGTGTTGGTGTAATTCCAATGTTTAGTGAATTGGAGATAGCCCAAGGTTGGGTGAGTCTCAACAATAGATGTATGTCGTTTAACCGAACCACTATACATCTTGTGCATTGGTGTTTGTTTGTGTGATTCTTTATAATCTTGCACACTTTGGAAATCACACACTTGATTAATTGTTTTTAATTTCGCACTATATTACAGATTAATCAAGTAAATTTGAAAATTTGTAATTACCTTATTCATCCCCTCTAGGGTTAATCTGATTCTAACACAAGAGAACTTTTATTTGGTATCAAAGCCCGTGTTCATTTTGAAGACTTAATAGTCCTAGTGATCTAAGTACTAGAACCATGTCTATAGGAGAAAGCCATGCCATTTCTAAACCACCTTACTTCGATGGATCGATTTATGCTTCTTAGAAAACAAGGATGAAATTTTTTTTTTTATCTCCATCAATGCATCCATATGGAATTCGGTGTGTACAGGTTGGACAAATCCCATTGTTGAGAAAACATATACGGCCACAAGTTCCAAGACTCTAGAGCTAAAGGCTTACTTTGCATGGAGTACAAATGAAAAGGCCTCATGCACTGCTAATAGTAGAGCACTCAATGCCTTGAATTGTACACTTTCACTCAATGAACACAAGAGAATCATGATGTGTGAGACTGCACAAGAAACATGGGAAATTCTAGAGAGAACCCATGAAAGCACCTCCGTTGTGAAAAGGTCAAAGATCCAAATGTTGGAAGCTCAATTTGATGCCTTGAAAATGAGAGAAGAAGAAATCTTTATGAATTTCTACTCTAGAGTTAGTGACATTGTCAACTCTATGTGGGCTCTCGGTGATAGAATTCCCGATAAGAAAGAGTGGACAAAGATTTTGAGAAAACTTGACAAGAGGTTTGAATCCATAAAGGTGGCAATTAAGGAATACCGGAATGTCGCCCAAATGAAAGTTGGTGACTGTAATGCCCCGCCCTCTTTTAGAAATCAGAGTCTAATTTTTTTTTAAAATAATAACAAAACATCGAAAGAGAGCGGGCAGCGTCACGACGGGAGTCAAGTTCAGACTACTCAAGTCTGAACCTTAACTGGCCACCCATGTGTACATGGACTAGACCATGATAATAAATCACACATGGTACTCACAACAACATGCGGAATAAACTAGATTAACTGCGGAAATAATATGAACAGATAGCAAGTAACAGACTCAATTGATAATTAAGATAAACATCCATCCATAGTTAATAACCTAATCAAACCATAGCAAATATTAACTTATTACATGTCCATCAAAATATAATTCAAATGACAGTAGATAAGTAATTATGTTCATCATTCAAGCACCTAGGCTTGGCTCCCCTCCCGGTCATCGACCTTCTCTTTCCCTTTCCTTGTATCTGCATTCTCCTCTGATGATAGAATTAGGGCGTTAGATCAACGCGCCCAGTAGGTTCCCGAATCAGAGCTACCACATGTTAGCATATAAAACATGCATATATATCATATTACAAGATCATCAAAAACAGGTAAAACAATGCTATGAAGTATGCACATGCAATGAGTCTCTCCCATCATGTACATTCATAGCCATCACTTGACGTGTCTCGCACCGTCAAGGTAAATCACAATACACTTCTATCTCTTCATCATTGAATTGACTCATATCACATATTAGTCCTCCTGGCGGGACTCTCATCGCCTAAGGAGACCATTGTGACTATGATCATCATGTTACTCCTCCTGGCGGGACTCTCATCGCCTAAGGAGGACGTAACTCATAATTACAACACTGTAGAACCTCAGTCATCATCCCATGTCCATGCATGAGATGCCAATGCTTTGTATGCCATTTGTAAATGCATAATTCATCATTCAAAATATGGTAAGTATTAGTATGTCAATAACTCATAAAACCCTTCATGAAAACAGGTGTAAATATGGTTACAAGTAGGTAGGAAACCTACTTAAACTTTGCTCAAGTGTCCATTCCTTTTTGAGCTTCACCCGGTCACGACTCGCACGTCGTTCAACTCTCGTCACCTTGTGATGTAACAATAAGTAAATCATACTATCATTTGAATGTCCATTCACATATAAGACCCAAAAAAACATCTTGTAAGTCCTTTGATCAATCCCTTCGTTTGGCTTGTATTCACAGATTTGCCATTGGTCTAACCAATGTCTAATCTTGCTCATAATCGAAGTTCATAAAAGTAATCTACCTTAGTGGGGTTCGGCCATACAACATGGCCGAACCTCACCACTTTGTTTTTGATCCTTTACACCTTTCATACATCAATCTTCATTTTGATTTTTAACCAATCAAATTACAAGTTAGCCACTAGGTCTACTAAATGACCACTAGTGGGGTTCGGCCATACTACATGGCCGAACCTCACCATACTGATTTTGTCTCTTCTTTCATCATATATAGTGGCTGGTTATTTACTTATCACTAAGTCCAAAGATAAATCCATATGTTTACTTAATCCAACTCATACAAATAAATCATAATCTCCAACAAAACAATCTATAGGGTTCGGCCATTCATATAGCCGAACCTTATGATCCTCCTACTCAATGATCCCATCATTTGTTTACAAGTTAGGCTCTACTATTTAGCCATGTTAACTACATAGTTCAGCCATCTCATGGCCAACCCAAAACAGAAAGCTTATTTCCATTTAACACACATAAGAAAACCCATAAACTTGGTCCATTCATCCCAAAAATAGCCCCATGGGGTTCGGCCATGCACATGGCCGAACCCAATGGTTCTCTTGATCTGATTGATCCATCATTTACCCATGATTATTCATGGTTTAATCATGCTAACTCAACAATGACATATACATGGTTCAGCCGCATAAACATCCACCAAAACAGTAAATTAAACTTCACCAAATCACATCAATTACTTACATGGGGTTCGGCCATCCAAGGTGGCCGAACCCTATGTCCATGTTTTGGTCTTTCAAACATGTTTTAGGTGTTATTTAAACATACAATACCAGTATAATATTGCTGCATTTATACCTCTTAGAAACCTATCCAAATAAGTTCATCCACTTGTCCCAAAAGACCATAATATTTCATGGGATTCGGCCATCCAGGATGGCCGATCCAAATGGTCCATTTTATCAGTTTTAAACCCATGATACCTTCAGTCCTTATGTCATTCAGATCCATGTTTTTAACCCTTTCTAAAACATGCATTTGAATCTTAAATAAAACCCAAAAACAGTCCATAAAACTCCATGGTTTCCATGTTTCAAAACATGAAAACCACCAATCTTTTACATGGGGTTCGGCCCTCCATGGTGGCCGAACCCAATGGTTATTTTTACCATTTTTAAACCTTTATTAAACAAGGTTAAAACCTTGGTGTATTCAGCCATAACCATGGCCCAATACACACCCCATTTGTTTCATGTTATTAAACCAAAATAACATTTAAATGCTTATCAAAACTTCCAATCTTTCTTCTTGCCTTTGGTCCTTGGCTTCTCCCTTTTATTTCTTCATTTCTTTTGTTGTTTTGTGCTTGATCTATTGGTGCAAACACCTCTGCTATTCCAGCTAGGAAAAACGAATTGGAGAGAGGGAAAGAGAGGTAGAAATTCTTGAGATCTCCAAGAATGACAATCGGCCAAGAGTGGTGTTTTGTTTTTGGTTAAGCAGCCCCATGTCTCTCATCCAATCCTCATCAATATTTGCTTAAACCAATGGGACACTTGCTGCTAACCAATGCACACCCATTGGCATCCCAACGTTGGAGGCTTGGGTTTCCAAATGGGATAGGAACCCTCCAACTTCCCATGAGACTTTTATCTCATTTTATTGACTTCACACATGGGAAAACCCTCCATGCCATTAACATGTGGAACCTTAACCTTGGTGGGGTGTGAGACCAAGGCAACTCCCCACCTTCCACTTGGCTCACTTAAATTATAAGACCCCTTTGATTTCCAACACAACTCGTCTAACTCATAAGCCCAACTCACCTCATTAATTGACAATCATTTAATGCATTTGAATTAACTCATTTTTAATTCAAATTAAATAAAATCAGTTCCACTTAACCTGATTTAACTCACCATTGAACTCATTTGTGGGCCCACACGGTCGACTGTGGTCAACAAAGTCAACCCGACCCTGTTGGGCCCCCCTTTAGCTCCTTGACCCGTTTTTGACTCCATGACCCAATTATGGGTATTTTGGTCATTTGTAATTGGTTTTTACATGTGGATCAGGCCTACCCATTTTTACTCCACTTGATTTCCAATCAAATGAACTTAACCCCATTTAATTTAAATTCACACAATGGTCAAATAATCCAGTAAGACCCGTTGGGTCCCATTTGGGCCTTTTGACCCATTTAGCCATTTTTGACCCAATTGATGCATATTACCCATCCAATCAAACTTAACATTCATAATGTGCTCATATGATCTTAATTTGAGCAATGGGCCCCACCATTTCCTTACTTAACATCACAAAATAATTAATTTAACACATCAGGGGCATTTTCGTAATTATCCACTTCATTGAGAAATTACCCATCCAATCAAACTTGACAATCATAATGTGCTCATATGATCTTAATTTGAGCAATGGGCCCCACCATTTCCTTACTTATCATCACAAAATAATTAATTTAACACATCAGGGGCATTTTCGTAATTATCCACTTCATTGAGAAATTGGAGTGTTACAGTGACTTAGTTGCCTCTCTACAAACCTTTGAACTAAACCTTAAACCACCAAAGGAAAAACCCATTACCTTGAAATCTTCCGTAAAACTTACACCAATTATAGAAAAAGATCTGGAAGTGGAATAAGATCCAAGTGAAGAAATGGCTCTTTTATCTAAAAAAATATTTGAAGAATTTTAAAAGGCTAAATAAAATGAGGAAATTTAAAAAGGGAGAAACAAGCGAAAAATTCCCTAAAAGTCGTGAACCTAATAAAGATAAAGATAAGAAGCCCAAGGAACAAGAGTATTTCAATTATGGTGGGAGAGGACATTACTCAAATGTATGTCCTACGGAGAAACCCAAGAAGGCTGTGAATACCACTTATGAGGACACCTCAGAATCTGAGAGTGATTCGGATGAGGAAACTTAAGTTAATGAGGAAACACATAAAAGTTTCATTGCTTCCATTGTTGAAAATCCAGAAGCACCCATAATTGAAAGGACAGATATTGAAAGTGAGGATGATGATGATGATCTTCAAACCTCTTTCAATGCCTTATACCTTGAGAGTGAACAATTGGCGAAGAAACTAGATATAGCTAATATGGAAAATTTAAACTTATCTAGCCAATTGAAAGATGAAAACACTCTCCTCTCTTCTCAATTAAAAATCTCTAAAGAAGAATACATTAAGTTAAGGGAGAGTGAGAAAGCCCTTCAAGATGAAATATCTATTCATTGTTTGGTTGAAAAACTTTCAAACATCAATGAAAATCTTGAAGAGAAGGTCAAGAGACTCAATCATGAACTTAAGGAACTTCAAAGACACAAATAAAAATTCCAAGATAAGTTTACCCAATGAGAAGAAATATTAAAAAGACTTCTAAATTCAGGTAAAACATTTGGGGATAAGTCGGGTCTTGGTTCCTCCATGGAAACCAAAGGACCTAAAAACCAAATGGTCTTTGTTAAGGGTAATGTGCCAAAAACCCTCAAGGGTAAATGTTTCTATTGCCATAAGGTTGGGCATTACAAGCTCTCCAAATGTTAAAGTTAAAAGACACACACCAAATCCAAATGTTAAGCCTAAAATGCATCCATCAAGGCCAAATGTCGAAAGACATACACCCCAAGGAAGGTGGACTCAAGGCAAGACTCCTTGTGAAGACAACTTAACCAAGTCTTGAAGGTGTTGAGGCAGCCAAAGTTTGGACCCCCAAGGTATGCCCAAATGAATGTGTATGAGAAACCTAACTCAACCATTTGGGTACCAAGGAGATAAACCACCACTTAATCATGTTTTGTTTTGGTTTTAGATTTGGTTTTAGATTCACTTCCATATCTTAAACCATTACAAATTGGAATCTTATGGCAAATGAGTTCAAATAGCCCAAGTGTTATGACATGAAATAAGAAATTGGTGACTATAAGTTTAGACTATGCATTCCCTCGCTAGTGCACTAGTATTTCTCGGATAAACCATACATTCCTTGGAAATTTTGTTTTCAAGTGGTATATTTTAGGTCAATATGTTTAACATGGATTAGTGTTTGCATATTTGAATGATGTATGGTTTGTTAACTTTTGCTTGCATGGATTTGATCAATGTGTTATGCATGAATATATGATTTTTTATTTGATCAATTGCAAGTGTTGTTTGTGGTATATCTGATGCTTATCATGTTGTATATGATTTGTGTATCATGTATTTTGTTGGAAAACTAATGGGGTGTTTTCAAAAAAAAAAAAATCAATTTTTTTGGAAAAATCTGTATCTGGTATGGCGACACATCGCTAGTATGTGACCAATCGGCAGAGCGATCATTTGTCCAGTGACGATGTATCAACCGTATGCATAAAGGGACTTAGGAAGAAAATCAGATTCTAAGTCACAACGACTAATCATCAGATGATTTTTGATCGGCAGGATGACCGATCGTACATGACAATGTATTGTTTGTGTCGTATAGGTGTTTTTAAGTTAAAACCATACTGCGTTCGAAACCCACTTCCATTATTCTCTTTCGATCGTCTTCTCCAAAACCCTCTCTACCAGCGATAGGTTGTGACCTAGCTTCCCACAGTCATCCCTCCGACCGATTTGTCACCGGATTTCACTAACATCTCCCGATTTTGAGAAATTTCTCAGTTCGGCTAAGGCTCAACCTCTCCCCATTTTGATTTTACCTTAAAGGAGTGTTTGAAAAGTCTAGCAAACCCAAGAAAAATGCCAAGAACTAAGATGCCTGAGAATTATGAGACCCCAATCATATAGGAAAATCCTATTGCATCTTCTCCACCTCTCAAGAGGCTAAAGAACTGAAACGGGAAAGGGATTTCAAGGGATTCAATGCCCTCCCTATTTTCTCTTGAGGATACTCCCTCCTCTCAAGGTCCAAGTGGCTTGTGAAATCGGTTCAAGTCCACGGGCAAGAAACCCGCTATAAAGAAACTGAAAGTTCCCTTTGGAGCTAGAACAACTCGATTAACCCGAGTTAAGGGGAGGGGGGGTGTGAATAGGTCAACCTAATTTCGTTGGCCCTTTTTAAATTTACTTGATTGATTAGTTAAAGCGCAAACAATCAACATAAGAAAATAGCTCTAACACCACGAGCATAATGACACAAGATATATAGTGGTTCGGTTTGCCAACCTACATCCACTATTAGGACTTGCTCAACCTTGACCTATCCCCAAATTCACAATGTAGGGACTTACATCCTCACAATTAGATTAGGAATTACACCTCACTCAATCGGCTGTAAATTCCACCCACCACTGTGCCAGAGACGATGCTCTATAGTTTTTTATAGTGGTTCCGAATCAAATCTTCCTTAATCCACTTTCGGGTCAAAGGTTTCAAAAACAAAATTAAAACCAAGAAGCACTTTCCTTCGAAGCTTTTTCTCGCTGATGTGTGTTTCTTGAAGATCCAACCCAAAGTGTGCCGATGCTTCTTCTTATAGCCATCGTGTAGCAATCATAATCTCAAGATGACAAGGAAACTTGGTTCAATCAAAGCTTTCGTAGATTATATATTTTCTTCCTCTCTTCCCAACTTACAAACTCAATCACTAGATTGGTTGTTTATGATCTTTCTTTCCTCTTCTCTTTCTCACTTTCAAACTCAATCAATAGATTGGTTGTTTATGGTTCTCTCCACAAGAGTGTTGATCGTTCCTCTGAGTATATAACTTTTCCAATTCAAGGAAGATAGTAAAACAATCACACCACACTCATATTTATAGAGGAGTATTATCGGTCTTCTAGACTATCCAATACCGACAGGTCGGTGTTTATATTTACTACCGTTCAACCACCCGACCGTTGGGCATTTATTGCACTCCCAATGGCATAATTACTTCCCGGTCGACAGGTCGGTGTCGTCAATGGGTCAACAATCATGGCAACGATGGGTCGGTCCATACGAGAGGTTCGGTCTGGAACAAAAACATGTTGACAGGAGTTTCTCTAGAAACTTATTACCCAGAATGACCTGTCTCCCTTTACCGAGGGGCAGGTCCTGTTACTCTCGATCGGTCTTGGTATACCTATTTGTCTGTTTCTTCGAGAGCGCATTTGAGTTCACTTCCAATTCATTGTCTAGCTTCATCTTTAGGCTTTATATGATTTCATCATTTGTTCAACTAAGCCTAAGGATAGTCCTCTTTTAGGTGTGGGTTCCACCTAAGGTCATCTATGGCCATAATACCTTTTTGTGATTGCCATTACGATGAGCTTTGAGTTTAGTGGAGTATGATCTTCTTCTTTGACCATCTTGAGTGTTCAAGCTTCTGGTAAGTGCTTCTTCCCGAGTCATGGAATTGACAAACAGGGACTCGGCCAAGCCGGGGCACTAACAATCTCCTCCTTTGTCAATTTCATGACAAAACCTAGAATCTAACCCAATTACAAGCTCACCCTTTATTACAACATATTTGAATACAAAATATTACATCAGTTACATGAATATATTCAAATGGACAACAAGATTATTATCTTCATATTCTTGCTCAGCTTGGTTCATTTTCATTTTTCCTGTTCAAGCACATAAGCAAGCAGCACTAGAAAATCATTAGAGGGGTTAGTCCAAAACATAAGTATGCAACCATGGACTAAACAGGATTAACGCTCATTCTCCCCCATAAACCAATGATTTTCTAGCCACCAATTCTACCCTGTGTTGAGAAGATTTTCTCCCCCATTCTTCTTGAGTTTGAACTCCTAAACTCCAAGCATAGACATTCTCCCCATGTCCATTGGCTTCTTCATCTTCTTCCCTATTCTTCCAAGCACTTTCGACTTAACAAAGTTCACCCCATAATTGGTTATGATGTCTTATAGTTTCTACTAATTTCTCCCCTATTTTGTCATCTAATTGACAAAGAATTAGTAGGCATGCATCGAGATCAAGCACTCCCCCATACTTCTTAAATTTAGTGCTTAGCTAAGTTCTGCTCCAACTCATGGTTCAGTGCACACTTCTTGTGCATCAAGGTTTGTTTGCTCTTGCTCAAGCTAAGTTCCAGCTTAGTTGATTTCTTCATAGGTTAAGCTAATGTACCTAGCTTCCTTTGAATCCCCTCCCCCATTCTTTATTCTATCTGCTCTAGCTTTTTCTACCCAACTCCCCCACAAACTTAGTTGCCTCTAAGTTTATTTTTTCATTAAGCTTCCTTTCAAGCTTGCATCAGTATCCCTCCTCACACTGTCGTGACCATTGACAGCAACATATCAGCACATATTTTGTTCTCCCCCATACTCTAAGGATGTATGCAATCATCATAGCCCGATCCATATCTCCCTAACATGCCAATACAAAACCAACTCATCCAAACCTATATGTTAGTCTATTTAACAAAGACCATGTTAACCATAGACTGGAAATATAAGACATTCAAAGACAACAATACACACATCATACTAAAAACCAATCCATATCATTTCATTAAACAAAATGTGCATTTAATACATATGGTTTTGAGATGGGGGCATCATGGATGCTTTAGACAAAATATCAAACGTATAGTTTTTCAAAAACATAGAACATGAAAAAAATATCCCAAATGAGGCGGTGCTGGAGGGTTGGGAGATGGATAATCTGGAACTCTGTCAGAGAAGGAGACAGCAGAGACTAAATCCCGGACAATCAACCAGATACTTTCTAGACTATTTTCAAGATAGTCCATTCTCCTTTCTAATCTCAAGACTTTTCTGTCCAGATTGATATTTTCTTAAGAAGGATACCCGTACTCTTCTTCTTCCTCAAAGTCTCTCCAAAAATCCTGTGAACCGGGACTCTCCTCCTCATTGCTGTCATCGGGAATGTCGATGTGACCTTCGTTTCTAGTTCTATGAACATTCTTCTCATCTGCTTATTCTCTCCTTTCCTCACTACGTTTTTCGACAAAGATGACATTTTTGTCGATGATAGGTTTTTCTTTAACCTTATGTTGGTTTTCCTGGTGATCCTGAGCAGGTGCAGGATTTTCAAAACTTGAACCAGGGCAAAACTGAGAAGCTGACCTTTTGATTCGTTTGCACCACTGATTTGCACGACTGGTTTCTCCTCGTTCTATGGAGGACTTAGAACGTGTCTGAGCTGCCATCTTTCTAGGCATAGTTTTTCCTATAGGAGATCCTCAAACAGTGGGTCGAATAAGGATGAGATGAAGACTGAGCCTAACCTAATCTTTGAAAATCACAAAAACCGTGATTGTCAAACTTCTAGAGACTGAAGGAACGAAAACCCTATGGTTTTCCAGTGGAAAATCACTCCAAGAGGTCCTATCGACTGTTCTAGGGCACGGGAGGAGTAGAAAGGGTCACTAGACCTTCATGGGTGGGGAGATGACAATTTCGAATGGATTGTCGCTTTTGCAGAAAGGGACCCTTTTTATTTTAAACTTTTTGTCTCACCGATATATCGGTTCCATTGATAGGTCCACCTTTTCGACATTTTCCCCCTTTTCCAACAGTGCTTGATTTAGCACAGTATCGACATGTCTGTCACACGGACCAATCTATTCACACACATGTCGACTACACTGAGAGGTACAGATTGTAGAGCAAGCATCCTTGATATGTGCAACTTGATGGAGTCCTATTCTAAGCAAACATACATAGATTTATTTCAATGCATAGATATGTCAAACATAACTCATCAAATCATTAAATATGCACATAAACAAAAATTCACATTCCAAAACATATACAATTAAAAATATTTCGAATGGAATGTATGGCTTTCCAAGTAGAATATGTACTATATCCAGGAAGAGTACATTCTAGACTTCTATATAGCCAGTTTTTCTCCTCATGTCATAGTATTTTTCTACTATGTGAACTCGCATGATCTCTTGTGAGTAC
This sequence comes from Chimonanthus salicifolius, assembly GCA_013350335.1. NCBI lineage: Eukaryota > Viridiplantae > Streptophyta > Magnoliopsida > Laurales > Calycanthaceae > Chimonanthus > Chimonanthus salicifolius. Next base: position 58,303,224 of record CM023533.1, on the reverse strand, counting down.
ATTGGTAGTGGTCTAAGATATGGACGTGATTCTTAAACCAAAACAAAACATGATTAATGGTCTATCTCTTAAGTACAAATATTGTGGCATTTGGTGTTGTATACACACCCCTATGATCGTACCTTTGATGGCCAAACTTTGGATTCATCAACTCTCTTAAGACATGATTCATCTATCATAGCAAATAGTCATGCTTTGTATCCACCTTCCTAAGATTTCTTTTAAGGTTTGGTGGATGTCTCTTAAGCATAGGCTTTACTTTATTATGCTTTTGTGCTTTCCTTTCCAAGTATCTCTTTAAATGATGGCAATTTCTTCTGAGATGCTCATCTTTATGGCAGAAATTGCATTTACCCGTCAAAGGGCGAGAGAAACTTATTTTTCTAAACTCCCCATGGTTCATAGGTTCTTTAGTGAAAGAAGCACCAAGACTAGACCTATCACCATGTTGTTTACCCGAACCTAGGATTCTTTTAAGTTTTTGATCTTCTTGAGTAAACCTATCTTGGAATTTTTCTTTATAAATTTTTAAACCTTTAATTTCCACGACAGTTTCTTAACATCCTCTTCAAGAAGTTTATTATGATGGCACAGATTTTCGACATCCTTGCAATGAATGCTTATTGCTTCTTGATGGCTTTTATTACTCTCTTTTAGATTTGTGCCTTCATTGTCAGAGAGTTCTAGCTTAGAGATTAAGAGAAAATTTTCATTTTTCAAATCTTTCACTTGATTAAAGAGGTTCAGGTTTTCATTTTGAACCTTATTTAGTGTCTTGGCCATCCTCTCACTCTCAAGAAACAGGGCACTGTAGGAAGCTTGAAGATTTTCATCATCTTCACTCTCATATTCTTCTGTTACAATTGTGGGATTTTCATGATCACCAATTATTGAGGCTATGAGACCTTTTGATATAACAACCTTTTGTTGGGTCTCCTCATCTGAATCGCTCTCTGATTCAGAAGTTTCCACATAGGTCACACCCATATTCATAATCTTCTTTATTTTTTCTAAGGGACATTTATTCATGAAGTGTCCTCTCCCTCCACAGTTGTTAACAAGTCTGTTCCTTGGTTACTTCTCTCTTCACCCCTTTTCCTTTGTTTTTTTTTTTGCCTTCTTGGGTATCTTTTTACTTGTTTCACCCTTACCCATATTTCTCAAGTTATTTCTTTTAACAAAGTATTTATAAAACTTCTTGGTAAACATTGATTTCATCACTTGAGAGTTCATCTTCCGAAAGATTTTCTTTTGTTTTCTTTTGTTTTAAGGAAGATTTCAAGGTAATATATATATTTATCATTTGGTTGTTCATAGGTTTGCAATGAACCAACCAAAGCATCAATATTCATTAAGAACACATCTCTGTTGTCCTCCATAGACACAACCTTGGGCATGAATCTTTCTACAAGATTCCGGACAATTTTGGTACATACATTGTCCTCGGATATCCCTTCACCTAAAATGTACATTTGATTTACAATCCGCTTATCTTGGAATAGAAATCCATGAAGACTTCATCATCCCTCATCTTAAGAGTGTCAAGCTGATTTTGGAGGATCTGAAGTTTGGACCTCTTAACTATTGAAGTGCCTTCATGAGTTCTTTCAAGAACTTTCCATGCTTCCTTTGCAATTTTACAGGTCATAATTCGCCTGTATCCACTGTCAGACACTGCACAATTGAGTGCATTCATGGCTTTGCCATCAGCTGTCTGATTAGCTTTCTCAACAGTGGTCCAAAAGGCAAAAGGTTTATGTGTCATTAACACGGTTGTGGTGGCTGCTACTGTTTTCTCTTCCATGGGTTCCTTCCATCCAATCTTTACAATATCCCATACTGATGAGTCTATGGAAACAAAGAAACTTCTCATTTTGGCCTTCCATGAGGCATAGTTTGTTCCATCAAAGTATGGGGGTTTGGTTATTGCATGATTGTCTCCCATGGTGTTCTAACTTGGATCTACTCGGATGGTTAAATCCTTGTAATGAGCACTAGGCTCTGATACCAACTGAAAGTTCCCTTTGGAGCTAGAACAACTCGATTGACCCGAGAGGGGAGGGGAGGGGCAGGGGGGTGAATAGGTCAATCTAATTTCGATGGTCCTTTTTAAATTTACTTGATTGATTAGATAAAGCGCAGCGGATATAACAATCAAGTAAGTGTGTTAGTAAATGTGATTTAAATAATCAACACAAGAAAGTAGCTCTAACACCATAAGCACAAGGACATAAGATACATAGTGGTTCGGTTCGCCAACCTACATCCACTATTAGAACTCGCTCAACCTTGAACTATTCCAAAATTCACTATGTGGGGACTTACACCCTCACAATTAGAGTATGAATTCCACCTCACTCAATCGGCTGGGAATTCCACCCACCACTATTTACGAGACGACGCTCTGAAGTTTTTTATAGTGGTTCCGGAGCAAATCCTCCTCCATCCACTTTTGGGTCAAAGGTTTTAAAACAAAATTAAAACCAAGAAGCATTTGCCTTTGAAGCTCTTTCTTGCTGATGTGTGCTTCTTGAAGACCCCACCCAAAGTGTGCCAACACTCCTTCTTGTAGCCGTCGTGTAGCAATCACAATCTCTGGGTGACAAGGAAACTTGGTTCAACCAAAGCTTTCCTAGATTATATATTTTCTTCCTCACTTTCTTACCTGCAAACTTAATCACTAGATTGGTTGTTTATGATCTTTTTTTCCTCCTCTCTTTCTTACTTTCAAACTCAATTAACAGATTGGTTGTTTATGATTCTCTCCACAAGAGTGTTGATCATTCCTCTGAGTTTATAACTTTTCTCAGCTCAAGGAAGATAGTAAGAAGATCACACCAACTCATATTTATAGAGGAGTGTTACCAGTCTTTTAGACTGTCCAGTACGGACAGGTTGGTGACATCGATGGGTCGGTATTTATATTTATTACCGTTCAACCACCCGACTATTGGGCATTAAATGCATTCCCAACGGTATAATTACTTCCCGCTCGACAGGTCGGTGTCGCCGATGGGTCGACAATCATGGCACCGATGGGTCGGTCCATACGAGAGGCTCGGTCTAGGGCAAAAACATGCTGACAGTAGTTTCATATCTAGAAACCTGTTACCTAAAATGACCTTTCGCCCTTTACTATGGAGTCAGTCATGTTACTCTCGATCAGTCTTGATATACCGATATGTCTGTTTCTTCGAGAGACCATTGGAGTTCACTTCCAATTCATTGTCCAACTTCCTCTCTAGGCTTTATATAATTTTATCATTTGTTCAACTAATCCTAGAGATAGTCCTCTCTCCGGTGTGGGTTCCACCTACGGTCATCTATGGCCATTACGATGAGCTTTGAGTTTGGTGGAGTATGATCTTCTTTCTTGATCATCTTGAGTCTTTAAGGTTCTGGTAAGTGCTTCTTCCTGAGTCATGGAATTGACAAACAGGGACTCGGCTAAGTCGGGGCACTAACAGAAACCTTCTAAGCTTTCCCCTAGAGGACTGGAATAGTCATTAGGGAACCTACCTCTCTCGCTCGTCCCCAATAGGAGTCTAGTGAAGAAGAGATGGAGCTGAAATTGAGGATGGAGATGAAGGAGGTGATCAAAGGGATCAAGATGATCAATAAATGGGAGGTGAAGGAAATGGGAAGAAAAATAAAATGATCAAGAAAAAGAAAATAATGAGGAAGGTGATGATCAAGATGATCATTGTGTTAGAGAAAAGTATGAAGAAGTAGAAGAAGAAGAAGAAGATGAAGAGGACTATGATGCCCCTTTTCTCATGCCTCTCAAGCCATACCCATCTTTTGAAGAGCTCAACATTGATAATACAGCAGATCCAGAAATCTTTGAAAAATTCGGAGTCCTTAAGCACATTTGGAAGGCAGGATGGATGAAAATTCATCCTCGAATGGCCAAGAGGATGTTATGTTCAATCAAACCTCACAAAGAGAAGACAAATTGGTTTTGGCTCTACTTTCTAAACTTTGAACCCATAGAGGTTGGCCCCCCATTTGTTTCTGAGTTATTTGGGATTCCTATTGTCAACAATCGATACTTGCCCATTGTTCATGATAATTTTGAAACAAAGAAGAAAAACAAAAAGAAGCATGTGAAAAAATTATGTGGAAAAGGGAAGTGAATTGAATGGAGAAAGAAGATTTAGCTTATGAAAGCCGATATGCTTCCAGAGTACAGGGTATTGCATTTATCCTTCTGCTCGAATGTTTACCCCTGACATGGAAATCGAGGAGACCTAAACTAGTTTATGTTGATCCACATGCAGTGACCGGAAATAGGTTTTGCTTGGCTACACTCATGTGCAAGACAATCATCAAATACATCAACTCTTCCATGAGAGTCGTCCTCCCTTCTGCTACCTCATGTATAGGATAGCCCTGCACTTTAGAGTAAATCCCTCCAAGTGTGACGTGCCTAAGTGTGTCCAGCCAAACACTGCCACCACTGTTTGGAAGTCCCTTGGGAAGGACTTGTATGATCAAATCCTTGGCACAAGACCTTTCAAGTATGCGACTCAAGCCTCCTCCTCCACCTCAGTTCCTGCAATGCAAGAAGAAGCAACAGAGGAAGAAGAAGAAGAACCAAAGCTCAACCTAGCTAGTCGAAGGTTCTTTGAGGATAATCTTCAAGCTCTAGAAGACAGGCAAATTGCAAGACACAATGCCTAGAAAACCAAATTGAAAGGCAAGTTTGAAGCCTTGCCCAACACTGTGAAGGAGACCCTTCAGAGCTTCCTCTCAGCCATGTCTTGCAGAAGATATGACACTGTCCCTCGCCGTAGATCTCCTACTCCACCTCCTCCTCCTCTAGCTGGCACAGTTTAGGATAGTTTTTCATGTTTTGATGTGCATTTGAAAAACTATATTTTGTTGTAAACCTTAAGCATCCATGGTGCAAATATTTTGGTTGCATGGAATGGTAATTTTTTATCAATGCAATGGTTTAGTTTACATGTTTGTGATGTGTTATATCTCTCCTTGTTTTCCATGATGATTATCATATGATGTTCATGTGTATTGAATGGCTTATTTTCAATATTGATGCATGAATGATTGATGGCATTCATGTTTGGCTATTGGAGTTTTGGGAAGCAGAGACTATGTGCTTGTTAGCCCTTTGTCAATTGATGACAAAATGGGGGAGAACTTTGTAGAAGTTAAAGACCTATGGGGAGTAAAATGGAGAAATTACAAGCTTGGAATAGCATGGTGGAGAAATTGCAAGCTTGGTATAGCTTGGAGTATGGGGGAGAAACATTGAAAATTTTCATTGAAGTATGAGGGAGATGCATTGGAGTTTGGGATTTCAAACTCAAGAAGATTGGGGGAGAAAATTTGAAAATGTCTAGCTTGAAAGCTTGGTGATCATAAAATATGGGGGAGTGTGTTTTAAATGTTAGGTCCATATATACATGTTTTATGTTTGGACTAACATTATTAATGGTTTCTCTAACTTCTATGTTGCTTTCTCATGTGCGTTTACAAGTTATCCTTAGAAATAGAGCAAGCTGAGCAAGAATATGAAACTAGACTAGAGGTCATGATGCCATTTAAATGTAATCGGTAATTTGTATATGTTTTGATTCAAATGATGTATAATTGGGTTTTGGGAGAAAATTTATTGAGTCTGTAATTCATTAACTTCTAGGTTCTATCAGGAATTGACAAAGGGGGAGAATGTTAGTGTCCCGGCTTGCAGAGTCACTTGTTTGTCAATTCTGTGAATTAGGTGAAGCATTGCCATGAAGAGAGAAGCTCAACGCTCAAGATCTTAAGCATTGGTTGAAGTGTGAAGACTCAAAAAATCAACGATGTATGACAATCACAGATGGTAAGTGATCATAGATGACCTTTGGTGGGAAGCAGACCTTAGGTTGACCTTGCCTAGGCTTAGAGATCGCATCAGGATAAGTAATCAAGCCTAACCTGTGTTTGACACCAAATCGAAACCGAACTTGAAAATATGAATTCACTCTCAAGACGACACATCATGTCAGGTGATCATTTGCCAGTGACAACAGACGGTTGTTGAGCCATGAAAAAAAGACTACTTTACCCCTATTTATCTGACTAGTTAGCCTTCAATTTTGTATAAATTAGGTACATTTAATGTTGTTTGTTAGTTTTGTAGATAAAAATGGAAAGTACAGAAAATCAATAAAAAAACCAATGGAAAATTACAAGATTTGTGCTTAATTGGAAGACTTAGAATTTTTAATAATTAATTTTAGACCATTTTTATGATTTTTATTGTAAATTGATTAATTTGAATCCAATTATGAGAGTCTAGATTAATTCAATATTTTTAGATTTTAAGTAGTGAAGCAATTATTTTAATTCTGGAGAGAGAAGCTGCAATTCGTTAAGCCAAAATCTGAATTTCAAATCCATGGACCAGAGATCCACTCCCATTGGGCCAACCTATGCTCCACATGCCAGACATTGGGCAAAGCTCAAGTAATCCATACACATTTCACAAGTGGGCCAGACCAGTGTGTAAGTCCAAGTCCAATAGGCCAAGTTCAAAGTCCATGTTCTCAAATCTACTTGAGGCCCAATTACTCAAACCCTGTGATCAATGTACTCATGTTCGAATTTTACTGTGTATCCCTAAGTCCACATGCCCCTATCCTTGTCCGTCTCCTTGTCATCCACACCATCCATTTCACCATCTTTAATCCAGACCATTCATCTCATACATGAAACTTAGGAAAACCCTAGAGTCACATTTCTTAATCCATTGCATACATTTTTCATCTTTGATCTATGCCATCCATTCGATCATGCATCTAGATTAACCCTTGCATCCCAACCTATTATTATGAAATCTTACCATTTACATAAGCCATCTTAACCATCCATCACTAGGACCATTAGATTTAAACCCTTTTTAATCCAAGCCATTCATCCATAAAACCCTAGATTTAGTTCAACTTGCACCCCAAGCAACCTAACCTCACCCATTCGAATTTGCCATATCACATACACCTCACACACGATTTTCTCAATCTTTATACACTCCATTCGAATTTCTTGAGTCAACCCTTAGCCACATCATCATCTCTCATCTCATCCATCTATTCAAGTTGACTTTGCATCTCATCCATCCATTCATGCATTGCATTACATAAACCCTAAACCACACATGTGAAATTCACCCAAGCCAAATCAAATCCCCATCCATTTGAAATTCCCTGCTTAACCACCAAGCCAACTTGATTCCCAAGCCACCATGGTCGACCAAGCTATTGTAAACCATAATCTCTTTTATCTTTTAATCCCAACCATCCTTAATTAAGATGATTTAATCTTCGCCTTTTACTCAACATCAAAACCAAGATTAAATCCTAGCCATCCATTGTAACTTGAGGCCTATAAATAGAGCACTAAGGCACAGTAAATTCCGAACTGGGTCAAGAGCTGGAGAACATAAGTGGGTTGGAACACAAAAAAGACAAGAGAGGAGCAAAATTCGAAAATTGCAAAAGTAAGATCTTTTTATTTTGTAATTCTATTTTTAATCTATATCTTTTATGTATTCTTCCAAAGACTTATAATATTTCCATTTAATAAATTTGAGATAAGCTTTTAGAATCCTTGAACATCCAATTTTCATGTTTCTTTTATGATTGTCAAATTTAATTTTAATTTCATATTCTTTGTTTAATTAATTGGACATAATGAAATAGTTAGATTCAGATCTAAGGATCCGTTTGGACATAATGAAATAGTTAGATCTTGAATTTAATTGTTTAAATCAAGGATCTAAGGTTCACTTAATTAATTTAAGTAATATGGATTTGAATTTTAATGAATGGTTTGAATTGAAATTTGGATTTTTTACGCAAATTCCAAGGTCTAGAACTCTTGTATGTTAATATTATTGGATATGATGTTCAATGATAATGATAGATCGAATACAGTTGTAAAATATGTTCTGTTATGTTATTTATTTTATTTGATTCATTTTATTTGTTCAATTTATTTTACTTTTTTATTAGTTTTCCTTGTTATTTATTCATGTTGTTCATTACGTTAGTGCCCAGCTTGCCGAGTTACATGTTTGTCAAGTTCGTGACTTAGGTGAAGGCTTGCCTTGAGAGATAAACTCAATGTGTATGGGAATCACTAATGGTAAGTGACCATAGGTAACCTTAGGTGGTACCCAGACCTTAGGTTCACCTTGCCTAGGCTTAAAGATCACATCAGGATAACTAATTAAGCCTAATATCTGTTTGACATCGAATTAAAACCTAACTTGGAAATATGAATTTACTGTCAGGACAATACATAGCGTCAGGCGATCAGTCACTAGGGACAACACATGACCAATCGTGGTCTAGCGATATGCCGTGTGGAAAAACCAAGGTTCTGGTTGGACTGGACTGTCAAACTCATGTGGTTTCAAGACGATACTATCGGCATCCCATGATCGATCGTCTGGAACCTTGACGAGTCAATCGTGTGGGCGATGTATCGCTGAGAAAAGATATAGGCTGGACTTTAACAAAGCCTGGAAAGCATGGTATCATACGATCAATCGAGTATGCGATCGATCGTGAATACATGGCAGGAACAGATCAGCATCATGATCAATCGCCTTGGCCTGGATGAGACTTGGCACTGGAACTTACAGTCACTCTTAGGCCGATACATTAGCCAACCTGCGATCAATCGCCAAGATACACGAACGATCAGTCGTGTGGCATGATGTATCGTAAGGTTACCGTTTTAGAGCCATTATTGTGCATTAAATTCTCAACAGTCGGGTTGGTGGAAAGGAATTCAAACACGGACGATCGATTGCCTGTACACGATCAATCGTGTGTTTGTTTTACGAAAAATTTATATTTGCCTATAAATATGTTCTTTTTTTAGAGATGAGTTTGGTCGAATTTATGAGCCATGTCTAGTGCATTCAAAGGGCCAACTACCAAAGGATAATCCTGTAATGGCCCGGAAATTGTAAATCAATATATAGGTGAATATTATTAATTTTAATGGTGGAAATTCTAAATTGGATGGAGTAAATGGTGAATAGATCAAAATATAGACAAAGGCCCAAGTATGGCCCAATGGACCATGGATTGGATTTAAAATCATTTAAATGGTCAATGATAGTCAATTGGGCCAAGGATGGTCAAATTGGGCCCAATACCCATTTGGGACCCAATGGGTCAAGATAATGTAAGCTCTAAGGCAGATGGGTAAGTGTGAATTTAATTGGGCCATGGGCCCAATGGTGATCCAATAAGAAGAATGGATTTAATTAAATTTAAATCACCTAAGTTGGTGGTGATTTGACCAAAGTGACATGGCCGAATGGGGCCCACCTCCAACTCACCAAGTGAGGTGGCGTGTGGACCAAGAATTGGTGGGGCCGGCCACCATGGTTGACTTGGTCAACCATTGGTGGATTCCATAAAGGGAATTTAATGGAATTAAATTAAGTGGGAATTAATTAACTTAACCTAATGATCAAATTAATTAAATTAATTAAGCTAATCTAATCATGGTTAAATGGTCAAAACCACCCAAACAAACACAAACCACTTAAAACAAACACAAAATAAAACCATGTACTTAGGGTGGTGGCTTTATCCCAGCCACCACCTTTACACACATTAAACCATGTGTGGTAGGTGGGGGACCTAATGATGAGTTTAGCAACGAAATGAGATGTTTTCCATCTCATTCTTCAAACCTCTCTACCGTTTCACTCTCTTGCCCTCTCAAAAAGGTCCCTCACCCAAGGGAGAAAGAGAAGAAAAAAACTTGGAAGAAGAAGAGAAGAAAAGAGAAGGAAGTGCAAGCATAAGTCCATCACTCAAGACCTTGGGTAGTTCTTCCTATCATCTCCACTCTTCCCTCTCTCAAAATCTAACCTTACCCTAGCCGAACCCAAACCTTGGAGACTCCATCTTGATCAAGCATCTTAACCCAAAGATCAAGGAGAAGAAGAGAAGAGAAGGCTAAGGAGATCAAGAGGAGAAAGAAAAGCCGGAGGAATCGTCGGATTGTAAGTAATTCTTAAACAAGAATTCTACATTTTTTTTAGGGTTAAGAAGAGATTATGAAATCCATTCCTTGGATTTGGTGGTGGCCAAAACTTCATAGGCCTTAGATCTCAAATCCATCCAATGGAAGGATGAAAAATGGACAAAGTGGATAAATTAGGTTAAGGAAAAAAAAATAAATGAATTAAGGACATTATGTGGTTAATTTGATTAAGTATGAATGTATATATTTTTGGAATCATGGGCCACATATAGTATGGCCGAACCCCATGATAAATGAATTGTAATTTTTTGGGAAGGGAAGACATGGAGGGTGATTAATGATTTTAGGGTTTTTTTTAAAAATGAATGAAATGTAGTGATTTTTAAAGGGTTTGTAAATGAAGAAATTCATGGAAGATGGGAATGGAACATGAACCCTATGGTGGTGTAATGATGGCTGTAAATGGGTTTAAAAGGATGAAAAATATGGAATAGGTGTTATTAAAAATTGGAGGCTTAAAAGGATCAAATGTTTGTAATTTTAAAGGGATCTTAGTGAAGAAAAGCATGGTAGGTGATTAAATGATTTTTAATGGAATTTTTTTTTTAAGTGAATGGAAACCATGGAATATGATTTATGATTTTTAAGATTCTAATGATTTATTTTAAAGGGGTTTTAATATGAGGAAAAACCATGGAGAGGTTTTATGAAAAGTATGTTTTGTTGAAAACCCTATGGAGATGTATGATTTATTTAATGGGTATGAAAATATGGAAATTAAAGGAGAAGGTTGATGGTAATTAAATGGAATTAATGGACCTTAAGTATGGTTAATATTGACCCACTTGTAGGTGATGTTATGGGCTGAAATTTGAATTATGTATGTAATTAGATGAATGGAATAGGGCTAAGTTAATGGACTCAAATATGGTGAAGAATGATAGTTTTAATGCATGATGTAAACTCCCTCATGGGAGGGTTCATTTTGGATCTAAGTAATGTAAATTGGCCCCAAGGAAAGATAAGAAAAAGGCATCATGGGTTCGGCCATGGTGTATGGCCGAACCCATGACTCATTGAGAGCCATTTTATGGGCCAAGGTTAAGGTATATGTAAGAGATTAAATGAATGGAGGTTGGGTTAATTAAATGGCTAATTTCTAATGTTGTTGTATTACGGTTAATGAGACATCAATGGACCCATACTTATGGATCAATTATGGACCAAAACATACATGGACTTAAGTGTGCATGGATAAATGAGTAATTAATTATGTAAAGGAGTAGTGGCAAAAAATGGTAAATATTGGCCAAATTGAAGAACCCCATGGGAGGATGACCATGGACTTAAATATGTTCAAAAATGATCTTAAGTGATTAAAAAAGGTTGATGGACTAAATGGGACCTACTAAGACATGATGTATGGGCTTAGAAATGGTTAAAACGTGGACTAATTATTCGTATGTAATAAGGCATCGGACATCGCAATTGGTACGCAATCGGCGACCGGATTCGTGAACGGGAAACGTAAGAGAACGCTAGTCGGTATTCGGTAGGATTCCTACCTTTTTGTAAGCCGTGGATTATGTGTATGTGATCGTTTCCATGATTCATTTCGGTAATTATATGATTTATTTTAAGATGGGTTTTAATGCTATGGATTATATTTTAATGCTATGGATTATACTTAAATGCTATGGATTATATTTTAATGCTATAAATTATGAATTAAGGATATGAATTATATATATTACATAGCATAATGCACTTACATCTCATGCATGGCATGGGCGAGAAAATAAAGAAACCGGAGTCCATGCTCCGTCGAGGCGACCGAGAAGCAAACATGGGGATAGCCTGAGGTGTTATAACCGGAGTCCATGCTCCGTCGGGACGACCGAGAAGCAAACATGGGGATAGCTTGATATGCTATAACCGGAGTCCATGCTCCGTCGAGACGACCGAGAAGCAAACATGAGGACATCTTGACGAGGCCTTGCTGTCAAGGGAGATATGACATTGTAGGATGGTATGGATGATGGGTGGGACCCATGACATAGGCACCCATGGCATGGCATTCATTTTATGGATTTTTATTGTATTGTTATCTGTATGCTTGTTATCACTAATCCATGTGCTAGCCCTACTCGGAGTCCTACTGGGCTCGTTGTCTAACGCCCTACTTCTACCCTAGCTAATGATGCAGGAGACGGCGGAAACGGTGGACACGACGGGAGCCAAGCTTAGGAGCTTGGGAAAGCGGCTACTTAGTTTATTTAAGTTTTATTTTGAAAATGTAATTTTAAGTAGCTTAGCTTGTCGGCATGTAATAATTTTAGATTTCTTGCAATGGTTTGGATTTTATTTTGGACATTATGATTATGAGATATTTTTAGTAATTTACATGATGTATCTTCCCTGCTATCTAAAACTGGTAGGATAGATTCTATTATAACCCCCGCTTTAATGTGTAATTTCCGCAAGCTTACTTCTACGTGTGAACCATTCCCCGTAGACTTCGTTCCACGCACGCGTAAGGTTGACCAGTTAAGGGCCGGGCTTTAGAAGCTCAGATTTAACTCGCGTCGTGACATCCGCACCCTTTGTCACTCTTCATTTCAAAAAAAATAGACTCTGATTTCGGTGAAACGGAGCGGGCGTTACAAATCCTCACCCACCAACGACAAACCTTGGTTTATTCTCTCTTGGAAAAAACTTGCAAATCATTCAAGAATCTAATCAGTAAATATTGAGATTATGAGAGAATGATTGAGCCAAACTTCTAGGATAGAAATTGGAACCCAATTTTCTAGAAGGACATCCAAAGGATTGTGATTGCTTTACACAACGGGTCTACATCAACGTGGGGATCATACAAGCTCCCAATGGGCGGAAGATTCGGAAGCACTACATTTGCAAAGCTCTCCATGGCAAGTGCTTCTAGTTTAGATTTTTACTTTAAAAATTTTATCATTGTGAAATGGATTAAAGAGATAGCTTTTCTTTTGAACCACTATAAAAAATAATAGGATATAAATTGGGTGAAAGTCTCAATCAATTGGATATGTGGAAGTCATATTCTATTGTGTTGGTGTAATTTCAACGCTTAGTGAATTGGAGATAGTCCAAGGTTGGGTGAGTCTTAATAGTAATTGTAGGTTGTTTAACCGAACCGCTATAAATGGTGTGCATTGTATCCTTGTGTGATTGATTGCTAATCTTGTACACTTTGAATATCACACACGCTTGATTAATTGTTTATTAACTCTGCACTCTATTCATATTAATCAAGGAAATTTAAAAAAGACCCCATAATTTGTGATTACCCTATTCACCCCCTCTAGGGTTAATCTTGTTTTAAGCACTAAGAGAACTTTCAATTAGTATCAGAGCCTCGTGCTCATTTTAAAGACTTAACCGTCTAAGTGATCAAGTGATAGAACCATGTCTACAGGAGAAAGCTATGCCATCTCTAAACCACTTTATTTCTATGGATCAAATTATGCTTCTAGGAACGCAAAAATGAAAAGTTTTTTATCTCTATCGATGCATCTGTATGGGATTCTGTATGTACCGGATGTACACACCCCGTGGTTGAGAAAACGGATACAATCACTAGTTCCAAGACTTTTGAGCCAAAGGCTTACTCTCAATGAACTAAAGATGAAAAGGCCTCTTGCACTGCTAATGATATAGCACTAAATTCTTTGAATTGTGCACTCTCACCAAATTAACACATGAGAATTATAGTGTGTGAGACCGCACAAGAGGCATGGGAAATTCTTGAGAGAACCCAGCATGGGAAATTCTTGAGAGAACCCACTAAGGCACATCCATTGTAAAAAGATCAAAGCTCCAATTATTGGAAGCTCAATTTGATGCCTTAAAAATGAGGGAAGAAGAAACCTTCCTGGATTTCTACTCTAGAGTTAGTGACATTGTCAACTCTATGTGGGCTCTCGGTGAAAGAATTCCCAAAGCAAAAGTGAACAGAAAGATATTAAGAAATATTTCCAAGAGGTTCGACTCTAAAAAGGTGGCAATTGAAGAGTACCAAAATGTGGCCCAAATGAAAGTCGATGATTTGGTTGCCTCTCTTCAAACCTTTGAACTCGACCTTGAACTAACAAAGAAGAAGCCTATTGCCTTGAAATCTTTCATTAAACCTTCAACAATTATAGAAAAGAACCGGGAATGGCAGAAGACCCAAGTGAATAAATGGCTATGATTGGTAAAAAATACTTGAAAAACTTTAAAAGGTTCAATAAGATGAGAAAATTTAGAAAGGGAGAATCTAGTGAAAAAACCCCTAAAAGATATGAACCTCATGGTGAGAGAGAAAAGAAAAAGAAGACCAAGGAACAAGAATGTTTCAATTGTGGTGGGAGAGGACATTACTCTAATGTATGTCCTTTGGAAAAGCCCAAGAAGGCTATGAATGCCGCAAATGAGGATACCTCGAAATCCGAAAGTGATTCGGATGAGGAAACTCAAGTCAAGGAGGAAACCCATAGTCCTTGTGTCCTCAATTGTCCAAAATGAAGAAGCTCCCACAATTGATACAATGGCGGATATTGAATGTGATAATGACGAAGATGATGATATTCAATCCTCTTTCAATGCCTTGTACCTTGAAAGTGAGAAGTTGACTAGATAAGGCTACGAATGAAAATTTAAATTTATCAAGCCAACTTGAAGGTATGAAAAATGAAAGCACTTCACTCACCTCAAAATTAAAAGCCTCTAATGATGAAAACATTAAGCTAAAGAAAAATGTGACGACCTTCAGGATGAAATTCAAATCCATTGTTTGGATGTCAAATCCTTGAGTGCCTTCAATGAGAATCTTGAAGAGGAGGTCAAGAGGCTCTCTTGAAATTAAGGAACTTAAAACACACAAAGAAAAGTTTCAAGACAAATTCACCCAAGGAGTTCAAAGATTAGAAAAACTCCTAAAATCAGGTAAAATGTTTAGCGATAGATCGGGTCTTGGTTCCTCAATGGAAACCAATGGATCTAAAAGCCAAAGGGTATTTGTGAAGGGTAGTGTTCCTAAGACCCACAAGGGGAATTGCTTTTATTGTCATAATGTTGGACACTACAAGATGGAGTGTAACCTTAGAAATAGGCACATGAAAAATAAAGCCCTTAACCACATACCAAATGTTAAGGTTAAAAGACACCCACCAAACTTTAATGGAAAGTCTAGACTGTATCCACCAAGGCCTAAGGTTCCAAGGTATGTACCCCCAAGGAAGGTGGACCCAAGGCAAGACTACTTCCTTAGACAATTAGACCATGTCTTGAAGCAGTTAAGGCATCCTATATTTGGACCCCCAAGGAATGCCCAAAGGAATGTGTATGAGAAACCATACTCAACCATGTGGGTACCTATGAGATAGACCACCTTCTAATCATGTTTTATTTTGGTTTAAGATTCACTCTCATTTCTTGAACCATTACAAATTGAACTCTAGTGGCAAGTGAGTTCAAATAGCCCAAGTGCTATGACATGTAATAGGAATTTGGTGAGTACAAGCTTAGACTATGCATTTCTTGGCTATTGCACTAGTCTTTCTTGGAAAACCATACATTCCTTGAAAATCTAATTTTCAAGGGGTATAATTCTGTTAAATTTGTTAAACATGGATATTTGTTTGCTTAATTGAATGTGTATGGTTTAATGCCTTGTTCTTGCATAGATTTGATCAAATGTGCTTAGGTTTGATATGTGATTTTCAATTTGATCAATTGCAAGTTGTATTTATGGTGTATGTAATGATTAACATGTTGTATATGATATGTGTATACCATTTATTTTGTCGAAAAGCTATGGGTAATTTTCAAAAACAAAATTGATTTTTTGAAGAAAATTAGTTTATGGTATGGTGACATATCGCCAGTGTGATGCTTCGGCAGAGCGATCAATCGTCAAGTGATGATGCATCGGCCATAGGTAGAAATGGACTTAGGAATAAAATCCAGTTCTGAGTCATGGCAACAAATCACCAGGTGAGTTTCGATCGGCAGGACGACCGATCGTACAGACGATGTATCATCCGTATCGAGTAGGCGTTTTCTAGTTAAAACCCTTGCTGCTTTCGAAACCCATTCCCTTTCTCTTCTTCGATCATTCTTCTCCAAACCCTTCTTCTATCGACGAACGGTCGTGCCCTAGCTCTGAAAACTGATCGTACCACCAATCTCTCCCCGAAAAAAGGTTCCCCTACCTTCAGAAACACTCCATCTCACGGATTTCAGTGTTTTGTCAGTTCGGATAAGTCTCTTTCCTCTCTCATTTCGATTGTCACTTAGAGGAGTTAAGGAAATCCAAGAAAAATGCCAACGTCGAAGAATCCTTCAGAGTTTGAGACTCCTGAAATAGAGGAAGAACTATAGCTACCTCTCCACTTCCCAAGAGGTCTAAGACTCTTCCCCAAGAGGAAAATGAGAATGAAGAAGGAAATGTAAATGAAGGAGAATGAGAAAATCAAGATAGTGAGGAAGATAGTGAAAGTGAAAAGAGTGAAGATGAAGACACCGTAGGAGGATTTGAATCTTAGTTTGACTCTTCTAGTCAAAGGTTTCTTGAGGAGTGCTTTCAAGTCTTTGAAGCTTGACAAAATGAGTTCACTGTTTTGGAAAGAAAATTTTAAGCTCTAGCAGGCTCTGTAAAAAAATAATTTCAGAGCATAATCTCTGCCATCTCCTACAAAAAGAATGACACTTCTTCTTGTCATCCTCATCCCCTCCAGCTGACCAATCCTAGGATAGTTTTTCATGATTTGTGTTGTTTTTGAAAAAAAAAAATGGATTTTAGAATTTGTAAGCTCATTGGAGCAAACCTTATTTATGCAATGAATGATATTTACTTTCATGTTGCTGTGGCTTGTGATGAGTTGATACTATCTCTCCATGTATGCCATGATGAATGTCTCATGTGATGTATTTTTCATGTTCATTGAATGGTATGGTTTTTCAAAATGGATACATGAATGATTGGATGTGTTGATGGCATCTTGAAGTTTGAGAAAGCACAAAATATGTGCTTGATTAGCCCTTTATCAATTGATGACGAAATGGGAAAGAAATTAGTAGAAGCTAAAGGCTTATGGGGGAGTAAACTATTAGAAGCTTGAAAGAAAGATTGGAGTGTATTGGTGGAGAAATTGCATGCTTGGATTAGCTTGATAAATGGAGAAATTGCAAGCTTGGTGTAACTTGATAAAATGGAGAAATTGCAAGCTTGGTCTAGCTTGATAAAATGGAGAAATTGCAAGCTTGGGTGTAGGTTGATAAAATGGAGAAATTGCAAGCTTGGATTAGCTTGATAAAATGGAGAAATTGCAAGCTTGGATTAGCTTGAAATTGCAATCTTGGAATAGCTTGGTGTTAAATTAAAAAAGAATCCTAATACATGGAATTTACATTAATTTAGATCCGAAGGAACAAAATTTTAAAACATGTATCTAACTTTTTTAATTTAAAAAAGTAGAATTAGATCAATTTTATTTAAATCAAATCTATCATTTTTTTATTAAAATGGCGAAACAAGAATTTAAATAGTCTCATCTCAATTTAAAATCATAAGATTAAGATTAAATATTACATGTCCAACCTAGTTAACAAATCTTGAAAGAATGGATTACATATAAAAATTATATAAAATATAATGTGAAAGTTCCCTTAGTGCTTAGAACAAGATTAACCCAAGAGGGGGCGTGAATAAAGTAACCACAAATTATAGGGCGTTTTTGAATTTCCTTGATTAATATTAATAAAGTGCACAATTAATAAACAATTAATAAGTGTGTGTGATATATAAATTGTGCAAGACTAACAATCAATCACACAAGGAGACAATGCACACGATTTATAGTGGTTCGGTTAAACAACTACATCCACTATTGAAACTCACCCAGTCTTGGGCTATCTCCAATTTACTAAGTGTTGGAATTATACCAACACAATAGAATAGGACTTCCATCTATCCTGTAATGCCTCTCCCTCTAACCACCACCATCAGAGTAGGATTATGAGTAAGTGAGTGGAGAGGGAGCCGAGCATCAGGACACAAGTCAAGTCCAAGTCCGAAGACCTGACCCTTGACTGGCCCACCTATTGTATGCATGATAATTTTGCTACACACTAACTTATAACCTGTGAAAATTTGAAACATTTATTTCATTGCATGAATAGCAAACTATCTCTAAGCAAGATAAGGAAATTCCAAACCACATAAGAGTCAAATACAACACTGAATGATAATAATACTCAAGTCTCAATTATTACATTCCCCAAATATAACCTTCCTACCAATATTACAATCTCCTCAACTTTCTTAAATACATAAATCAACTAAACTCTCAAAGTTTCTTTCTTCCATCCATCTTGATCATACTCGGCTATCTCTTTGCCCAATATCATCTGCATCTTTTAAACCTACATACTCATCTAAAGGGGGAAATTTATAGGCTTCGTTAACGCAGCTAGTAGGAATTTCGATCATAGATATGCACTAAGTATTATTAAAACAAAATACATATACTTGTATTTTCATACTTGGAAAAATCTCAAATTATAAACATCATACTTTGTCCAAATCTCAACCATATCATAATTTAGTACATTTATCCAAAATCTTTTCCATATTATTGTCACTCTAGAAAACATCATATAATTCTCATATCTAATTCATTATAGAAAACTCATACTTCAATTACATAATACATGTATTAATTTCTCGTGCATAACATCCTTTATTTTCTCAACTCTTATCCTATTACAATCCCCACATTTAGTTCATAATCACTTTCTCATTAAAATTCCATATTCAACTTCGTGTATTACAAGTCTCATTTTACATGGTTAGTTAATATCTCATTTATAGAATTTCAAATGTTCAATTCTTAATCATTTCACTATAACCCTTATCATACCCATATTCAATTCATATTTACCTCAACATAAGGGTTTCACATTCAAAAGTCATCATAAATGCATCATACTCATTATTCAATCATACAAACTTCTACATAGACATTTCATATTAAAAAATTATTACAAAGATCTTTTATCATCTCAAACCCAATTCATACTATGGAATTTCCCTTCTATTCATGATCACTCCCATGCCCATCACATGCGTTCCAACACATTTACCTGAATTTCCGGAGGAGTGTGGCCCCCTATACTTTTCATATACATTCCAACATATTAACCAGATTTACTGGAGGAGAGTGGCCCCCTATCATCTCGTTCCATACTTTTCCCATTCTTTGTCATATGTATATTGCACATGGTTGTACTCAAGTTACCAACCTCAATTTCCTTTTTAACATATACTAAGTTCTCATCATGCTTAATTTCACCTTTACTAACCCCACTTCCATTGAATTCAACATAATTTCAATATGATATAATTCGTATAATCTCCTTTCATTCTTTACACATTATACACTAGCAAGTCATCTCAAAACTATTTAAACAACATGCAATTCATATGGCATTACTTAAACTCTTTTCACAATACTTATTCCCCTAATATCTCAAGATTTATTATTAAATTTACACCATTTTATTGAATGTATCATGGTTCAAATATCATATAGTTCACATAACTTCTTTGCATTCCTTTTCTCAACACATATTCTCAAAGGATCACAACACTACATCTTCATATATTCATTTTCACATAACATTCATTCATATCACATACGTTATACATTGGAAAATAGCTTCACACTTCATGTTTCAAAATATGCAATTCCCACTTCTTCAGTTCATAATAATATTAACATAAAAGTATCATAATCATAAAAATTTATAATTGCACCCAAGTGCTTCAACAAAGTAAGAAAACCTACATGATCCATAATGATCAGTTGATTATGCAATGATACGTGTAGCGTCTAGATTCCTCTCAAGGCCTTCATTCATTTCCATGCATCAAAACATCACTCACATTGATCACCCTCAATTTCTAATCTTTACATCATATTCTCAATACCTAAGGTCTCAATTAGTCTAATGGGTCAATTACTGAAAGCCATTAGGGTCTATGTGAACCCAAATACATCACTACTCTTAAATATATGACCTTGAAAAACTATTAAAGTCTCAAGTTAAGAATGAAAGTTGAATCTAAACACTGCATGATCGAACCATGTCTACCACAACTTGGTGCTATTGAACATCGAAAACCTTATCTAGATAATAGGTAGCTGTTCTTTTCTGTTACTAATAGTTTTACTCAAAATATATCATATACTCTTAACTTTTTTCCAAAACATGATAATACATTTCAAACTCAAATTATTTCAAGACTTGTACCATAATTTCCATGGGGTGGAAAACATTTGAATACATCATATTCATATAACAATTTATTTCTTCTCACATATATCACTTTCATTTCTAAAACAATTTCAAGCATCTTCAAAAAAGAATATTTTGAAAGCAGAGAGCCCTAACGAATTGGAATAGCCCATTGTGCATTTTTGTCAAACAGGTGGTGGGCAACCACTTCCTTTGATACAGCTGCATCAGTCGGTGGTCCCTAGTCCTCTTCAAATGATGCTTACACAAGTTTGGAGAGTATACATCACCTCCATTGAAACCAAATCCATATGACCCACCATGTGGACTCTTTTATATGTTGTTACCTTAAAGGTTACTCCCATGTGATCCTCCAACGTCTCCATACCAAGAAACACTTATAAAGGCCATTTTCTAATACTGTTTGAGAATAAAAAGAGTAGTGTTTGATCTTAATCCTTTAAGACTTTGGGACAGAAGAACAGTCCCACCAATTATCTATCGTCGGTGTTTGGTGATGGTGTAAAGGAAGAATAATGTAAGAAGGGAAAATACCTGGAAGATCTGAATGAAGGCATTAGAAATACCCCAACAATACTCGGCTGGATTGCTGCAGATGGACCTATGCAGCTGACAATGGGAGTAGGGAGGCTGGTCTAGCAGCTTGTGGGCGACGGTGACGGCTCCTACAAGTGGCTGATGTGAAAAGAAGGAGCAACCAACAAGGGCGAAAATCCAGTTAAAGATATCGCTGAAAGTTCGAGCAGTAGAGATAAAACCGGCGGAGCAATGTTGGGAAGGATTCCCGTGCTTGAACCGACAGGAGGGATAGAAGGAGAGCCGCATGAAGGACCAACCTTCTGCTTCTTGAAGGGGATCAAAATTAAGGAAAGGGGTTGGCTACCATCGCATGGATTTAACCGGAAAGAGGGATCAACTATGGCAAAGGGGTTTATTTAGGGCTTCCATCGAGAGCGGTAGAAAATAAAGGAGGACTAAGTGGTCAATGAAAGTGTGGGTCCAAAAAGGCCTACACAATTGGGTTAATTATACATTAAAAAAATATTTTTTTATATTTTTTAAAAAAATACTCCCCACTAAAAAAATCTCAGTGTGCAAGAGTTCTAATAAAGCCAATTTCTATTATAAATTCAACCAAGGAGTGTGGCTCCCTCGGGAACACCTTAAATTATAAATTTTAAATTGAGTAATTTAATTAAAATTCTAACCTTGGGACAAAAATGTAATTTGATACTAAATCTTCATTTCTTTTAATTTTGCTAAAATACAATGCACATTTAAGTTGTTCATGCATTTAGGATGTTAGTACTCATGCATTAGCGTAGATTTGATTTATTATTGTTTGTATATTTGCTTGAATGTTGTATTGGTAAAGTACAATTGCATTTTCACAATATCTAGAAAAACAAGATAGTAAAAATGGTTCATGTATCTTCTTGATAAAATCAATTTAGGAACCTTTAATTTAGAATTAGGGTTTCATTCTCATAGGAACCTGTTCAATCTAAATCAATTTCTGTAACCAATGAATAGTTTTCATTCAAGAATGGTGTCTAAGGCTAGTTCTGTCACCAAGGCATGAGATCGAGCACGGCCAAGGATAAGTTAGGACGAGATGTTGTCTGTGCTCCCCCATTTACTTAAGAACTTACATGGCCATCTTTTGGTTAAACTCTCAGGGATGTGACTTCTCCAAAAGGGAGAGTTCAGTGCAAACCTCTAAGAGATGAGGTTTATATGAAGTTGGCATTGACTTTGACGTTAAGCTTGCAATTGCAAACCTAACGAAAAAGATAAATGCGTTAGCAGTTAGGTGATAAACCCACCATTAGGATTGAACAATGAGGTTTGCACATTGTGTTCTAACCTAGGACACACTGCCCTGAACTGTCCGTCCTCAGTATCAAATGCTGAGTGCTCAACCGAATAGTCCATGCACTCAATAATTTTTGAAGACAGCAAAGAACCCCATTTTCTACCACACAATCCTAACTGGCAGAACCATCTGAACTTCTATTGTCAGTAAAATCAACCTTTAGTGAGTAATGGACCCCCTCAATATCAAAGTCAAACATACCAACCACCTCAGAACCAGCCATTTCAACCATCCCAGCCAAATCAGTCTTATCAATCCGTCTATCCTCAACGTAGACCTTTTTCTTGAGGATACGCTGCATCAATTCATGCAATGCACAAGCTTGAAACACAACTTGGTCAATTAGTCACTGCGGTAGGAGACAAGGAGAAATGTAAATTTCCTAGTCAACCTATTCCTAATCCAAAGGGACAGTATGAGGTTTCATCATCTAAACTAGACGATGTCAAATCAATTACTACTTTAAGATCAGGAAGACATGTAGATAATAATGTGGAAATGCCTAGACAATAGGGTGACCAAATTCCTGGTCAGTCCAAGCATGAGGATAACTCATTGAGGCCATCCTAGTCCAATTATACTCGACCACTCCGCTAGAAAAACATATGTACCTAAGGCTTTGTACCCTTAAAGGTTAAACACCAAGAAAAGAGTTCCTTATGGTGACATACTTGGGAGGGGTATTTAAACATGTCAGTATCAATATCCATCTACTGGATGATATCAACCAAGTTCCTTCTTATGCCAAATTTCTCAAAGACCTCTGTAAGACAAAAAGGAAAACTAATGTATCCACAAAGACATTTCTAGCAGAAAGTGCAAGTACACTCCTCCAACAACCATTTCCAATTAAACACAAGGACCCTGGATGCCCAACAACCATTTCATGCACCATTGGTAAATACAAAATTGACAGGGCCTTACTCGATCTTGGAGAAAGTGTCAGTCTACTGCCATACTCTGTTTATGAGCAGTTAGGTTTAGGAGAATTAAAACCCACCACTATCACACTGCAGTTAACTGATTGAACTATGAAAATCCCAAGAGGTGTGATAGAGGATATTCTGGTGAAAGTTGACAACTTCTACTTCCCTATCGATTTTATGGTATTGGATACTCAACCCACACAGAACGAAAATGGGCACATTTCGGTCATTCTTGGATGACCATTTCTGGTCACTACTAAAGCTTTCATTAACTACTAAAATAGTATGCTTAGATTATCATTCGAAGATCTAACGACTGAACTCAATGTGTTTGGCTTGTGTCGACAACTTCTCTGCATGGATGATCCATGAGAGGTTAATATGATCCAAAGTAGGGTTGAAATCTAGGTGGGTTGGGTCAGGTTTTTTAAAACCCAGCCCAACCAGATTTACTAATAAATGGAACCCAACCCGACTCGACCCGAACTTTAGACCCGGACGTCTTGACCCGACCCGACCCGAATTATAACCCGACTCAACCCGAAACCAGACCCGACCAGCATTTTGAACCTATTTTGGCCTACTTTTTACCGAGCCAGGTTAGGTTTGATCGGGTTAGGTTGGGTTTACTTAAAAATCTCTTAACCCATCCCGACCTGAATTCAATGCGGGTTTTTGACTTCTCAACCCGACCCGACCCGCTGACCCAACTTTCATGACCCGACCCTCATGTTTTTCGAGCCGATCATGCGGGTTTGGACAAAAACCCGACTCGAGTTTCACCCCTAATCCAAAGTTCTATCAATGAGTCTTTCCTTCACTTCATTTGTGATGACCCTGTAAAGCCCCTGTCATCAGAGTAAGATAACAGGAATATTTATTGGAGAGGGAGGCGAGCATCACGACGCGAGCCAAGTCCGAGTCCAAAGACCCGGCACTTGACTGGCCCACCTAGGGTGTGCAAGATAACATTTACACACATCCTAATAATCCTGCGGAATTTAAACAATTTATGCGTTTCATGAATAACCAATCACATTTCCTAAAAGGATAAGGAATTCCCAAAACATAGATTATGCAATGAGTCAAATACAAATAAACTTCAATTACAACAATTCCAAAATCATAATATTACATTTCTCCAAAGTTACAACATTCTTATACAAAATACATTGATCTCATATCTCTCACAACATCAAAATAATTCTAAGTCCACAAGACTTTGTTCTTTAATCTCCACTTCGTCCATGCTCGGCCATCACTTAGTCCGACGCCATCTACATCTTCCAAAACCTACATAAAAAATTGGTGGGGCAATTTATGGGCTTAGTCAACTTGCCTAATAGGAATTCTGATCACATAGTATGCCCTATAGTGTGTCATATCTAGACACTGCACATAATTGTACTGTATCAAATCCTGATCGTATCGTACTTCAAATTACACAAAAACATGTTTCAAAACATACATGACATATAAGTATTTTAATACCTTATTGAAATCATTCCTAGGTTGTAAAACCCACATCTTATCACAAATTACCTCTTTTCAAGGTAAACATATCACTTCCTTTAAAATATTTATCATGCTATAAATCTCGTAATTCAAATATTATAGAGATATCATATTTGAAAACATATTTGCGTACTTTTTCATAAGGTATTATGCCCATCCCTGTAATGCCCTGCCCTTTTTCACTCACCGAAAATCAGAGTTTATTTTTTTTTTTAAATAAAGAGTGAGAGAGAGCAGGAACTTCACGATGCGAGATAAGTCCGAGCTTCCAAAGCCCGGCCCTTAACTAACCAACCATGTGTGTGCATGGACTAAGTCCACGAGAACGGTCACACGCAATAAGGTTAAGCTTGCGGAATTAAATATAATGCGGAATTATAATAGAGATCTATCCTATCCAATTTTAAATAGCAAGGAAGTCCATCACTTAACAATAATTACCTTAAGTTAAAATATCCAAAATTAACAATCCAAACCATAGCAAATAGTCTAAGCTATTACAGTCCCAACAAGTTAATTACTCAAATTACATGTCCATAATGTAAACTTAAATGAAATAGATCTAGCTCATCCAAGCTCCTAAGCTTGGCTCTGATCGCGTCCTTCGTTCTGTCCATTTTCTGTGTCATCATCTAAGGAAGAAGTAGGGCGTTAGACAACGCGCCAGTAGGTACTCCGAGTAGGGTCAAACACATGGGTTAGTATAAAATCACATAGATATAGATAATATCAAAACCATGCAAAACAATGCCATGCCATGGGTGTCATATGCCATGAGTCCCACCCATCATCCATATCACAATCACATAGTATTCCTCTTGATGGATAATCCACATCAAGGTATCCCCACGAATGCCTTATCGGTCGCCCCGAATGGAGCGTGGACTCCGGTTACATTAGAAACATAATATTCCTCTTGATGGATAATCTAAATCAAGGTATCCCCACGAATGCCTTATCGGTCGTCCCGAACTGAGCGTGGACTCTGGTTACATTACAAACATAGTATTCCTCTTGATGGATAATCCACATCAAGGTATCCTCACGAATGCCTTATAGGTTGCCCCGAACGGAGCGTGGACTCCAGTTACAATTCAATCATACATCCATTGGAATCAGTGTGGATTCCTCCCCACGATTGTTTTATCGGTCCAACCGAACGGAGCGTAGACTGCGGTTACAAATCTATTGGAATCAATGTGGATTCCCCCCCACGATTATTTTATCGGAAAACCTAATGGAGTGTGGACTCCCCTCATTTGATCCCTCCCATGCCATGCATGAGATGCAACTGCAAACATGTTATGTAATAATAAACACCATATCATTTGATACCAAAATAACTCATCAAAACATGAAGTAAAATCATCACATATACGTATTCCATGATTTTCAATAAGGTAGGAATCCTACCAACGTCCACATATCGGGTCCTTGCGTTTCCGTCCAAAAATCGATCACCGATCGTGTCAAACCGATCGTACACCGTTTGTGAAATTCTGTTACCTTATTACATTTAACACATATACATACATCAATTTGGTGATCCATTTAATTCCATAAAATAACCAAATTAATTATTCCAATTGATTTAAACCATTCCCTTCATCCTTCCAATTTAACTTATCCATTTGGAAAATCATATAAATATTTCATCTTTAAAATCAGTCGGTTACCCGCTGTCCCCTGCCCACTGTCCACTGTCCACCAAAACTCACTTGTGGGGTTCGGCCATACAACATGGCCGAACCTCACTCTTTGGTTTTGACCCCCTTTTTAACCCTTGTTTATTTTACACAAAATGGGTCCAACACCATCCATTCTTTGATTACCCAATCTACTAACATAAGTTAATCATCTTACATGTATAAAAGTCCTAAGTCCATAAAATACTTTCCATGGGGTTCGGCCATACAACATGGCTGAACCCATGGTCTTTATTTCCACCATGTTCCCATCTTAGCTATCACTCTTTTCATAGCTAAATACTTAACTCATTTACACATAACTTAGGTCCATGCATAATTCATTAACATAACATAAATCCATAATAAATCCCTCCATTCCTTAGCGTGATCATTCCATCCTTTAAACCCATTAAAACCAATAATATTCTTCCATGGGGTTCGGCCATACAACATGGCAGAACCCTATGGTTCACCATTTTCTTCTTAAAAACCATATACCCATGGTTAGATCATTTGATGGGGTTCGGCCATACATCATGGCCGAACTTCATCCAATCCTTTCTTGTCCTCCATGATCCATATACAAAAAAAATCTAGGGTTTGGCCATGCAAGGGCCAAACCATGATCTTTGATCATTTTTCATGCTTAAGCCATATATACATATTCTCTTTAATGATCTTTCTATAGCCTATCTTACCCATTAGGGTTTTGTCCATCCAAATATTTTAACCATTACATTGATATTTCTTGGATGTATTTTAAATCCATGGCCCATAATATTTTTGCCAACTCTCCAATCAGAAATGGAACCCCATGGTTTCGGCCATTCCATGGCCAAAACCATGGTTCCCTTAACCTCCTTTTAATTTATAAATTTTGTCAAGTACCACTTACCGATTCCGCGACTCCTCCGTTTTCTTTCGTTCCTCCTTACTCCTCCGATCTTTTCCTTCCTTAGTCTTTCTTTCTCCTCCTTGATCTCTTTCTTTCCCCTCCTTGATCTTCGGCCAAATTGTGTTGCTTGAGAGGGAGAGGGTCTAAGATGAAAACCCCCAAGAGATGGTTCGGCCAAGGAAGAGGTTTGAGAGAGAGGGAGAGGAGGAGGGATAGAAAACTCTAAGTCTTTCTTGTCTTAGTGAGAGGGTCGGCTAAGCTTGAGAGAGGGAGAAAGAGATGAATAAAAGAAATCTCTTTGTTGTGCAATGGAATTCGGCCAAGGGGTGGTGTCTCTTGGGTCATGCCCCTTTGTAACAACCAAAACCCTTCACCTCCCTCATTAATGTTTCCTTTGGGGTTTCATCCCATGAGATGAAACTCTCCACCTCCCCAACGTGTGTCCCTTGGGTTTCCACCATGAGATGGAAACCCTCCATCTCCCCAACGTGTACACCTTGGATATGCCTTTTGGGTTTCCTCCTTTGAGATGGAAACCCTTCATCTTCCCACTTCACTCACTTAAGATGAAAGTCCCATCAACTTCCTATTCAACTCACCTTAACTCCAATATTTTTAATTCTTTTAAACTCAAGACTTGAACTCATTCATTTACTCAATTCCTTGATTCCTTTTTGAACTCACTCAATTGAAGTTAATCCAATTTAATTCAGCCACACCTTAATTAAACTTGAACTCATTTGGTGGTCGACCAAGTCAACCATGACACATGGCACTTGGGGCCCCACTTAGCCATGTCACATACATGCCACCTCACTTGATGAGGTGGATCTCATGCCTTGGATCTTTATTAGTTATTATACCCAATTATCAAACCTTACCCATTTACTTCTAATTAGCTCATCTATGACCCATTGGGTCCCAATTGGGTAGTTGACCCATTTAATCACACATACCCAATTATTTCCAACCCGATTTCTATCTTTGATCCATTGGATCATAATTGGGCTATTATCCCAATTCTTACCCACCTAAAGTCCATCTCCATTATTTAACTTCAAATTCCATTAATTCACAAATTAAATGGACAATTTCCATATATATTCATGAAATGAAAATCCGGGGTGTTACAATCCCCTAGTCATCATATACTTTCCAAAATACAATGTATAAATCATATATCATTGATCAAAGTATCAGATTGAAAATAGTTTCTTAAAACCTTTCACGAAAGACATACCCATCTTATTATTTCAAATACCAAATTCAATGCATATAAATGTTCATCAATATGTAATATGTCATGCCATGGGTGCCATGATATATGCATACCCTTATCATGACCCATGCAAGGTACCTCAATATCTCATTTGAAACTACAGGGTATTTCCTATCCCGTATACACATTTCACATTTAACATTTTCCTAGGGGAGTCTTAATACACATTATCACAACACCATCCGTCCCACTGGTGTAACATCATTTCTTTCCATCAATCACGCGCGTGTATGATTTAGCATTTTGATTCGTCAAATCATAATACGACCCAAAGTCCGTCCGGACATTCCGCACTTTAGTTCGTTAACTCAGCTCCATAACAATAACCCGGACCCTAAGGTCCATTTGTTCTCATGTCATGCCTTTCCCATCCCATGCTTCATGCATGAGGAATATGAATGCACTTAATGCCAATGATTCATGTCGTGTATTATCAATTATCTTTTTGAACTTGAAAGTACTCTTTTTATCAAAAATACTTCATACATTACTAAACACATCAATTCTTTTCAACATAATCATGTAGATACTTTATACATAGGCTTAAGTCCCACAGCAGTTCAAAACTCCCAAATAACTGAAATCCATAGTATTCTCAAAATAATACGTATTAATAATGTACATTTCAAAGCATCTCATTATCATATCATTCTAGAGTACTTCAATTGAAAATTCACCCAACTTAATACATCAAAAACATGTGGCTTTCAAGGAAACTCAAAGCATCATTTCCATATTATAATAGGGTATTAGATTCACACCCATTGCATTTCAACAAAGTAGAAAAACCTACCTGACCCTAGTCGATCAGTGAATGAAAGTAATCCACGAACTAGCTTGTTCCCTCCTGGGTTCTGTAGAGCCCCGCCCTTTTTTTTAAAGTGAGTGAGAGAGAGCGGGAACATCACGATGCGAGTTAAGTCCGAGTTTCCAAAACCCGACCGTTAACTGGCCACCCTTACGTGTGCGTGGACTAAATCCACTAAAACATTTCACACACTTTTCTAAAATACATTGTGGAATTATAATCATGTCATCATTAAGTAAGGAAAACCAATCACCATTCAATACATTTAAAACTTAACGATTATCAAACCTATAATGCCCCGCCCTTTTTCACTCACCAAAAATCAGAGTATATTTTTTTTTTTTGTATAAGAGTGAGAGAGAGCGAGAATGTCACGACGCGAGTTAAGTCCGAGTTTCCAAAACCCGACCCTTAACTGGCTACCTTTACGTGTGCGTGGATTAACTCCACTAAAACAGTTCACACGCTCTAAAAATACTTGCGGAATTAACATATGAATAAAATACCATTCATATACATTACATTAATAAACAAGAAAGCCAGTCACCAAAAAAATAACTGAAATGTAAATATCATCAAACCATAGCAAAATATTACTAAGCTATTGCAATTCAAAATAACAGTCCTCCAAATACATCTTCAAAAATCAACATAAATAACATAAACATAAATATGCCCAAGCTCCTATGCTTGGCTACCTTCGTGTCCCATGCATGTCATTCCCTGTTCCATCATCTATAGGGTAGAAGTGGGGCATCAGTTAACATGCCCAGTAAGTATTCCAAGTAGGGTTATGGTACACATAGGAATAGTATAAAATCAAGATAAGTACATCATATCAAAACTGTAAAACATCTCATAGTACTAAAAATAATGCATGATACTCATATCAAAATCATGCTAATGTATGTGTCATGTCATGTGTGTGTCATGTCATGTGTGTCACATGCCAATGATCTCTCACCCAATTTCCATATCCAATTACAACACAAATCATATCAATAGATTTCTTCATAAATAAAGCCATTTCAAGGTGTTCCCTTGGCCATTTACGTCTGCAGTGTTTTGTGACGGCACTACCAAGTCATTGTTATACCTCCCCACATATGTTAATTGGAATTACAGATGGAGTGTGGACTCCGCCCTTTGCGCAGGGTTTCGGGACTGTTTACCCAGGACCTCTTTGGTCTACACTACGCTGTACCCATTCCTACCAATCTCAGATAAGGCCAACATATCAATAGTTCACATAGCTTCATACAAGCTAGTATCAAGCCCCAAGTCATGTTCGGATAGCTCATAACTTGGCTTGTTGTCCCATGTATTCCCTCCCATGTCATACATGAGATAATGTATGCAAATATGACATTTCATTTCAAATCATATAATATCAATGAAAACAAGTTTTTAACTTATACCATTTGTTAAATCAAAGTAAATCATCATGTTTGGAAATAAAAGCCAATAACATATACATAAGATCCATGTGTATCTCAATGAGGTAGGAATCCTACCAACGTTCAATTTATTATCCTTGCTGTTTTGTATTGATAATGTTCAACGATCACGCCGAAACAAATCGCAAACCCTTTGTGAATCACCTTCCCTTAATAAATTTAATCGCATACATAAATCAATTTGATTATCCATTTAATTTTAATCATCCCTTACATCCTTTTAGATAGACTGAATCATCTGGAAAATTATTTAAAATTTAAACTTTTTAATTCAGTCGACTGAATCCGGCCCAATAACTATTCTCTGCCTTACCCGCAGATGTTCAGTCGACTGAATACAATATTCAGTCGGCTGAAACCCAACTCAGTATTGTTTACACTTGACCTGTATCCTTTCAGTCGGCTGAATCATGGATTAAGTCGGTTGACTTTAGGACAAACCCTTTGTGTTCTCGGTCAATGTCCTTTTAGTCGACTGAATCACAGATTCAGTCGGCTGACTTTCGATCTATCATTTGTGTCTTCGGCCAGTTGACATTCAGTCGACTGAATCAAAATTCAGTCGGCTGAATTATCAATCAGCCCTTTTACATGTTCGATAAGCATACCTTCAGTAGATTGAATCTATGATTCAGTCGGCTGAAACTCACCAGACCCTTTCTTATTTGATACGTCTATGTTCAGTCGATTGAACCCTAGATTCAGTCGGCTAAACCACCAATAAATCCCTATATTTTAATCCAGTCCATGTTTAGTTGACTGAATCACAAGATTTTGTCCACTGAAACTCCCAGAAACTCTTTATCTGTTTCGGCCAATACCAGTTCAGTCGACTAAATCCTAGATTCAGCCGACTGACTGTTTGACAATCTTCTTTGTTTGCTTATTTTGTAAATCCTTTCTTCATGAAATCCACTCCTTATCGTTCTTAAACATATATATCGTCATGTAATAGCCCGGATTTTTAATACAATATATATATTGGCTATTATTTGATTTAATTGTGAAAAATTAAGAATAATAGATGGAGTGGATGTTAGATGGATCAAAATTGGGACAATGGCCAAAGTATGGTCCAATGGACCATGGGTAGGCTTGATTGTATTTAATTGAGTCAATGATGGTTGAGTGAAATGCCCAATTGGGACCTAATGGGTCATGATGGATTGAGTATTAGAGAAAATTGGGTCGTGGATCCAATTGTGATCAAAGGCATGGGGTCCATCCTAATTGCAAGTGTAGGAATGGAATTATCCAAGTGGCATGGCCAAGTGGGGTCCAACTCTACCTCATCAAATGAGGTGGCGTGTGGACCAAGGCACTTGTGGGGCCGACCACCATGGTTGACTTGGTCAACCATGGGTGGGTCAAAGATAAATTAAAGGAGATTAAATATAGTAAGTGGAATTAAATTATTTGATTGCAATGACCTAAGTTAGATATCAATTTAAATAAATGAGTTGCATTACATGGAGTGAGTTAAATGGGGGTGAGTCACCTAGATAATGGAGTGAGTCAAGAGGATTTTTTCATCCCATTTAATCCATCAAAATCGTTGGGATAGTGTGCAGTGCCATGTGGAAGGCATGCTCCGCCCTTGGCTAGACCAAAAGCTTAGGTGGAAAGCATGCATTGGCCAAACCAAAAATGAGGTGGTGGTTCCACCTCATCCAAACCACCAAGCCACACATGGTAAATGAGCCAAAACCGTGGGCCATGAGGGGTTGGGTGTGCCATGTGGAGGGCATGCACCCTCCATGGCTAGACAAGATCCTTAGAAGGTGGACATGCTAGGGCATGCATTGGCTCAAGGAGAGGTGGTGGTTCCACCTCATCCCAACCACCACCACCAAGGGATAAAGCCAAGACAAAAATCGTTGGGAGGAGAGTGGTGGCCATGTGGAGGGCATGCAACCATTGGTTTGGTCAATGGGCTCATGGGGAAGACTCCACCTTGATGAGGGTGGAGTCTAACCCAAGCAACCCAAGACAAGATGGGAAAAACGAGGGTTTTTCCATCTCATTTCTCATCTCACTCTCTCACTCTCTCTCTCCCTCTCCTAGCCGACCCTCTCTCATCCAAGACAAAGAAAACACTTAGAGAAAGAAGAAAAAGACTTAGAGGAAAAAATTGGATCTCAAGCTTGGCCGACCACCCTCTCATTGGACAAAGACTTGGAGTTTCATCTCACTTTCCTCCTCTCCCTCTGTCAAACCTACACCCTCCTTGGCCGAAGCACTCTTGGAGATGTTATCTTGATCAAGCTCACACATTGGCCGATGATCAAGGAGGAAAGAAAGAAGGAAGGCTAAGGAACAAGAAGGAGCAAAAAGGAAACCGGAGGAGTCGCGGATCGGTAAGTAATACTCAACAAGATTTTATTTGAAGGAGTTAAAGGAAACCATGAAATTCCATTTTCTTGGATTGATGAGTGGCCAAAATATTATGGGCCATGGATTTAAAATCCATCCAAGAAATGGGATGGGAAATGGACAAACCCTAATGGGTAAGAGAGGTTAAGTAAATAATGGAAAACTAAGGACACTATGTATATATGGGTTATGTATGCATGCATGGCAAAAATGGATTAAGGATCATGGTTCGGCCATTGCATGGCCGAGCCCTAATTGTTATGGATACATGGAAAGGACCTCATGCATGTCAAGAATAAGGTATATGATCTAAGATCATGGTTTGGCCTTTGCATGGCCAAACCCTAGGGTTTCTTGTATGAGAACCATCAAGGAGACAAATCATGGAAATATGTTATTTTTAGGGGAAATAATGAACCATAGGGTTTGGCCATGTTGTATGGCCGAATCCCATGGAAGGATATTAAGTGATTCTTAATGGGTGGAAACCATAGAATGTTGGTTAATGATTTTAAGGTTTTGAATGGTTGAATGTTAGTAATTTTCAAAGGGATTAAATGAGGGAAACCATGGAGAAATGTTGATGATTATTTATGGTCTCAAATGTTGCAAATAATGATGAACCATGGACCATGGGTTCGGCCATGTTGTATGGCCGAACCCCATGGAGAGTGATTGGTGGACTTAGAGGTATTTGGACCATGGAGATGAGGAGGGAATGTTGGTAACTTTAATGGATTTTTAAATGTAGTTAATGATGATCGAAAATGATGATCTAAATGTATGATTAAATCCCCCATGGAGGGACTTGGGTTATGGATCTAATGTTGTCAATGATCTAAGAAAGATGAGGAAAATGACATCATGGGTTCGGCCATGTTGTATGGCCGAACTCCATGAGCCATTTTTATGGGCCAAGTATGGATCTATGCATGTTTAAAATGAAAGGAATGATTAAAGGAAATGGATGATTCATAATGGTTTTTATGGTTAATGAGTCATTGATGGATCCATGTTTATGGATCAGTTATGGACATAGATGTGCATGAATGAAAGGAGTGTTTGAGCATGAGAGGAATAATGGTAAAAATGTAAATATGGCCAAAAATGAAAGACCATGGGTTCGGCCATGGTGTATGGCCGAACCCCATGGGGGATGTTTGTGGACTTAGGGGCTTTTAATGATGAACTTATGTGCATTTGGGTTAATGAATCAAAGGGTGACTGATCTTAGACCCACATGATTAAAATGACCTATGGATTAAAAAGGAACCCCAAAAACTAAGTGGGCGAGGTTCGGCCATGGTGTATGGCCGAACCCCACTAAGGCATATATTATGGACTTAGACATGGTTGGAACATTAGTTGATTTGTTGACATGTAATAAGCTAACGGGATCTCACAAGTGGTGTGCGATCGGTGATCGATTCTTGGACGGAAACACGAGGCACATTAGTTGGGCTTTGGTAGGTTTCCTACCTCACTGAAACCATGGATTATGTGTATATGTGAATGTTTTACTTGGATTATTTTGGTATCAAATTATATGTCTTAATGATGGGATTTTAATGCTATGGTTTGTATTATTACATGGCATGTTGCACTTATATCTCATGCATGGCATGGGAGGGATGAAATGTAACCGAAGTCCACGCTCCGTCGGGGAGACCGATAAACAAACGTGGGGATACCTTGAGGTACACTTTCCATCAAGAGGGTATTTTGTGATTGTGATGCCTTGATGAGGATTTTCCATCAAGAGGGATACTATGTGTTTGTGATACCTTGATGAGGTTTTTCCATCAAGAGGGACATTGTGTGATTGTGGTTGTAACCGGAGTCCACGCTCCGTCGGTGCGACCGATAAACAAACGTGGGGATACCTTGATGAGGGTTTTCCATCAAGAGGAATATTATGCGATGATGATATGGATGATGGGCGGGACTCATGGCATATGACACCCGTGGCATGGCATTTACTTGCATGATTTTGATATACTTATATTTATGTGTTTTGTTTATACTAATCCATGTGTTGACGCTACTCGGAGTACCTACTGGGCGCGTTGTCTAACGCCCTACTTCCTCCTTAGATGATGACGTAGGAAATGGACAAAGCGATGGACGTGATCGGAGCCAAGCACCGGAGCTTGGAGGAGCTAGTTTCATTTATGGAAATGTAATTTGAGTAGCTTAGCTTGTTGGACTGTAATAACTTAGATTAATTGCTATGGTTTGGACTTTTATTTTGGACGTTCTAAGTTAAGGTATTTATTAATTAAGTGATGTACTTCCTTGCTATTTAATAATTTGTAGGATAGGCTCTATTATAATTCCGCATTAAGTTTACATTCCGTAAACTTAACCTTAGCGCGTGTGAACCGTTTTCGTGGACTTAGTTCCACGCACACACTTGGTTGGCCAGTTAAGGGCCGGGCTTTGGAAGCTCGGACTTAACTCGCGTCGTGACGTCCCGCTCTCTTGTCACTCTTATTTTAAAAAAAAAAAAGAATATACTTTGATTTTCAGCGAGTGAAAAGGGACGAGGCGTTACACATCACTCATGTAACTTCTAGTGGATTTACTCTACCCTCTAGCCAAAGTTAAAGTCTTTTCCATTATTTTTTCAATCCTTGGTTTATAATATGTATTCGGCTATCACCTTTCTTTTTGTTTCAAACCATTACCAATCCTCGAATGGATTTTCAACTTCCATGACCTTATAACAGTTTGGTCATCCCTTCCAACAAAATATGGAACCCATAGGTTAGCCCACACCATGGCCAAATCTATGGTTTCCCTTGGTCTTAATCCCTTATTGTTAAACTTATACATACCTTCGTTCCCGTCTCCTTCGTTTCTTTTTTATCTGTATCCCTTCCTTAATCCTTATTTCCTTTCTTTGTTCTTCAACAATTCTCCAAGCGTAGTGGTGTAGAGAGAGAGAGAGAAGAGGAGAGGAGGAGAACACTTGTTTGCTAAAGGAGAAGTGCTCGGCCAAGGGGTGTGGAGTGCCCCTTGATTGGTGTCTTTTAAGTAACAACTCAAACCCTTTCACTTCCTCATAATGGTTTCATCTTAACCAATGTGTCCCTTGGCTTAACCAAGGAGACTCTTTGACTTCCATCGAGTCATGGGTTCCATGTCCATTGAGATGGAGACTCCTCATCTTCCCAATTCAACTCAACTCAGCTAAACTCAACTCAAGCATTAACTTAACTCAATTGAACTCAAGACTTGAAGTCATTCACGGTTGACCAAGTCAACCATGAATAACCAACCATGCACCACATGACAATTGAGTCTGACCTTGGCCATGTCTCTTGATGATGTGGCCCCCTTGTCTAGTTGGCTTCTATGCATGCCACATCACCCACATGCCACCTCACTTGTTGAGGTGGATTTAATGTGTTGGATCTTAATTGGGTGGCAGGCCGAATTACTTTGACCTTACCCAATTACCTTAAAACTAAGTTCGCTATGACCCATTGGGTCCCAATTGGATGATTGACCTATTTAATTAGACTTACCCAATTTATTTAAAATTGAGCTTACCCATGATTCATTTGGTCTTAATTGGGTAATTGACCCAATTCCTTACCCATCTAAGGTCGACTTCAACTATCTAATCTTAATTTCAATTAATTTGAAATTTAAATAGACCATTCCAATATATTTATAAGTGATGACAATCCAGGGTGTTACAATATTACCATCTTTTGAAATTTTCGTCCAGAAAATCGAGCGTGGTAGGGTTTCAAACAAATTACACAAATAGCTTAGGATCAGTTGCTCTCATTTCTGACTCAAGCTCCCAAGTGGCTTCTTCATTACCATGTCGATCCCATACCACTTTGACGAACGAAATTCCTTGGTTCCGTAATACCCTTTGTTCTGTCTCAATCACTATGACAGGCCTTTCGACATAGGATACGTCACTTTGCCCTCTATGTCTTGTACATTCAGTATGTGCGAGGGGTCAAGATTGTACTTCCTCAACATAGAAACATAGAACACATTGTGTAGCGATGACAACTGTGGAGGGAGTATCAGACGAGAGGCCACTTCCCCCACCCTCTCTTGGATTGGAAAGGGTCCCTCAAATCTGGGTGACAGCTTCCCTTTCTTTCCAAATCTCGTGTGCCCCTTCCGTGGTGAGACCTTGAAGAACACTAAGTCTCCTACTTCAAACTCAAGGAATCTTCTTCTCTTGTCAGCGCAGCTCTTTTGATGACTCTGCGCTGTAACCATATGTTGTCGTATCACCTTAATATGTTCCATAGTTTCTGCAACCAGATCAGGTCCAATAAGGTGATCTACAGGGTCTACCATACAATGCTTCATATGGAGCCATCTTGAGGCTTGCCTGGTAACTGTTATTGTATGAGAACTCAACCAGTGGTAGATGATCTTCCCAACCACCCTTGAAGTCTAACATGGAAGCTCTCAGCATATCCTCCAACGTTTGTATTGTTCTTTTCTACTAGCCGTCGGTCTGTGGATGGAAAGCTGTACTGATTAATAAACTGGTTCCCATAGCCGACTGCATGCTCTGCCACACTCTGCCGGTGAATCGGCCATCTCTATCGGACACAATAGTCCTGGGGATACTATGTAGCCTGATGATATCCTTGATATACCGCCGTCCCAAAGGATCAGACGAGTCCTTCATGTTGATTGGGAGAAAATGCGCAGACTTGGTCAGACGATCCGCCACAACCCATATTGCATCATTACCTTTTGATGACCTTGGCAGTCCTGTCACAAAGTCCATGAAGATATGTTCCCATTTCCATTCCGGCACTGGTAAGGGTTTTAGCAATCCTGGCGGCTTCTAATGTTCTGTTTTGACTTGTTGACAAGTAAGGCAATGAGAAACAAAGTCAGTCACGTCTCTTTTGAGTCTATGCCCCCAATAATGTCTTTTCAGATCATGGTACATTTTGGTGCTACCCGGATGAATAGAGAGTTTTGTGTGATGAGCTTCGATCAATAGTTCTTTTCTGCAGCTTTGAGGCACATATGTCCTGCCTCGGAATGAGAGACCTTTTCTAGGTCATAATCCCATTCGGGTACATCTTCTCCAATTGACATCTTAGCCCATATTTCTGCCACTTCAGGATTTGTCCGCTGTTCTTGTTCAATTTTAGAGACCATACTGGACCGTACCATTAGATTATACATGTTCCCACGGTCTTTGATGTACAAATTGAGCTCTCGAATGATCATCAGCATTTCTCATTCTTTCATAATCAGACTGGCCACAGTTGCATCTGACCTGCGACTAAGGGCATCTGCCACTTTGTTCGCCTTGCCAGGATGATATCGTAATGCAAACTCATAATCTTGCAGATATTCCATCCATCTGCGCTACCTCAAATTGAGTTCCTTTTGATCAAATAGATACTTTAAGCTCTTATGGTCTGAAAATACTTAAAATTTCTCACCATATAGATAGTGTCTCCAGCTTTTGACGGCAAAGACCATTGCAGCTAATTCCAAATCATGAGTGGGATAATTGTGTTCATGAATTTTCAGTTTCCTTGAACCGTATGCCACTACATGATGACTTTGAGTGAGAGAGCACCCAAGTCCTTCTCCTGAAGCATCATAGTATACTTCATATCCCTTGCCCCTTTCCAGCAAAATTAGGATATGAGAAGTTGTAAGCTTCTATTTCAAATCTCAAATCTTCGGTTGCATGCGTCAGACCATTCAAATTTGACTCCTTTCTGAGTTAGTCGAGTGATTGGAGCCGCAATCTTGGCGAAGTCCATAATAATCTTCCGATAGTAGCCAACCAGTCCCAGAAAGCTGCAGATTTCGGTCTCATTCTTCGGAGCTTTCCAGTCTCTAACCGCTGCCACTTTAGCCGGGTCCACGGCTATTCCTTCTGCTGATATGACATGTCCTAAGAAGTTGACCTCAGATAGCTAGAACTCGCACTTGCTTGCTTTGACATATAATTGATTCCTCTTCAGAGTGTCCAGGACTATCCTTAGGTGCTCAGCATGCTCCTCCCGACTGGTGGAATAAATCAGGATATTGTCAATGAGAACAACTACGAACTTATCCAGATAAGGTCGGAATATTCTGTTCATCAAATCCATGAACACGGCTGGTGTATTTGTGAGTCCAAAAGGCATGACCACATATTCATATAGTCCATACCGAGTTCTAAGAGCCGCCTTCTCTATGTCTTCATCCCTGACACTGATTTGATGGTAGCCTGACATCAGATCAATTTTGGAGAAATAGCTGGAACCTCTGAGTTGATCGAATAGGTCATCAATACTGGGTAGACGGTACTTGTTCCTGACCGTTAGCTGATTCCGCTTCCTGTAATCCACACACATCCGAAGAGTACCATTCTTCGTCTTTACAAATAATACTGGTGTTCCCCAGGATGAAGTGTTATTCCGGATGCATCCTAGTCTGAGCAACTCATCAATTTTTTTCTTCAGCTCAGAAATTTCTGCTGGGGCCATCTGATAATGAGGCAATGATACAGGAGTAGTGCTAGGATATAGTTTAATCTCGAAGTCAATCTCCCTTTTTGGAGGCAAACCAGAGAGTTCTGTCGGAAATACCTCTGCGTAGTCTTTCACTACCGCAGGTAATGCAGTCATCGGCGCCTTGTCTAGTCTGATGTTGTTTCAGTACTAGATGGTTCATTTCTTCATGCAATCTTCTGGTCATAGGAATGCTCTGTTTGTCGGCATGTACTAGATATCGTTTTCCCTCAGGTGACCAAAATATCACTCTGTGGAGATGACAGTCAATGCCGGCCTGGAAGTTAGCCAACCAATCGATGCCAAAATGATGTCATATTCTGTCATCTCGAGTACCAGATAGTTGAATTTAAATCTGAACCCAGCAAATTCAGTGTCTACGGAAGTGCAGATTAGACCTAGTGATGTGTCTCCAATAGGGGATACAATAGTAAGTACAATGGACAGTTGTTGTACTAGAGTACCAGTAACAGATATGAATGTAGCAGATATAAAAGAGTGGGATGCTCCTGAATCAAATAATGCAAAGGCATATGAACTAACAACTACTACCATACCTTGAATCACCGAATGATCCACTGTCTCTGGAGGAGGAACTAAAGTACATAACCGTCCAGATCCTGTCGGAATAGGTGCCCGTCCTGTCTGGTTATGTGCTCTGGATGCTTGAGACTCAACTGGACGACCTGGAGGACGGAAGGAACCCCTGGAGTGAAGAGATCTATTGTTCTGTGGACACTCCCTCTTGAAATGGCCCTGATGGCCACACTGGACACAGGTGCTAAAACCTCGAGGAACCTAAGGGACTGGTCCTGATGTGGAGGGTTGATTGGACGAAAACCTCCAGTAGAACCAGTAGAGGCTGAGGGTCTCCCAAAGTTGGGTTTGAATCTTTTGTTCTAGTGGAAAGTATTTCCCCGCTCTGACCTCGTCGGTTATCCAAAAACTTGACTGTCTCTGTCAACTCTTGTTTGGCTATGCTAGCTCGCTAAACAATTCTGCGAAAGTAGCCGACTTGAATATAGTGACTTTGGCTCTTAAGTTAGGTCGCAGGCCTCGTTCAAAATTCCGAGCCTTCTTATATTCCGTGTCTACCATGTACAAAACATAACATGATAGACGGAGGAATTCTTGATAATAATCCGCAACCGTCATAGTGCCCTGGACCATAGATATGAACACTTGTGTCTGGCGCTCCTTCTCTTCTTTTGGAATCTGTGCTTACTAACGTTCTATAACTCTCCACCATTTGCCGGCATCGTCTACCAATTGTGAAGTAGCCAGCAGTATCCTATCCTCATCACCGGTGATCTTGAGCAGCTTCAAGATCTTCTTAATGTTCTCGATCCAGTTCTCCGCTCCTGCGGGTCCCTCTTTCCCTTTGAAATAAGGGGGACGCTGCGCCTCCATTGCCGTTCTGGTGTTGCTGTAGAATGAAAGTGACCACTGCATGTACCAATCTCTGTAGCTCAGGAAGTACTTCAGGAATGTTCGGACTACCCTGTCCCTCCCCGTCTGTTCCTTTTCTTGTTGTGGATTCTGTCGGGTATTTCTTCTTCTTGGAGGCATTTTCCTAAGTCATCGAAACATTGATTGATTTATTTTTCT
Organism: Chimonanthus salicifolius; assembly: GCA_013350335.1. Classification (NCBI taxonomy): domain Eukaryota; kingdom Viridiplantae; phylum Streptophyta; class Magnoliopsida; order Laurales; family Calycanthaceae; genus Chimonanthus; species Chimonanthus salicifolius. The sequence continues at coordinate 58,261,935 of CM023533.1, read as the reverse complement.
CATAAAATTTTATGTTCACCTACTTGGAGAAAATTGCCTAATCATCATCGTGCATTTCTTGTTTTGGGGATTTCTCCTATGTATCACAAAGTGTTTTCTCATCATGATGTTTCTTGTTCAGGGGAGATACGCCTTATTTGCTATGTTTGATAAATCCACAATTGTCCTTCATTTGCTGTTATTTTCCTTGTCAATTGTAGTTCTCAGATTGAATGCTTACAGTTTGATTCTCAACAAAGTAAATTAATACGGCCCCCGTGCGGCAGACTCCGAAGAGTCTGTCAGTTGGGATTCTTATCTTGTCCGTGAGACATGATACCATATTAATCTTATTTTGCGAGATTCAACACTTCCGCTTTCACTCTGATACCAACTGTAACGTCTCGTCCTTTTTCACTCGCCAAAAATCAGAGTATGTTTTATTTTTTTTATAAAAGAGTGAAAGAGAGCGGGAACGTCACGATGAGAGTTAAGTCCGAGTTTCCAAAACCCGACCTTGTTCCATCATCTATAGGGTAGAAGTGGGGCATCAGTCAACATGCCCAGTAGGTATTCCAAGTAGGGTTATGGTACACATAAGAATAATATAAAATCAAGTTAAGTACATCATATCAAAACTGTAAAACATCTCATAGTACTAAAAACAACTCATGATACTCATATCAAAATCATGCTAATGTATGTGTCATGTCATGTGTGTCATATGCCAATGATCTCTCACCCAATTTCCATATCCAATTACAACACAAATTATATCAATAGATTTCTTCATAAATAAAGCCATTTCAAGGCGGTCCCTTGGTCATTAACGTCTGCAGTGTTTTGTGACGGCACCACCAAGTCATTGTTATACCTCCCCACATATGTTAATTGGAATTACAGATGAAGTGTGGACTCCTCCCTCTGCGCAGGGTTTCGGGACTGTTTACCCAGGACCTCTTTGGTCTAGACTACGCTGTACCCATTCCTAGCAATCTCAGACAAGGCCAACATATCAATAGTTCACATAGCTTCATACAAGCTAGTATCAAGCCCCAAGTCATGTCCGGATAGCTCATAACTTGGCTTGTTGTCCCATGTATTCCTTCCCATGTCATGCATGAGATAATGTACGCAAATAGACATTTCATTTCAAATCATATAATATCAATGAAAACAAGTTTATAACTTATACCATTTGTTAAATCAAAGTAAGTCATCATGTTTGGAAATAAAAGCCAATAACATATACATAAGATCCATGTGTATCTCAATAAGGTAGGAATCCTACCAACGTTCAATTTATTGTCCTTGCTGTTTTGTATTAATAATGTTCAACGATCACGCCAAAACGAATCGCAAACCCTTTGTGAATCTCCTTCCCTTAATAAATTCACTCGCATACATAAATCAATTTGATTATCTATTTAATTTTAATCATCCCTTACGTCCTTCTAGATAGGCTGAAACATCTGGAAAATTATTTAAAATTTAAACTTTTCAATTCAGTCAACTGAATCCAGCCCAATAACTATTCTCTACCTTACCCGTAGATGTTCAGTCGACTGAATACAATATTCAGTCAGCTGAAACCCAACTCAGTACTATTTACACTTGACCCGTAACCTTTCAGTCGGCTGAATCATGGATTCAGTCGGCTGACTTTAGGTCAAACCTTTCTGTGATCTCGGTCAACGTCCTTCAATCGACTGAATAATAGATTCAGTCGGCTGACTTTGGATCAGATTATTTGTGCCTTCGGCCAGTTCACATTCAGTCGGCTGAATTATCAACCAACCCTTTTACGTGTTCGATAAGCATACCTTTAGTCGACTGAATCATAGATTCATTCGGCTGAAACTCACCAGATCCCTTTCTTATTTGATACGTCTATGTTCGGTCGACTGAGCCCTAGATTCAGTCAGCTGAACCACCAATAAATCCCCTATATTTTAATCTAGTCCATGTTCAGTCGACTGGATCACAAGATTTAGTAGACTGAAACTCCCAGAAACTCTTTGTCTATTTCGACCAATACCAGTTTAGTCGACTGAATCCTAGATTCAGTCGACTGACTGTTTGTCAATCTTCTTTGTTTGCTTATTTTGTAAATCCTTTCTTCATGAAATCCACTCCATATCATTCTTAAACATATGTATCATCATTCATATAACTCCTAGTGGATTTACTCTATCCTCTAGCAAAAGCTAGAGTCTTTTCCATTATTCTTTCAATCATTGGTTTATAATATGTACTCGAATATCACCTTTCTTTTTGTTTCAAACCATTACCTATCCTTGAATGGATTTTCAACTTCCATGACCTTATAACAGTTTGGTCATCCCTTCCAACAAAATATGGAACCCATAGGTTCGCCCACACCATGGCCAAATCTATGGTTTCCCTTAGTCTTAATCCCTTATTGTTAAACTTATACATACCTTATTTCCCGTCTCCTTCGTTTATTTTTTATCTGTATTCCTTCCTTAATCCTTCTTTCCTTTCTTTGTTCTTCAACAATTCTCCAAGCGTAGTGGTGTAGAGAGAGAAGAGGAGAGGAGGAGAACACTTGTTTGCTAAAGGAGAAGTGATCGGTCAAGGGGTGTGGAGTGCCCCTTGGTTGGTGTCTTTTAAGTAACAGCTCAAACCCTTTCACTTCCTCATAATGGTTTCATCTTAACCAATGTGTCCCTTGGCTTAACCAAAGAGACTCTTTGACTTCCATCGAGTCATGGGTTCCATGTCCGTTGAGATGGAGACTCTTCATCTTCCCAATTCAACTCAACTCAACTCAACTCAAGCATTAACTTAACTCAATTGAACTCAAGTCTTAAACTCATTCACGGTTGACCAAGTCAACCATGACATAACCGACCACACATCACATGATATTCGGGTCCCCTTGTCTAGTTGGCTTCTATGCATGCAACATCACCCACATGCCACCTCACTTGCTGAGGTGGATTTAATGACTTTGACCTTACCCAATTACCTTAAAATTAAGTTCACTATGACCCATTGGGTCCCAATTAGATAATTGACCCATTTAATTAGACTTACCCAATTTATTTAAAATCGAGCTTACCCATGATTCATTTGGTCTTAATTGGGTAATTGACCCAAATCCTTACCCTTTTAAGGTCCACTTCAACTATCTAATATTAATTTCAATTAATTTGAAATTCAAATAGACCATTCCAATATATTTATAAGTGATGAAAATTCGGGGTGTTACAAAACCATAGCAAATGGTTTATAAGTTATTACAATAAAAAATATCAGTCCTCCCAATACATCTTTCAAAATCAACATAAATAATATAAGCATAAATCTGTCGAAGCTCCTACGGCTTGGCTCCCTCCATGTCCTATGTCCTTGTCATTCCCTGTTTCATCAACTATAGGGTAGAAGTATGGCATCAGTCAACATGCCCAGTAGGAATTCCAAGTAGGGCTATGGTACACATAGGATTAATATAAAATCAGGATAGATGCATCATAGTCATAATTACAAAACATCTTATAAGTAGTAAAAACCATGCATGATATCCATATCATAATCATGCTATCATATATGTCATGTCATGGGTGCTCAATGTCAAATGATCACTCACCCAATCTCCATATCCAAGCACATCATATTTAAATAGTTTCTTTGATAAATCGCCATATCAAGGTGTTCCCATGGCCAATTACGTCCGCAGTGTTTTGTGACGGCACCACCAGGTCACTGTTATACCTCCCTACATATGTTAATCGGAATTACCGATGGAGTGTGGACTCCTCCCTCTGCACAGGGTTTCAGGACTAAATACCCAGGAGCTGTTTGGCCCAAACTACGCCGTACCCATTCCTAGCAATCCCGGACAAGGTCAACATATCAATAGTTCACATAGCGTCATACAAGCTAGTTTCAAGCCCAAATAATGTCCGGACCGCTCATAACTTGGTTTGTTGGTCCCATGCATTCCTTCCCATGCCATGCATGAGATAATGAATGCAAGAATGCCATTTCATATCAAATTACATAATATTATTGAAATTCAGTTCATAAACATATATCAATTGTTTAATCAAAATAAAACATCATATTTGGAAATAAAGACCAGTGTTGTATGTATAATCCATAGTGTATCAATAAGGTAGGAATCCTACCAACGTCCGATTACTGTCATTTTCTTGTTTCGCAAAAACAATGCTAACGCTCGCGTGAAAATGAATCGAACCTTGTTACCTTAAAAAATTCAACCACATATAAAACAGAGGTGTCTGAAAAATTAACTAAAAATAAAACATTCTAATTCAATCGATTGAATCAAGGATTCAGTAGACTGAATCACTCCTAGATACAGTCTTTACTTTACTCGCAAACTTTCAGTCGACTGAATACAATATTCAGTCGGCTGAAACACAACTAAGTACTGTATATATTTGACCCGTAACCTTTCAGTCGGCTGAATCATGGATTCAGTTTACTGACTTTGGGTCAAACCCTCTGTGTTCTCAGTCAATGTCCTTTTAGTTGACTGAATCACAGATTTAGTAGGCTGACTTTGGATCAGATTACTTGTGTGTTCGGCCAGTATACATTCAGTCGACTGAATAAAAGATTCAGTCGGTTGAATCATCAACCAACTGTTTACGTGTTTGGTAAGTATACCTTCAGTCGACTGAATCATAAGATTCAGTCGGCTGAAACACAAAATATCAATTACTTGTCTAGTACGTCTATGTTTAGTCGGTTGAATCAAAGATTTAGTCGGCTGAAATGCCTAGATATCCCTCGTGAGCTCTGCCAGCACACTTTCAGTCGACTAAATCATAAGATTCAGTCGGCTTAAACACCCAGAATACACTTGTGTGCTCGGCCAACAACCCTTTCAGTCGACTGATTCTTTGTCAGTCATTTTTGTTTGCTTATTTTGTAAAGCCTTTGTCCATGAAATCCATCCTTCTCATTCCTAAACATGGATTTCATATTCAACCCTTTGCTTACTAAGTTTATCTAACCCATTAATCAAGGTTAGGGTCTTTTTCATAATCCCTTCATTCATAGCATGGATCCGGTTTTAATCTGATTTTGTTCATACTCATAGCCATTCCTTTGGATGGATTTCCAATTTCATGGCCTTATAACCATTTGGCCATCCATTCCAACCATCCATGGAACACATGGTTCAGCCACACCATGGCCAAACCTATGATTTCCCTTAGGTATAATCCCATATTGCTAAACTTAAAACATACCTTCTTTCCTGTCTCCTTCTTTTCCTTTGGTCTGTCCTTTCCTTCCTTAATCCTTCTTCTTCCTTTGCCCTTCAAAAGTCTCCAAGTATAAGGATGGAAATGGGAGAGGAAGAGAAAAGGAGAGGAGGGAAAATCTCTGTGTGCAAGAAGTGGAGTCGGCCAAGGGGTGTGAGCAGCCCCTTGGTTTGTGTCTTTTAAGTAACAACCTCATTTCTTCATCTACTCTCGTCATGGCTTGGTTTAACCAATATGTCCCTTGGCTTAAACAAGGAGACTCTTGGCTTAAACCAAGGAAACTCTTTGGCTTCCATCGAGTCACCTTGGGATGGAGACTCCTCAACTTCTCATTTCAACTCAAGTAATAACTTAACTCAATTGAAAGAACCGACCATGGCATTCGGGTCCCATCTTGGCCATGTCACTCGATGATGTGGCACCTTGCTTACTTGGCTCTCATGTGATGACATGTATGCCACTTGGCAATGCCACATCACTCACATGCCACCTCACTTGATGAGATGGATTTAATGTATTGGGTCTTTATTGGGTAGTTGACCCATTTACTTTGACCTCACCCAATTACCTTAAAATTAATTTCACAATGACCCATTGTGTCCCAATTGGTAATTGACCCATTTACTTAGACTTACCCAATTACTTTTAAAATCAAACTCACCCATGATCCATTGGGTCTTAATTGGGTAATTGGCCCAATTCCTTACCCATCTAAGGTCCATTTCTACTATTTAATCTTAAATTCAATTAATTTGCAATTCAAATGGACCAAACCAATATATTTATAAGTAATGAAAATCCGGTATGTTACAATATTACCATTTTTTGAAATTTTTATCCCGAAAATCGGGCGAAGTAGGGTTTCAAATAAATTACACAAATAGCTCAAGATGAGCTGTTCTCATTTCTTACTCAAGTTCCCAAGTGGCTTCCTCAGTACCGTGTCGATCCCATACCACTTTGACAAATGAAATTGCTCGGTTCCATAACACCCTTTGTTCCGTCTCAATCACTCTGACAGGCCTTTCGACATAAGATACGTCGCTTTGTACTTCTATGTCTTGCACATTCAGCACGTGCAATGGGTCAAGATCGTACTTCCTCAACATAGAAACATGGAACACATCGTATAATGATGACAATTGTGGAGGGAGTATCAGATGATAGGCCACTCCCCCCACCCTCGCACGGATTGGAAAGGGTCCCACAAATCTAGGTGACAGCTTCTCTTTCTTTCCAAATCTCATGTGTCCCTTTCTTGGCGAGACTTTTAAAAACACTAAGTCTCCCACTTCAAACTCAAGAAACCTTCTCCTTTCGTCAGCGTAACTCTTCTGACGACTCTGTACTGTAACACGTCGGACTTTCAATTCATGAATATATATGACAATTGTCCATTTAATTTTGTGAATTAATGGAGTAGACCTTAGATGGGTAAGGTGTTAGGTCAATTGCCCAATTAGGACCCAACGGATTATGGATCAGGTTCAATTGAAATAAATGGGTAAGATTTATTTAATTGGGTCAAGGTTGTCAATTGGGTCAAATGCCCAATTGGGACCCAATGGGTCATAGTTGACTTGGTCGACCACCAAGTGAGTTCAAGCTTAATTAAATTGTGGCTAAATTAAATTGAAAATGGAATCAAGTAATTGGGTTGATTTTAAGTGAGTTAAATGAGTTGAATTAAAGATATGAGTTGAGTTAAAGAGATAAGTTGAATGGGAAGTTAATGGGACTTTCATTTTAAGTGAGTGGAGTGGGAAGATGGAGAGTTGCATCTCATAAGACCAAATCAAGGTTGTTACACAAGGATAGCCAAGGCTACACGTTGGGGAGATGGAGGGTTTCCATCTCATGATGGAAACCCAAGAGGCACATGGTTGGAGTTTCATCTCATGGGATGAAACCCCCAAAGAAAGTATTAATGAGGGAGGTGAAGATGTGTAGTGTTACAAAGGGGTATCACCCAAAAGACACCACTCAAGGCCGACCCTCATTGAACAAGAAAAGACTTGGAGTTTCCTTTCACTCTCTCCCTCTCTCTCCTGGCCAATCCCCCTCTCAAGACAAGAAACACTTAGAGTATTTTCTATCTCAAGCTCCTCTCCCTCTCACTCAAGGCCGACCCTCTCTCAAACCTACACTCTTTGGCCAAACCCACTCCTTGGGCTTTCATCTCAAGACCTCTCAAGCTCACTCTCGGCCAAGGATCAAGGAGGAAGAAAGAAGAAAGACTAAGGAAGGAAAAGAACGGAGGAGCAAGTCGGAACGAAGGAAACCGGAGGAGTCGCGGAATCGGTAAGTACTTGATGAGATTTTAATAAGTAAAAAAAGAATGGTCAAAGATTATGGTTCGGCCCTTGCATGGCTGAACCCTAATTGTTTTGTATGTATGGAAAAGATCTCATGCATGTCTAAGATAAGGTATTATGATCAAAGATCATGGGTTGGCCTTGCATGGCCAAACCCTAAGGTTGATATGCATGGACCATTAAAGACGAAGGAAGGGTTAGATGAGGTTCGGCCATGATGTATGGCCGAATCCATCAAATGATATATAAACATGGCTATATGATTTGAAGAGAAGATGATGAACCATAGGGTTCGGCCATGTTGTATGGCCGAACCCCATGGAGGTTTATTAATGATTTTTAATGGATTTAAAGGATGAAAATCATAGATGTATGTTAGTGATTTTAAAAAGGTTTCTAAGGGTGAGAATGATGGAAGAATATTAGCAATGTAAATGGCCTCAAATGTTGTAAAGGGTGGAAAAACCATGGACCATGGGTTCGGCCATGGTGTATGGCCGAACCTCATGGAGAAAAATTAATGGATTTATTATGGATCTTTGGGTTTTAATTGATGAATCTAAGTGTATGATTAACCACCCCCCCCCCCCCCCCCCATGGAGGGACTTGGGTTATGGATCTAATATTGTGAATGATTTGTGAAAGAGGATGAAAAATGACATCATAGGTTCGGCCATGTTGTATGGCAGAACCCTATGAACCATTTTATGAACATTATGGATCTATGCATGCATGTTTAAATGAATGGATGATTAAGCTAGGAAATGGAGGATTTAATTATAGATCTATGTTTATGGATTAGTTATGGACTTAGGTATGAGTAAATAAAAGGAGTGATTACCTATGGAAGGAAAGAATGGCCAAATGGTGAAATTAAAGGACCACGGGTTCGGCCATGGTGGATGGCCGAACCCCATGGATCATGTTCTTGGATCTAGGTATGTATAAGTGACCTAAGTGTATGATTGAACCATGGAGAATGTTTGTTTGCAGATTTAGGGCTTTCATTAATGTAAAACTAATGGAATGATCTTGGACTTAATTAAAAGATCAAAGGATCAAAAAGAGGGACCCAAAACCAAGTGAGTGAGGTTCGGCCATGTTGTATGGCCGAACCCCACTAAGGTATTTTGTGGACTTAAGTATGATTGGAAATTAAATGGAACATTTGTTTGACTTATTGATATGTAATAAGGTAACGGGACCTCACAAGCGGTGTACGATCGGTGAGCGGTTTTCGGACGAAAACGCAAGGACACTTTAGTTGGTCATTGGTAGAATTCCTAATCCTACCTCATTGAAATCCATGGAGTATATGTATATTGAATGTTTTGCTTGAATTATTTTGGTATCAAATGTATGTCTTAAATGATGGGATTTTTATTCTATGATTGTAATATTACATAGCATGTTGGCATGCGCATCTCATGCATGGCATGGGAGGGATGAAATGTAATCGGAGACCCACACTCCGTAGGGGCGTCTGTAAGGCATTCGTGAGGGGTGCCTTGATGTGCATTATCCATCAAGAGGTAACCGGAGACCCACGCTCCGTCGGCGCGTCCGTAAGGCATTCGTGAGGGTATGATGTATGATTGATTTGTAACCGGAGATCCATGCTTCGTCGGGGTGTCTGTAACGCATTTGTGGGGGATACCTTGATGAGAAGTTTCCATCAAGAGGACGTATGTGATTGTGATATGGCTGATGGGTGGGACTCATGGCATATGACACTCATGGCATGGCATTGACTTGCATGTTTTTGATATTATCTATATCTATGTGATTTCTATATTAACCATGTGTTGACCCTACTTGGAGTACCTACTGAACGCGTTGTCTAATGCCCTACTTCTACCCTAGTTGATGACACAGGAAATGGACAAAGCGAAGGACGTGATCGGAGCCAAGCTTAGGAGCTTGGATGTTTAGTCTCATTTTACTTAAATTATTCATGGACAATGTAATTTGAGTAGCTAGCATTCGGAATGTAATAACGTAGATTATTTGCTATGGTTTGGAATATTAATTTTGGATATTTTAACTTAAGTTAACTATTATTAAGTGATGGACCTCCTTGCTATCTAAAATGGAATAGAATGGTTATTCTATTATATTTTCCGCATCTACGAATTATTCTACATGTTTAACTTGAGTACGTGTGAACCGTTTTAGTGGACTTGGTCCACGCAGTCGGGCTTTGGAAGCTCGGACTTAGCTCACGTCATGATGTCTCCGCTCTCTCTCACTCTTTTATTCAAAAAAAAAAAATAGACTCTGATTTTCGGCGAGTGAAAAAGGGCGGGGCGTTACAGTTGGTATCAGAGCGAAACCGGAAGAATGAATATTTCAAAGTAAGATTAAGTCGGTATCATGTCCCACTGATAGATAAGAATCCCAACTGACTGGCTCTTCGGAGTAGGCTGCACGGGGGCCAGATTAATTTACTTCGTTAGACTCAGACTGAAACATTCAATCTGAGAGCAACATTTGATGAAAAGGAATGATAGCAAGGGAAGGACAGTCACTATAAATTGGATTTACCAAACATAGCAAATTAGGAAATATTTCTCCGATTTCCCCAAATTGAGAAACAACGCTTGATACTTAAGAAGTTTCCCCAAAAACAAAGAAATACTAAGAGTGCTTATTTGGCAATTTCCCCAAAACAAGGAACATCAAGATTTACCCCAAAATAAGCAAAATTATGTGATACATAGGGAAATTCCCCAAAACAAAGATTAGTTTGATTAGAACTGCGGTTGTCATTGATATGCTTCTGTTGTTGTGATACAGATATGTCGAGCAACATAGACTATACAGAGTTGTGGGACAAAGGAACCCCTATCTGTCCTATAGATTTGGATTCTTCTTCCAACAACTCCAGCAGGCCGGACCGCGTTGTGGGAGTTAACGTAGACGTCCAAGTAGGATCACCCGAGGATGTCGAAGTGATTCCAGGCCCTTTTCCAGAAGAGAATATGGGAGATATCCCAATGATAGGAGAATCCGTAGGGGAGATAGGCTCGCCCGGGTATATGTGCGAATTGTGCAACCAGGAGGGGCACAACTGTACTTTCTGCCCCTACCCCCTTGAGGTTATTTGCTCTGTTTGTGGACTTCATGGGCATGGGAAGGAGAGGACTAACTGTCCTTATATTGGGGGACCGGGAATAATGCCCTGTCTGACTTGTGGAGTGTTGGGGCACACTTCGACAACATGCCCTGACAACTTCTTCGATTTTGGTGATGATGCAGGGTCTTCTAAGGAATGTTAGGCTAAGGAAATGGTAAGAAAATGTCGGGGAAAGGGGAGATTTTGTAAGGGTTGTGGGTACGTTTTGTTCTTTGAAGGGTTTTTTTTTTCTAACCCTACCAACCCTTATATTATGATAGAAGTTTGAATGATTTTTAATAAAGTATGCAAACTTAAGAGTTTATGAGGACTTTGGTATTGAGATGTAGGTGACGAGGTCACTTGATTATAGTGAGACGTGGTATGGGTGCGTCCCTCACATGACATTGATGATTGAGACGTGGTATGGGTGCATCCCTCACGTGATATTGATGATTGAGACGTGGTATGGGTATGTCTCTCACCTGATATTGATAACGTTATGCCTTAGTCTGTTGGAAAAGGAGATTGTCCGATTGTAAATCATTGCGTCTCACCTTTGTGTAGTTAAAATGATGAGATAAGTATATATATTCCATGATTAAGGCCTCGAGTAACCGTGAGACCGTGAGAGCCTCGATATGAACATATGGAGACTTGGTTCTGTAGGGTTGCCGTTGAGAAGTGGGTCCCTCACATGCTACGCACTAGAGGGCGCTCTCATGGCTATTTCGCACACTTGATGTGCATTGATGCGCAGAGCTAGATACTATTTTACCCCATGGGGGTGGTGCTAGCTTCGCTAGACGCTGTTCGACTGCCTCAGAGCTTGACTGAATCACCCTTGGGGTGAAGGGATGCAGGGCGAGGTAGACTTGATCACGTTGGACGTTGGTCTTCCGCTTAGTAAGTCATGGGCCCTAAGTCTTGCTAAGGGTTGGGGTATATTTATGATTTGATATTGTTGGCACAGTCACGTAGTGATTCATTCGAGTGTTGTTCCTACGGATAGAATATCTCATGGTAGATGATGTGTCCTGGATTAATTATGCCCAAGGATAGATTATGCCCATGGAAGGATTATATTCATGGATGGTTATTAACCATAGATAGATGATACTCACTGATAGAGTGATACCAGGGATAGATGTGTATAACTGTGGATGATGGTTCCCATGGTGGTTTGGATTGATGCCGGGTATCGGTACCATGGTAGACATGTTGGTAGTGTGATGGACCTGTTGGTCTCATAGATGACGTATTGTTCTAATGATTGGGACATGTTTCGATCTACATCCCACGTTATAAGAAAAAGGTGTTAGTCGTATTACGACTTGTATCACAGGAAAGTTAGTATTGAGGGATACTCGCTATCGTACAAGTTTTGAACAAAAGGTGTTAGTCACATAGTGACTTATGTGCAAATGAAGATATTCTTAATTTTGGAGATGTACTTAGTGGAAAAGATAAGAGTCTAGTGAAACTCGAATGGGAAGTTATGGGCGACTGCCGAGTTAGACTGGCCAGCTGACTCTGTAGTTAGCCGATGGAGTTCCAGGAGAGTGCAGCTAGAAATCTAGTTAAAATGGAATTAGCGAAAGCCTTGAGCATAGACTCGCATTGGCAGGCTACCTCACTAACAAATTTTTAATGAGGGGCAAGTCATCAATAACCTCACACAGAGAGATGACAAATGAACATATTGAACGAGTACGTATGGAAAATATCTTGGTAGCAGGAAAAGTGAAACAGAGTACATTGATCTACATGAGATCGCAAATGGGCTCACGAGAAAAAGAGATAACATGGGACAGAGTTAATTCTGCGAGAATGAAACTCATAGGTTGATATGAGTGATTTTGATGTAATTAAGTGGTACTTGACAAGATTTATAAATTAAAAGGAGATTAAAGGGAACTTGAATCGGAAATGAGAACAGCTCACCCTGAGCTATTTATGTATCCTGTCTTCTTGACTCTTGATCTTTTCTCCTCAACCTTTAGTCCTGTTGAGCTCCAGGTCAATTCAAATTTCACTGTGTGACTCAATGCTCTATTTATATGATCAGGGTTTGAAAGGACGGTTGAGATTAAATCCTGGTTTAAGTTATGAATGAAAGACTTGGATTAGATCTTCTAAAATATGGGTGGATGAGATTTTAAGATGGAAAATGAGGGTTCTCTAAGGCATGCACACGATTTTAGCTGCTTGGGATCCAAGCTAGCTTGGAGATCAAGTTAACTTGGAGATGAAGTTGGCTGGGTGGCTAAACAGAGAAAAAAATAAGAGTTGACTAGGCATGCATGAATTTGGCTATGAGGTTTAGGGTTTTACGATTTAAATCAATGCAATACATCAATGGTTGTGATCTAAAGCTAACATGAATGAATGGACGAGATGATAAGTTGATGACATGGAGGATTAACTTGTGAAATTAAAATTGAGGCTTTTAGGTTTGATAAAATCGTGTCTGATGTGGAAAAATTGAGATGATGAGGTGTGGGTGATTTGGGAATGAAGCTAGATGGAATTTCGGATATGTGCATGGATAAATTTTAGTGCAAAAATGTGTGGTGTGTGTACATGATGTGTCAAAAACGTGTGGAAGCTTTGGACGGGTTCTAGATCTAGGGTTTTAATAACTAGATGGCCATGATTGACTGTGGTTTAGATCTAATGGCTCTAAGGTATTTTGGATAAGTTAATTTATATAAATGGAAGGTTTCCTACTGGAGGGTTAAGATTGAATGGCTGATCAAATTGGATGATGAGATGAATGGCCTAAATCTAAGATGATGCATGTATGCGATGTATATGGAAAGGTGGGTCTAGGGTTTACCTAATTTTGATGCATGAGATGAATGGTTAGGATTTAAGATGGAGATTGGATGGTGTGGATTGAAAAGGAAATGAACAAGGCTTGGGCGTGTGACTGGGTAATGGACTTGGATTTTGGATCTATAAATGAGCACATGGGCTTTCAGTGGACCTTGGAATTGCACTTGAGGACTTGGGCCTTTGTTGGACTTTGGAGTGCACATTGCCGTGGCCCATCTATGATATGTGCATGCACTACAGTGGCCTGGCCCATCTGTGATATGTGCATGGACCGCAGTGGCCTTGCCAAATGATAGCATGTGGATCTTAGCTTGTCCCAATTGAAGTGGATCTATGGCCCATTAATCTTGAATTTCAGCATTTGTCTCTTGATTACAGGTTTTCTCTTCCAGAATTAAATAATTAACTTCACCACTTTAAAATCTAGAATATTGATTTAATCTAGACTCTCAGAGATGGATCTAGACTAACCAATTTACATGAAAACCCTAAAAATGGAGTGAAATTAATCATAAAAATTCTAGGTCTTCCAAATTAAGCACAAACTTGCAATTATCCACTGTTTTAAGACTATTTTCCTGAAGTCTCCATTTTTATCTACAAAATTAGAAAATGACATTAAACGCATGTGATATATACAAAATCAAAGCTAACTAGTCCAGTAATCACAGGTAAAAATATAGTATTTCAATGCTCAACAAATACCCCAAACTTAGATTTTGCTAGTCCTCGAGTAAAACTTCCTAAAAAGACTAAAAATAAATGAAAGCACACAAATCCTAAACTAAAACTAATCTAGACCTAAACTACACCACTTTCACTAGTACTCTCTTAAAGTTCTCCCTTGGTGCTAGAACATGAATGACCCTGAGGGAGGGGAGGTGAATAGGTCAATCCCAGTTTCCATAGTGTTTACAAATTTCTTGATTGTTTAAAGTTTAAGTGCAGCAGAATGACAATATTAATCAAGATATTTGTTTAGTGTGATAAGTTATTTTAATTACTTAAAAGATCACACTAAGTTTAGAACTCTTTGCATATTGTTTGATTATCAATCCTTGTGCACAATGTATGAAAAAGGATAATCAAATGCAAAGTGATGTATGTTGAGAAAGTGCTTAAATACCAAAGCACAAACACACAATGATCAAACACCATAAGACCAAATTTATAGTGGTTCGGTTAGCCAACCTACATCCACTGTTAGGACTAGCTCAATCTTGAGCTATCCCAAAATCCACTAAGTGGGGACTTACACCCTCACAAGTAGAGTATAAAATCCACCTCACTCATTTGACTGGGAATTTCACCCACCACATGTAGAATAGGAATTTCACCTATTCATTTGGCTCGGAATTCCACCCCCACATTTGCCAAAGACGACGCTCTAGATTTTTTATAATGGTTCCGGAGCCAAGCCTCCTTAGTCCACTTTCAGTATAAAGGTTTTACATAAAATTAAAACCAAGAAGCCCTTGCCTTTGTAGCTTTATCTTGTTGTTGTGTGCTTCTCCTAGATCCACCCAATGTGTGCCCGAGTTAATCCCGATGCTCCACCTTGTAGCCGTCATTGAGCAATCACAATCTTAGGGTGACTAAGAAATTGGTTCTACCAATATCTATCATAGTTGTATATCATTCCCCTCTTCTCTCTCTCACAAACTCAATCCATCTGATTGGTTGTGTTAAATTTCCCAAGTGTAAGCACAAGAGAGAGAGTGATCCTTTTGTTGGCCCTTGTTTAAGCTCACTGATAATGATGAGGGTCCAACGGATTTGCCAAAGGAGGCCGATTGGTTGCACAAGGATTGGTATTTATAGAGAAGGCAACCAGTTGCAGAATCTGTCATGTACCGACAGGTCGAGTGTACTGAGGGGTCGATGACTAAAAATATTACCGTTCAACAACCCGACCGTTGCGCATTAAATGCACTCCCTAGGTACAATTATTTTCTGGTCGACAGGTCAGTGTCACCGATAGGTCAATAATCATAGCACTGAGAGGTCGGTGCATACGAGGGTCTCCATCTGAGGCAACACCATGTAGACAGAGTTTCATGTCCTGAAAATTGTCTTGGCCAGAACGACATGTCGCCTTTTACCGAGGGGTCGGTCCTTGTACTCTCGATCGGTCTTGAAATACCGAGATGTCTGTTTTCTCGAGAGCCCACTTGAGTTCAAAGACCAGAACTCATAGGTTATCATCGACGAGTCGTGTTGACCACGAGGGGTCGTTAAGTTTATCACTGAGGGGTTGGTGCATGCGAGACTCTAGATCAAAGGCATACCCAGAATGACAGTTCAATGTTCCAGAACCTTTGTCAATCTGGTCGACTAGTCTTTGATGACGATGGGTCGATCCTGTCTCCACCGAGGGGTCGGTGAGAACGATTGGTCGAGCTGACAGTGAGAATAAATACATATTTCTAAGTTGGATTCCAATTCACTGTTAAGCTTCCTCTCTAAGCTTTTTATGTCCATTACCAACATATGCAACTAAGGCTAGGGATGGTCCTCCTAAGGTGTGGGTTCCACCTAAAGTCATTTATGACCAAATACTTGTTTTGTGATTGCCATAATGATGAGCTTCAATCTGGTCAAGCATGATCTTCATTCTTGATCGCCTTGAGTCTTCAAGCTTCTAGTAAGTGCTTCTACCCGAGTCATGGAATTGACAAAACATAGGGACTTGGCAAAGCGGGGGAACTGACAATCTCCCCCTTTGTCAATTTCATGACAAAATATAGAAGTTAACCTAATTACAAGCCCACCCTTATTACATCGCATTTGAATACAAATTTGACATCAATTACATGTACAAATTCAAATGGAAAACAAGACTATGATCTTCCCATATTCTTGTTTAGCTTGCTTCAATTCATCTTTACCTGGTCAAGCACATAAGCAAGCAATACTAGAAAATCATTAGAGGAGTTAGTCCCAAAACATAAATATGCATCCATGGACTAAACATGATTAGCATTCAATCTCCCCCATACACCAATGATTTCCTAGAAGCCAACACAACCCATAGCATATTCAAGCAATCAGTGTTGAGAAGATTTTCTCCCCCACTCTTCTTTGAGTTAGATCTCCCAAACTCCAAGCATAGACATTCCCCTATGTCTATTGGCTTCTTCATATTCCTCCCCTTTAAGGCTCTCTCTTTTTAGAGGTCCAAACACTTCAGCTTCACCAATTACTCTCCATAATTGGTTTTGATGTCTTATAGCTTCTACTAACTTCTCCTCCATTTTGTCATATAATTGACAAAGTTTAGTAGGCAGACATCGAGTTCCCCTTCATTTTGAAGGAATTGGATTTCAAGCACTCCCCCATGCTTTTTGCATTTAGTGCTTCTGTGAGTCCATGTCAAAACTCATTTACTCTCCATTGATCAATGCATGCTTCTCATGCATTCAAGCATTGATCTCTCCCACAATACAATGCAAGTTACCATTGCATTACTATTTTTCTTCTTCTTCCCCTTTAAGAGTTATGTTGTCTTAAAGGGGTTCTCCCAATGGGGTCCAGCTAACTTATCTAGCTTCCCTTTTTGGAGTCTTCTCCCCCATTCTCCAAGCTATCTTTCTAGCTTCTTCGACTCATCTCCCATGGAGCAAGCTAGATATTTTAACTTCTTATGATTGCTTCCTCATAAACTTATCTGCCTCTAACTTTATTTTTCTCCAAGCTTTCTTTCAAGCTTGCATCATCCTTCCTCCTCACACTGTCATGACCAGTGACAGGTGCTAAACAACACATATTCTGTGCTCCCCCAAACTCCAAGGATATGTGCAACATCAAAGTCCGATCCCTATCTCCGTAACATGCCAATACAAGACCAATTCATTCAAACCTGTATATTAGTCTATTTAACAAAATGCATGTTAACAATAAACATGAGATAGAAGGCATTTCATCAAATTAGCACACACACTAAATCAAACCATATCATTTCATTGATAAACAAAATGTGCATTACATATGGTTTTGGAGGGGGGATCATGGATGCTTAGACAAAATATCAACCATATTCAGTTTTTCAGATCAAGCAAAATGTGAAAAACTATCCTAAGTAGAGCCATCCTGAGGAGGTGATGCTGGGAGGGAAGGGGATTTTCGTCGAGGATTCTCTTTGAGTTTTTCCATGAATGTGGAGAGGCTATGGATTGATTCATTCATGAAAGTTGCTAAGGTACCAATCTTTCTTTCCATCTTCCGATGTTTTTCAAGGAAGAAATAGAGTTGTCTTACAAGAGCTCTGTCAGGCTCGGATTTTGTATCTTCCATGTGTTCTTTTCCTTTCTCCTCTTTTACCTTATTCCTCTCACTTTCAGTATGTTTTCTTTTTCTTCACCACTCGAGATCCCTAGAGAGGTTGTGTCCAAAACTTGTTTTCCTTTTCTTCCACTTTCTTTGATTGGCACCCGAGAAGGAGAGGTAGGTTCTCTAATGGTAATACCAATTTTCCTTCGAGGTATGGGTGGTGGTGAGTTCTTCTTATGGGATCTCCTTGAGAGGTTCTTAACTCGACGATCTATAATATTCAGAAAATACGAAGATTCTCCTTGATACCACTGAGATTTGTGTTTCTTAGACAAGGAGGCATGATCATTCTCAGAATCAGAGGACACAATGATAGCTGGGGACTTGTTTCTTGTCATTTTCCACTATGTTTTTCTTTAATTCAGAAACAACAAAACTACTGGAGGAGAGAAGAATGCACAGAGCTTACCTAAACACTAAATCTCACAAACACCGTGACACCCTTGCTTCTTGGAGTGAGAGAATTAAAAAACCTATGGTTTTTCGGCGAGATTTTGCTCTAAGGTGTCCTATCGACTGGTCTAGGGCATGGGAGGAGACAGAGAAATCGCTAGAGTTCAGCGGGAGAAGGAATGACGATTTTGAAATACTCTGTAGTTTTCGCAGAAAGAGACCTTTTCACTTAATCTTTCTGACTCATCGACAGGTCATGATCAACGACCAGTCTGTGTCAACATGTCGATGAGTATCGACCTGTTTCTCCTTTCGATTTTCCCCCCCTTTCAGACAATGTTCTGATTTAGAACAGTAACAACATGTCTATTCCTCTCACTAGTCTATCCTTTGACTTGGGCTTCAAAATTGAACGATGACTGGGTGTGTTGTGTGTGCTTGTGATGTTCATAGTTCATCAAGCTTTGCTTATACACCTTTCAATGCCAGTGTAGATATATACATTCACACAGGTTCTATGCCATTAAAAGATTCAACTCATCCTTCTAAAGATAGGCACAAAACATGGATTACGGATCTCTTTTCCTAGATCCAATCCAATCCAAGTACCTTGGACACATTTAATTTACCAATTCAAAAATATTGCCCAAGTGTGTGATGTCATGAGATGCGACATCTCCATGTTTTAACAAAGACAAGGTGTCTATGAACACAAATCATTCCACATAATGTATAAAATAATGAATATTGGAATAAACACTAAGCACACAAACCATAGATTCATTTCCCGTTTTGAATACGATTACCATTCCTATAGAAATGAAGTATGATGCTACCCACACAATTCTCATATTTGTTATCATGTTATTACCCAAAATATGATAAACACTTTTACCATTCTTTTAAGCATACTCTAATGAGGTTTATTCCTTGGAAAGAGCTGGTACATAAATGGATTACAGATAAGCATATTTGATTATTTTGATCAACACTTTTGATAATTCATACCAAACCAAAAAATCCATTTAAAGACATAGAGCATGTTTCATTCCACAAAGGATTCTCAAGTTTAAGAACTCGAAATGAAACGAAACTGTGTATGTGTACCATACACACCCTATACATGAGATAATGCACAAACTACATTCATTTCCTAAAGATGCACAAATCACATGTCATATGGAATGAAATGAGATAAGTATATTCCAATACTAGAGTGCAAACCTACATGTACATACAAATATCTTACGCTAGATCAATCCAACAATCAAACAAGAACATGGATTGAAGGTAAGATACACATGTGATTCCAAAAGCATGTTTCAAATGTGATACTCACAGTGGTATCCCTTCACACATTTGAACATAACATTATGAGACGTGGAATCTAAGTCCACAATCCAGTGATGGCCTTTTATCAAATCTGGTTTTAGTCTTGGGTGTCTTTCCATTTGACTTTGCAAATCAAAAACTCCAGATTTTGTACCATGACGTTGTCCCTTCATAAGAGGCGAACATTTTGGTACATGACCTAATAGGATACTTGGAGGTCACTACCTTCATCAAGTTCCTATACTCCATCATCTTCTTCTCTAGAGGATTTAGCTTGGGTTTTTTCAATGGATGAACTGAAGTCACTCACCTATTCTCTCAATACACAATTTGGTCATGATAGGTGATGTCATCCATTGGGCTAGAAGAGGCAATTTTTTGTAAATTCTTTCAACCTCTTTTGTTGTTTCATATCCTTTTAAATATCTTAAAAACATATATGAAACAATACTGATGAAAGCTACTGGTGTTTGATTAAAGTGCACAGTGATTTCATCACTAGTCCAAGTTATTTGCTCTTTGAGCTAAGTGGTCATGGATGTAACGACCCGTCCCGCTACGGCACGTTAAAACTGATACAAACTCCTAAAATCGATCCAATACAATTTCCGATATACTTTTTTTTAAAAAAATGGGAGACACCGCTCCCGCAACCCACACTAACCATAGCAATCCGCCAATAAACCAAAAATCGTAAGCATCAGTCATAATTACAAATTATAGCATCATCCCATTATTACATTCATGCAACTTAATGACATGTACACATATCTCAGATATATTAGCAAGTCTCCAATTACAAAATAAAACCATGACAAGTACAAAGCTGCAACTCTATGCCCAATGTCTGATTGAGGTCCCACCTACCCTTCCTCTATGAAGTACCTGTGAGGCAAGGGGTGAGCTCTACATGCCCAGTGAGGGTAACACACACATCATATATCACCAAGCATACATTGTATATGATCATATGAACACATCAATGTTTATGATGCCTACATGCATGACTATGCAAGCGGGTGCCCTACCCCTAACACATGGGCCCACATCTGTCGGGCCTCTAGTACATCCTCTAACCAACGGAATACAACTCTATGTATCTGCTGCAACTCGCCCACCCTTGGGTACACAGACTGATCTCCAACCAGATCAGGATCCATACTCCTCGATCCAACCTATGACTCTCTCATGACAACCCACATACATACCACGACCAACCCAAGAGTCGGACTCACTAGAGTCCCAAACTGACTGCCACACAGGAGTAACCACCTCACCAGTCCTCAACGGACTGCCAACCAGACTCATCTATGGTCTTCTCAACCGAGCACCAGAGTCACGATACTCAAACCTATAACCTCGGACCCCATCTGTTGGTCTCCACACGATTGGCGTATCCACCCCTCACAAGATTCTATAGATCTTCTACAGAGTGAACCGGCCGAACTCACTCGTTAGGCGCCCATAAATTCTTGGTAAGTCAACACCCACAACACAAGTCTCAACAATGAACCTCAAAGTCAACCGACATCACACCACATGTTGTCCCCACCATATAGGTGTCCTAGCCTGGAATATCTCATCACATCACATCGCAGGTTGTCCCCACCCTATAGGTGTCCTAGCCTGGAATATCTCATCGCGCCATCCCTCGACCAATGAGCGGGCGAGCACATCCTCAGCCTACTCGGTCTCTTGAGGAATCACAAGTCATACTAGCGGGAGCTATCCCTCACCGTATCATCTTTCGACCAATGACCGGGCAAGCACCTCCTCAGCCTACTCGGTCATTCGGGGATCACAAGTCATACTAGAGGGAGCTGTTCCTCACCGCATCATCCCTCGGCCAATGACCAGACTAGCACCTCCTCAGCTTACTCGGTCATTCGAGGATCACAAGTCATACTAGCGGAACATGTCCCTAACCGCATCATCCCTCGACCAATGACCAGGCGAGCACCTCCTCAGCCTTCTCGGTCATTCGGGGATCACAAGCCGCCATCCCACCCTCTGGTCTCCACGCGGGTGAACCACTCAACCCATTAGACCACTGGGGACGCCTCATCCGCCACGTACTCTGGTAGCGTGCCTGTAATGACCTTTAAGTCAGCCTTGGGCGATCTAACACTCAACCCCAAAACGTCCCTGAGGTTTCCATCACCACCTCACAACTTGTCTCTCTTAGGACTCTCGAGCACCTCGTCCTCCGAACCGGACCACACCTCCCTCGTAGGCATGTTTAAATTTCACACCTGACAATCTAACCCATGCCAGGAAAGACTTCAACCCATGTCCAACCACCGGGTAGCCCATCGTCCAAGCACCCTTCAACTTCGTGGTCCCACACGGCATCCACACCCTACTACCCGACAAGTTAAGGGGAGTCTCTAAATCCTGATGTTGCCTAGTACCCATGGCCCCACCGGCATCCCACATACGTTAGTTATATGTATGCACAATTACTCTATACCTACACATGCCATTAACATCGTTCATCACATAACAATCAGGTGTATACATCATTATTTATCACGGGCTGGCATGTTAACATCCAAACATGTTACAATGTCTAGCAGTTCAAACTAACTATCACATAATCATACAGCATAATATCAACTCGACATATCACACCATAATCATGCATATATCACCACATATCATATATTCGCATGTTGGCATCTTAACATATTATCAATAAAAATAAACCCCAATCATGTCAACACACAACCAATCAATTGTGACATCAGATAATCAATTTGTATATACCTCTGCGGGCATCGGATACAAATACACCCGGATGGGGACCCGCTGCATAATGGTATCAACAGTTCCCTTGCCGAGTGGCTCATAATACCGAGGACCTCCATTCACCGCATTTCGTACCCGCACATTTGATAGAGTAAGATGCATAGATGCATGCTAAAAGCGGTGATAAGTTCCCTCACCTGTGTGTGTCCTTGAAATCCAATGGTAGAAAACGAGTCCTGGGGCTGAAGGAGCTCAATCTGAAATCGGCGAGCACGGCGGAAGAGGGTTGGAAATCCGATGACTGAAGGCGGAGAGCACGACTAGAGATCAACTGCAGGGGGCGGTTTCGATCTGAGAGGCTGGAGCAAGTGATAACCAGTGCAAACTCTACTTCCCGGACGAGGCTCGACCGAAAGAGGAGGAAGGAGAAGAGAAGAGGAAATCAGCAGAGGCGAGGACGGCAAGGATGGTTGGATCTAGGGTTTCAGATATGGAGAGGGGAAAGGAAAACGGAGCTACAAATAGGGGGTTTGGATCGGGAAAAGAGAGAAATCGGATAGGAGAGGGAAATGAGTGAACAGAAAGAGAGATGGGTAAGGGCGGCGGCTGCACCTCTAGCAAGAGAGAGGATTAGGGTTTCAACAAGAGGGAGGAAATGAAAGAGGAGAGAGAGAGAGTAGGTGCGGCGGCACTGTAGCGCATAGCTACAGTGCGGCGAAAACCGAGGGGGGGTAGGTTTAGGGTTTTGAAATTCTTTTTTTTTTTTTATATATATAAAATAAAAATCTCCAATTTCCAAAATATTTTAAAAAACTCGAAGAAATCAAATGACAAACGTCGGGGGAAAAAGTGTGATTTTCAAACTTTTAATATGACAGAATGTTCAGTAATTTTAAATTACTTAAGTGCCCTTTGAGTCTCCGAACTCAAAATCGGGCAAACTAGGACCCACCACGGGGCCCACACTCACCCCATTGCTACCAAGACTCTAAAACTCCGAAAAATAGGGTCGGGTCGTTACAACACTACCCCCTTTAAGGAATTTCGTTCTCGAAATTCACTTAAGGTCAAAATCTGCAAGAAAGAACCGAGGTAAAACTTCTTCCGTAGAATTGAAACTCACCACTAAGTCAAACTTCTCACCACAAAAGATGTCACCACACCTGACCTTATGCAACAACTCTGCCACGGACCACCATAAACAACTGAGTAACCTGGACAATGGTCTTCACCACCCTCAAAACCAACAACCTTTACCTGACCAATCACATTCGCTCGGTAGCCCCTCTGTCCACACTGAGTCTTAAAAGAACTGTGCCAAAGTTCCCATCGAAAGCAAGGGAAATTTGCCCTGACCGGCTGTTTGTCCACAAATGGTACGCTGAGTTAAAACACAATTGAGCATACAACTCTCTCTGTAATACTGTCTGATCTGATGTGTAGAACTTAAACTTCGATCTAACATTGTGGACTTAGCATCTCGCATAGACTAACTCTCTGCTCAACCCAAACATGTCCAAAAGCTCCAAGAAGTCGGGCATCCTTACTCCAAGGAGATAGGTGAGTTCTGCCAATCTATCCACTACCTTCTGTACCACTAATCATGATGAAGAAGGAGTTGAAGCATCTCCACATGGCACTACTCAAGCTGAGCTACCACCAACCTACTCTGGAGAGTCAAGTCGCCATCAGGTCTCACAGCCTAGATGTCTGGTCCACCACCACACATCACGAAACCCCACAATCTGACTGTCTCTGCACTTGAACACTGATTCTCTGGGGGTCTGTCACTCAACACTGGCTGAACCACCTCGTTGCATAGACTGGGTGCTATATTCTCCGCACCTGATCAACAATCACTCCATGAACTTCATCCATCACGTTTGTTTCATGCTCATTCTTCCTGAACAACCGAGTGCTCAAAACCATAGTGATGGGGGTTACTCAGAATCTCTGTCAATAATGGATATCCCAAGCTATTAGTGAAAAGTTATACTCATCAATATCAAGTCGTCTCGAATCAGAAGCAACCAATTAACCATCCTGTATTAGCACACAACCATTACCATCCCTGGAAACATCACAATAAACTGCACACCTGCAGCCTTTCTCTGCCTTCGGTACAACTATCACTATAGTGGTCGTCTACCTCCACTCAAGAAAACTGCATCACTGCCATTGTACCAAGAACTGATCTCATTGATCATGTGGTCACGACTGATCGTGTGGTTCTGCTTTCTGGAAATTCTATTTTGCCTATAAATACTTCATTTGTTGGTGAGTTTATTTGAGACCCTCAGAGCATGACAAATAACCATATTCTCAAGGAAAAACTCCCAAGGATCAAAGGCAAAATATCCTGGCTTATTCTCTCTTGACAAATCATAACCAAATCATTCAAGTATCCAATCTAGTTGAGATTGAGATTAAGATAGAATGATTAAGCGCATCATTCTAGGATTAGATATTAGTCTACCCAATTTCCTAGCCACCCAAGGACTGTGATTGCTCTACATAACTAGTATACAAGGCAGAACGTCGGGATTGTACGAGTACACATTGGGTGGATCTTCAAGAAGCACACTTCATCAGATTCGAGCTCCAAGGAAAGTGCTTCTTGGTTTTTAATTTTCTTTTTAAAAACTTGTAACCCGAAGTGGATTAAATGGAGGTACCCTGGAACCACTATAAAAAAAACTCTTGAGCGTCATCTCTTGCACAGTGGTGGGTGGAATTCTCAGCCGATTGAGTGAGGTGGAATTCCTACTCTAATTGTGAGGGTGTAAGTCCCCACATAGTGAATTTGGGGATAGCTGAAGGTTGAGCTAGTCCTAACAGTGGATGTAGGTTGACAAACCGAACCACTATACATCGTGTGTACTGTCTCCTTGTGTGATTGATTGAATGTTATCTTGCACACTTCCAAAATCACACACTTGATTAACTAAGATTTAATTCCGTATAGTTTCTCTTTAATCAAGAAAATTTTGAAAAGATCATTAAAACTGGGATTGATCTATTCACACCCCCCCCCCCCCCCTCCCCTCTCTAGTTAATCATTTCTAGTACACCAGGGATTTCAGGGTTCACTCGACACGTCGACAGAGTTGACATGTCAACCTGGGTTTAGGTTGTCAAAACTTGTATTTCTCTTTGTTTTTTGATCTGTTGTGTGTGTATATAGCTAACACATCGAAAGTATCAATGTGTCGACCTGGGAACTTCGAAAACTAACGATTCCCATGGTGCATATCTCCCATTTTGATTTATCTTCTTCCAAATTTGTATCTAAGCTACATCTAAGCATTCTAGTGTGTTTCCTTGGCTCTAAATCATAATAAAATCCACATACCTTGAGAGATTTGAGGGATTTTGGTGGTGAGTGGACAATGAGTTCAGATTTGGGGCTTTTCTTCTTCCTCTTGCTTTCCTTTCTTTGTTTCTCCCTTCTTGAACTTTTACTAATGCAAATGGAGTAAAGGAAAGGGGGAATGGAGGAAAGAGATGGAACCACCAATTGGAAGTGGAGAGGAGAAAAGGGGATGCTCTTCTCTTTTTCTTTTTTTTTTTTTTCTTTTTCTATTTCTCTCTTTTCTTTTTCTCTCCTTTATTCTCTCTCTCCGGTTTCCCTAGTCAAAGAAAAACAAGTGGGGGTTGGTGAAGGCGGTGTGTGAGGGTGGCCATGCATTAAATGCATGAAAGGGACAAGAGGGAGAGGGTGATTGTGCGAATCTAACTTGAAACACTCGACACACTTGACACATCGACTGCTGGGTGTGTCGACACATCGGTTACACCGACATGTTGAATACAAATGGCATAGGTTCTGTTTGCGAATGCCTGTGTTTTTCCATTGCTCTCAGATCAATTGTAGTGATACTGTCGATGTATCGGCTAGGGTTCACTGACACATCGAGGGGGTCAATGTGTCGACTTGGGAATTTCAGTTCCTTCTTATTTCATTCATTAAATACACAATTTCTCATTCATTTTCATCTTCAAATATAAATCCCACAAATCATTTCATTCATTGTGGGAAAGATTACACATAAATTAGGGAGTTAAAACTTCGGGTCCTTACAATACTATCACCTTTTTGGA
Source organism: Chimonanthus salicifolius (assembly GCA_013350335.1). Taxonomy (NCBI): domain Eukaryota; kingdom Viridiplantae; phylum Streptophyta; class Magnoliopsida; order Laurales; family Calycanthaceae; genus Chimonanthus; species Chimonanthus salicifolius. The sequence goes on along the minus strand of CM023533.1, from coordinate 58,235,524 downwards.
ATTTTCGTCTTGAAAATTAGAGAAACTCAGGTTCAAAACAAAACTAAACAAATAATTCCAGGTGGAGTTTCCTCATTTCTAATTCTAATTGCCAAGTGGGTTCTTTATTGCCATGTCGTTCCCAAACCACTTCGACAAAAGGAATCATGTATGCTTCTTAGCACCTTCTGTTCTGAATCTATGATCTTGATGGGTCTCTCAACGTAGGATACGTCACTTTGAACAACTAACTCTTATATATCCAAAACATGCGATGGATCGGGATTGTACTTTCGCAATATCGAGATGTGAAATACATCATGCATACTCGACAACTATGCAGGAAGTGTTATGTGATATGCAACCTCACCAATCTTTTCAAAGATTGGGAATGATCCTACAAATCTTGGGGATAGCTTACCCTTTCTCCCAAATCTCATATGACCCTTGGCGAGACTTTTAAGAACACTTGGTCTCCAACTTCGATTGCAAAAGGTTTTCTCATTTTATCGGCATAGCTCTTCTGTCGACTCTATGAGGTCAACAGGTGTTGTCGAATGACCTTAGTTTGTTCTGTAGTTTTTGCAACTAAATCTGATCAGATAAATGCGGCCTCTCCTACCTCAGTCCAACAAACTAGGGATCTAAAATGTCGACCATACAATGCCTGGAATGGAGCCATTTGGAGGCTATCTTGGTTACTATTGTTGTATGAGAACTCCACTAGTGGAAAGTGATCTTCCCAACTGCCCTGGAAGTCTAGCATGCAAGCTCTCTACATGTCTTCCAATGTCTTTATAGTTCTCTCATATTGTCCATCCGTCTGAGGATGAAATGCAGTGCTATACAGTAGGTCTGTGCCCATGGCTGTTTACAAGCTCTGCCATCCTCTGCCTCTGAATCTTTCATCACGATCTGACACAACAGTCTTGGGTATTCCATGCAATCTGAAAATGTCCTGCACGTACCGTCTATCCACTTTCTCAGACGAGTCAGCCATCTTGATATGCACGAAATGCACTGATTTGGTGAGACGGTCAATCATGACCCAGATGGAATCATTGCCTTTAGAAGATCTAGGCAATCTAGTCACGAAGTCCATTGCGATGTGTTGTATAGAAAGGGGTTTGAGTAAACCCAGTGGCCTCTGATGTTTTGTTTTGACTCGTTGGCACGTCAGACATTTGGAGACATAATCTACCACATCTCCCTTGAGTCTAAACCACCAGTATGTCTTTTGAGGTCTTCGGTACATCTTCTTACATCCATGGTGTATCGAGAGCTTTGATTGGTGTACCTCTTTCAATACCTCTAATCTGCAGTCCACAAGTACATACACTCTACCTTGTACGTGAGACCCTGTAGCAGGTCGTAATTCTCAATCTTTGAGTGTTTCTCCCTCTGCTAGCTTGGCCCATATTTCTATCGATTATGTACAAATTTAGATTTTCAATAGCCAAGAGCATCTCCCACTCTTGCCGATTAAGTGCATCCGCAACCTTGTTTGCCTTGCCCGGATGATAGTGAAGGGCGAGGTCATAGTCTTGGAGATACTCCACCCATCTTCTCTATCTCATATTGAGTTCCTTCTGGCCAAACAAGTATTTTAAACACTTATGGTCAAAATAGACCTCAAATCTTTCTCCGTAAAGATAGTGTCTCCAACTCTTGGGAGCGAATACCATCACTACTAATTTAAGATCATGAACGGGGTAATTCCGCTCATGGACTTTCAACTGTCGGGAACCATAAGCCACTACCTGTCGACCTTGGGTGAGAGGGCATCCAAGTCCTTCACCTGAAGCATCACAGAACACTATATGGCCATTGCTTCATTCCAGAAGAATTAGGACAGGGGTTGTCATTAGTCTTTGCTTTAGTTCTTCGAATCTTTTGTTACATTTATCTGACCACTAGAACTTGATTCCCTTTTGAGTCAATCGAGTGAGTGGGGCTACAATCTAGGAGAAGTCCATAATGAATTTACGGTAATACCCTGCTAATCCCAGAAACCTTCATACCTCCATGACATTCTTAGGAGCTTTCCAATATTTTACTGCTGCTACCCTTGCAAGGTCCACTGTAATCCCATCTGCCGTTAAAATGTGTCCTAATAAATTCACCTCTGACAACCAGAATTCACACTTACTGGCCTTTGCAAATAGTTTATTTCTTCTCAAGGTTTCCAAGACGATCTGCAAATGTTCGGCATGTTCTTCCTCACTTGTGAAGTAGATGAGGATGTCATCATTGTAACGCCCCGCCCTTTTCCACCCTTCCGAAAATCAGAGCCTATTTTTTTTTTAAATAAGTAAAGTGGAAGAGAACGGGGAGCACCACGACGCGAGCTAAGTCCGGACTTCCAAAGCCCAACCCTTAACTGGCCACCCATGTGTGCATGGACCAAGACCATGAAAACCAATCCACACATGGAACTAAGTAAAACTTGCAGAATATACATAACTGATTGCGGAATAAATCAAATATGCGGAACTTAACTGTTTAGATAGCAAAATACAAGTCATCTATCCAAAATTACTTAAACAATTAACCATCATCCAAACTATTCACAAACCATAGCAATATTCCAAGTTATTACATATCCTTGCAAACATAAACAAAATATCCATATATATAAATTCCATTCAGATATCCAAACTCCTACGCTTGGTTTTCTTCACGATCCTCGGCCTTTGCCTTTCCTTTTCCTGCGTCATCCACTAGGGTAGAAGTAGGGCGTTAGACAACGCGCCCAGTAGGTATTCCGATTAGGGCTAACACATGGGTTAGTATATAAAATCCAGATATAATATACCATATCATACTTATAAAACATCGTATCCAAAATTATGTATGATAACAGAGATCCAATCATACAGATAAAAACCAGTAAACTTGCATGATAATAAAGATCATATCATGCCGATTCAATGCCATGTCATGCTAGCATATGTCTTATGCAATGAGTCCCACCCATCACATACATATAATCTCTTGATAGTATTCTCATCTCTTGATAGTATTCTCATCTCTGGATAGTATTCTCATCTTTTGATAGTTTTCTCATCTCTTGATAGTATTCACCACATCAAATTACTCCTCACGACTTACGGACGCCCCGACGGAGCGTAGGTCTCCGGTTAAAGTATTTCCTGGTGGGACTCTCACCACCTAAGGAGGCCCCACAGTTGCATCACGGACATTCCGACGTAGTGTGGGCTTCGGTTGCATAACATTCCCCCCATGCCATGCATGAGATGCAAATGTCAATCATGCTACAGAATATTACAAAACATAGCATGAAAATCCCATAATTGCAACATATTGTTTGATACAAAAATAACTTATCAAACATGAAATAAAATCATCAAAAGTACATAATACATATCCATGGTTTCAATGATGTAGGAATCCTACCAAAAGTTCACTTAACAGTCCGCTCTTCTTAGACCGTCACCCGTTTACGGCTCGTGCACCGTTCAAGGAGTCCCGATACCTTATTTATATAACAGCAAGTCAATCACATACCTTTGTGATTTCTAATTAAGTTTAAATCCCAAAAATCATCTTGTGGGGTTCGGCCATACCCCATGGCCGAACCTCACCCACTTTGGATTTGATCTTCATTTTCATTTGATCAATACCATCCATATAACTTACATAAACACCTTATATTAAATAATATACCTTGGTAGGGTTCGGCCATACAGCATGGCCGAACCATACCACTTTGGTTTGACCCCTCTTTCAAGTCCTTTAATCCTTCTTCATCCATATTTACATTATTACTTGTATTTACAGTTTTGCCACTAGACATAACCCATATTTAATCTTGCTTAATAACCAAGATCCATAAAATCCACCTTAGTGGGGTTCGGCCATACAACATGGCCGAACCTCACCATCTCAAATTTGGTCTTTTAATTAAATCCAAATGCCACAATCATCCCCCATGGGATTCTTCATTTTTGGCCATATTTACATCCTTGCCACTCATTCTTCCCATGGTTAATCACCTTTCATATATTTATGTTCATAACCCTAATTGATCCATAAACATGGATCCATCCATGCCTCATCAATCATGACATGGAAACACTATACATCATTCATTTCCTTAATTTATTTCCCATTCATTTTAGTGCATATATAGACCTAAACTTAGCCCATAACATGACTCATAAAATGGTCATGGGGTTCGGCCATATACCATGGCCGAACCGATGATGTTATTTTCCTCATTTTCCTTGAATCTTTTTCAACCATTTTGATCCACAGCAAGGTCCCTTCTTAAAAGGGATTTCATCATACATTTTGGTCATAATCTTTAACCACTTTTAAACCTTTTTAACTTAACCTTATTCTCCATCATCTTCAAGGTTCCAAAAATACTTAAATCTATCAAAATCTCTCCATGGGGTTCGGCCATACATATGGCCGAACTCTATGGTTCTTTATTTCCATCTATTTACATACTAAAATTCATTTATAACTTCCAAATATGTTATTAACTCTAAACACCCCTAAAATGACCCATGGTTTGAACCCTTTAACATACATCTTATGTCTAAATAAAACCTCTAAAAATGTCCATCATATTGCATGGTTTTTAACTTTCAAAAAACCATCAACATAACCAAATTATTTCATGGGGTTCGGCCATCCCAAGTGGCCGAACCCTATGATCCATTTCCAACCCTTTTACACACCATCTTCCATGGTCTAACCCTTTGATAAATTCAGCCATATCATGGCCAAATCATGACATTCAAATCCATGATTTAAAACCCTTTACAATATCGGAAAAATCCTCCATGGTTATTTACTTTTCTTCATACCATTAGATTAGCATGATCACCTTCTTTGATGGGGTTCGGCCATACCCATGGCCGAACCTCATCCACTATTTTTATCTTTGAAGGTTCTTACACTTATAACTTAGGGTTTGGCCAAAGACCAAACCATGATCCTTGATCATGATAATTAACAAAACCTAATGAAGTACTTACCAATCCACACTCTTCCAATTTTCCTTGGCTCCTTCTTGCTTCCTATCTTCCTTAGCCTCCCTTAGTCCTTAGCTGATTGTGTGCTTGATCAATGGTGAAAACACCAAAGGATGATTCGTCCAAGAGATAGGTTTTGAGAGAGAGGGAGAGAGATGAAGTTCTAAGGTTTCTTTGTGATCCAATTCGGCCAAAGGGTGTGTTGCATCTCTTTTGTATATCAGCCCTCAAACCTCTCATTTACCCTCATAAATGTTGGTCTAACCAAGGAGTCTTTTGACACAAACCAAGGCATCCCTTGGCACTCCCAACGTGTACACCATTACTTGTCCTTGAAACAAGTTCAACCCCTCATCTTCTCATGTTGAGCCTTGGGTTTCCATTATGAGATGGAAACCCTCCAAGCTCCCAAGGTGATTCTTATCCCTTTCCATTTAATTTCATGCATGGAAAACTACTCCTCATGCCACAAACGTGTGGGACTTGTCTTTGTGGTGTTTGAGACCAAGGCAACTCCTCACCTCCCCATTTGACTCACTTGAATTCAAGGTCCCTTTGGTTTCCAATTTAACTCGCCCAACTCATTAGCTCAACTCACCCCATTTAATACCACTCATTTAATTCACTTGAGTCAACTCCATTGTTTGATTCAAATCCAACTCACTTCAGCCCCAACTCAACATGATTGACTCACTTTTTGAGCTCACTTGGTGGCCCATACGGTCAACATGGTCAGCTCGACCCATTGGGTCCCAATTTAGCTCATTGATCCCATGTGACGTCATGACCCATTTATGGGTAGTTTACCCATTTGAATGTGGTTTACACACTTGCATCAAGCCTACCCATTTATCCTTCATTTACTCCAAATCAATTCAGCCTAACCCAATTAAAATTAGGCTCACCCAATGGTCAAATAAGTCCATCATGACCCATTGGATCCCAATTGGGTCTTTTGACCCAAATAACCATCTTGACCCAATTAGATGTACATTACCCATCTAATTTAATTTGATTCTTATAATATGCACATTGGGTCTTAATTTGAACAATGGGCCCCACCATTTTCTCATCTACAATCATAACCTTCTAATTTACCATTCCAATGGCATTTTTGTAAATATTTATATCTTTGAAAAATCGGGGTGTTACAATCAATGAACACAATCATAAACTTATCCAGATATGGGAAGAAGATCTGATTCATCAGATCCATGAAGACTGCCGGTGCATTGGTCAGTCCAAAGGACATCACTATATACTCATACAACCCATATCTAGTCTAGAAAGTTGTCTTCTGTATATCCTCTTCCTTGACTCTAATCTGATGGTACCTTGAAATAAGATCTATCTTAAAAATTAACTGGATCCTCTAAGCTGATTTAAAAAATTGTCAATCCAGGGTAAGGGGTACTTGTTCTTGATGGTGACTTGATTTAGCCTCCAGTAAATCACACAGATTCGTAGAGAGCCATCTTTCTTCTTAACAAATAATGCAGGTGTTCCCCATGATAAAATGTTGTGTCAGATGAATCCCAACTGAAGTAGATCATCAATTTGTTTCTTCAACTCAGATATTTCTGCGGGTGACATTCGGTAATGTGGAAGTGACACGGGTGCAGTACCAAGGAACAGTTTGATCTGAAAATCAATCTCCCGCTTTGGAGGTAAACCCGGGAGTTCAGTGGGGAAGGCATCGGCAAAATCTTCCACTGTCGCAAGTAGGGTAGGAGGAGGTGACTTTTCTTATATGATACTATTCAGCAAAATCTGTTTAACCTCATCATGAGGTCTACCACACAATGCAATTTTCTGTTTGTTCCCATACACCACAAATCGTTGTCCTTCTGTTGAACAAAAGGTTACTCTCCTGCAGTAAAAATCTATGCATGCCTGAAATGCAGTCAACGAATCCATTTCAAAGGATCACATCGAACTCTACCATGTTTATCACTAGATAGTTGCACTTAAGTTTGAACTTAGTTATTTATGTGTCCACTGAGGTGCATACTAGTCCAAGAAGTGTGTCTCCAACAGGTGAGACAACAGTGAATGCAGATAATAATTATTGCACAAATAAACCTGTAGCTGAAACCATGGATGCAGACAAGAAGGAATGCGATGCTCTAGAATCAAATAGTGCTACAGCATGTGAACTACCAATAATGGCCATGCCTTGGATCACGAAGTGATCAGCTGTCTCTGGAGTGGGGACGAGGGAGTATAGTCGCCCAGATACCATTGGAGTTAGTAAGAGTTACCGTTATTCTGTCTTCTTCTATTTTCATTGTGGCTTGCAGATTCCATCAGATCTTTCTCAACAATGCTTTCTTTGTTGACTATTTCTGCAAAAGTGGTGAACTGAAGAGTTACCACCCGTGATCTGATAGCGGGTCGAATGCCTCTCTCAAACTTACGAGTCTTCTTTGCCTCAGTGTTAACCATATATCGCGCATAGCGGGAGAGTTGTATGAATTCCCGCTGATATTTTGTAACTGTCATGCCTCTCTGTGCCAAATCCATGAATTCTTGTGCTTTGGCCTCCCTTTCTCCGTCAGGGAAATAATTGGCTAGAAATAACTTGGTGAAGTCCTTCCATGTCATGTCGATTATCACTTGGTTCTCCTTGGTGGATTCCCACCATTGGCCAACATCATCAATGAATTGATAGGTATCCAAAAGGACTCGATCTTGCTCATTAGTGATTTGAGCAGTTCGAAGATCTAAGTGGTCTTCTTTAAATAGTTTTCCACTCCCATGGTCCCTCGCGCCATTGAAATAAGGGGGGCATTGGTATTGAAAGTCCTTCACCATGGCTCAGTCCCACGAGTCAGTGGTGAGAGTCGAATCGGCTCCGCCCTGTGCAGATTGCATCACAGTATACACTAAGTTCTGCAGAAAGCTTTGGACCTCAGGTGTCACGGGAGGAATGTTTCCACTGGTCTCATCAACCCGCTCCACATTTGGGTTGGTTCGTCAGGAACGTCTTCCACGTGGTGGCATTTTCCTATGCCAAGAAACAACAATTAAAATTTCATTCGTCAAACAATCTCATAAGGTACTCCCCTAACAGTCATGCCACCTCAACAAATAAAATCATTCTATGTTATCATTCAATCTTTTTTATTAGGGGAATTCCAAAGTTGTCATTTGTGTCTTTTCCTTGGGGAATTTTCTAAGTCTTTTGCCTGAATCTGACTTAGGGTATTTCCTTATTTTGCTTTTCATTATCTCTGATACCAACTGTGACGCCCTGTCCTCTTCGACCATGATCAGAGTAGTTTAAATAAGAAAACACTACGAGGAGAGAGGTGAGATGGCACGATGAGGACCGAGTCCGAAGACCCGACCCTAGACTGGCCCAACCTAGCACATGCGTGGTCCAAAGCCCATGATAACATTTTGCACGTGCTAGCACTAACTGCGGAAGATTTAAACATACAACATATTTGCATCACAAAGCAAAGATAAGGATTTCCCAAAACATAAGTCAAATACAAACAAATATTAGATCCAACTAGGAGTTAATCAAAATATTACATTCCATATCCATTACTCCTATGAATTACATTGTTCACAAAAGGATAAAGAATGCTATCTAGGTTTAATTTCTTCTTTTGCATCCTCACTGCTTGTAACGCCCGCCCCTTTTCACCCGAAATTAGAGTCTATTTTTTTTTTTTTTGAAATAAAGAGTGACAAAGGGCACCGACGTCACGATGCGAGTTAAGTCCGAGCTTCTAAAGCCCGACCCTTAACTGACCAACCCTACGTGTGCATGGAACGAAGTCCACGAGAACGGTTCACACGTAGACGTAAACTTGCGGAATATTAAACTAAGTGCGGAATTATAATAGAGACTATCCTACCAATTTTCAGATAGCAGGGAAGAAAAATCCATTTAATTACTAAAATACCACTAAATCGTACTGTCCAAAATAAAATCCAAAACATAGCAAGTAATTTAAGTTATTACATTCCGACGAGCTAAGTTACTCAAAATTACATTTCCAAAATAAAACTTAAATAAACTAAACAGCTCGCTTCCCCAAGCTCCTAAGCTTGGCTCCCGTCTCGTCCTCCGTTTTCGCCATCTCCTGCGTCATCAGCTAGGGTAGAAGTAGGGCGTTAGACAACGCGTCCAATAGGACTCTGAGTAGGGCTAACACATGGATTAGTGGTAACAAAACATATAGATAATATCATATCCAAAACCATGCAATTTGGTGCAATGTCATGCAATGGGTGTCCTATGTCATGAATCCCACCCATCATCCCTACTATCATGCTGCCATAACCCCCTTGACGGAAAAACCTCTTCAAGATATAAACAATCACAAATCATCCCCCTTGATGGCAAAGCTTCATCAAGGTGTCCCCATGCTTGCTTCTCGTTCGCCCCAACGGAGCATGGACTCCGGTTATATCTCATAATATCCCTCTTGATGGATGAAACACATCAAGATATCCCCATGCTTGCTTCTCAGTCGCCCCGATGGAGCATGGACTCTGGTTATATCTCATAATATCCCTCTTGATGGATGAAACACATCAAGATATCCCCATGCTTGCTTCTCGGTCGCCCCGACGGAGCATGGACTCCGGTTTCATTTCATCCTTCCCATACCATATCCCTCCCATACCATATCCCTCCCATGTCATGCATGAGATGTAGATGCCATATGCCATGTAATATATATGATCATAGTCATAGCCCATCTTAAAACCATTACATGATTACCAAAATAAATCAAAGGAAAACCATCACATAATACTTAATCCATGACCAAAATAAATCAAAGGAAAGACCATCACATAATACTTAATCCATGACCAAAATAAATCAAAAGAAAAACCATCACATAATACTTAATCCATGGCTTACAAAAAGGTAGGAATCCTACCGAATACCGACTAGTGTCTCTTTACGTTTTCCGTCTACAGATCCGGTCGCCTATCGCGCACCGCTTGCGATGTCCGGTACCTTATTACATATTAATAGTCAGTCCCTGTTTTTAACCATTGATTATCTTAATTACATGAGTCCAAAAATCAGTCACCCTAGGCTTTATTAATCACACATAAGGTTATTACTTAGAGCCCCTAGGTCTATGATCATCTTCCATGGGGTTCGGCCATGTACCATGGCCGAACCCATGGTTCTTCATTTGGCCATTATTTACGGTTTTGCCACTCTTCCTCCATGGTTAATGTCAAATTTAAGTTTGGGAGAACGACTGTGCTTTTCCATTGCTCTCAGATCGATAGTATTGATACTGTCGATGTATCGATTGGAGTTCACAGACACATCGAGGGTGTCGATGTGTCAATCTGGGAATTTTAGGTCTTTCTTATTTCATTCATTAAATACACAACTTCTCATTCATTTTCATCTTCAAATCAAAATCCCACAATCATTTCATTCATTTTGGGAAAGATTGCATACAAATTAGGGAGTTAAAACTCCAGATCCTTACACACATCCACTCATTCCAAATTCATACAACCATTCTCCTAACCTTGCACCCATGCGCACAATCATTTCAAAGGAAAATATCATTCCAAATTCCATCCACCTCATCTAGAATCCAAATCCAATCAACTTAGATATTAACTTACACTCCAAGCAACTTTAGATTACATCCACACGATTTCTACCCAACATTTTCTCATCCATTCGCATATCCTCCATGCCATGCACGACACTATCACTCCAGGCCTAAGCAGATCCACCTAGTTTCCCATTCTTCAAGCCTCTCCACTTAAGCTGATTAAATCTTAGCCTTCCACTTGTCCATCCAAAATCCTAATCAATCCTAGCCATCTGTTCTCACCCTGAAACCTATAAATAGATGCATTGGGCTAAGGTGAAACTCAAATTTGACTGAAGGAGATCAAGACTTGGCGTGGACCATAGGAGTAGAAAGAGAAGATGACAAGAAGACTTTGGAATTCGATTTTTCTGGTTTGCATTTATTTTAACCCTAGAGGGGTGAATAGGGTAATAAAAAATTGTGGGTCCTTCTAAATTTTACTTGATTAATAAAGTGCATAATTAAAACCAATTAATCAAGTGTGTGAATTCAAAGTATGCAAAGTAAAACAATCAAATACACAAGAGACAATACACACAATTTATAGTAATTTGGTTAGCCAACCTACATCCAATGTAGAGACTCGCTCAACCTTGAGCTATCTCCAATTCACTAAGCGTTGGAATTATGCCAACACAATAGAATAGGACTCCCACCTATCCAATTGATTGGGACTTTCACCCAATTTCTATCCCACTATTTTTTATAGTGGTTCAAGAGAAAAATAAATCTTTAATCCACCTCACAATAGAATGATTTTTAAATAAAAATCTAAACTAAGGAAGCATTTTCCTTTGAAACCTATGAAAATGACGATGTATGCTTCCAAATGATCCACCCAATGTGAGCTCGTACAATCCCGACGTCAAAGAAGACCCACCGTGTAGAGCAATCACAATCCTTGGGTATACTCTCTAGAAAATTGGGTACTCAATTTCTATCCTAGAGCTTTGGCATAATCCTTTTCTCTTAATCTCAATCACAAGGGATTGGATATTTGAATGATTTACTTTTGATTTGCCCAGAGAGAATAAGCCTAGAGTTTTTGCCTTTGATCCTTGGGAGATTATCTCACTGGTAGATGGCACAACTAATGGCTCCTTACTCCTCTACCAACTCACAAAACAAACTTTTATTTATAGGCAACACAAGAAATTTCGTCGACCCAATACACACGATCGATATTGTACTGGCGATCAATCGTTCGTGTTTGAAATCTCATTCACCAACCCGACCGTTGAGCATTAATGCACAGTAACGGTAACCTTACGGTTGATCATGCTACAGATCGTGGGTTGGAGAAAGCAACAGCCTGAGATTCACTGTATTTTCCAGCGTCAAGTCCCATCCAAGCCTAGGACGACAGGTCGTATGACCGATGGGTTATTGCCCTGTCTCGGCGATGGGTCGTGCGACCGACTGATCATGCCATACCACACATTTTGGGAATATAGCTAGGCAATTACCTTAGCCAATGCGTGCAAATTCCAGTAAATTTGGTTCGTGATTTCCAAAATTCCTGAAAAACAAAACACACAAGCCTAGGTGAAGATTCTAACTCAAAAATGCATGAACTAACTAAATGCAAGATCCTAAACTACAACTAGATTAAGATTAAAATAATTAGTCCTAATTAAGTGTCCTAGAATAATGTGAGATTCTAAATAAATTTTCAGATTAAAGCCATCACTTAATAAAAATTTAATCAAAGATCCAAATTTAGAAACCTTCGAAAAATAGAATTTCCCAAAATTAGAGTCTCCAAAATTGGGCAGTTTCTAAAAGTAGATTCTTTCCAAAAAATACATAATTTTAAAATTTTCCAAAGACAGAAATTTTAAAACTTTCCAAAAATAGATTTCTTTACAAAATAATTTTTTTTATTAAAATGGATTACATTTATAAGATTAAAGAGAGTCTAAAGGAAGATATTAAATGATTTTATCAGTTTTCAATAAATAGAAAATTTTTCACAAAAATAGAAACTTGTTCCAAGAATGGAACTATTCTACAAAAATAGAAACTTTCAAAAATTCAATAGAATGTCTAAATTTAGCAAAATTTCCACAACTAAGATAAAATTCAAAATCTCTCGTATTTTAAAGAAAAAATTAAATTTAGTAAACTTTCCAAAATTAGAGTTTCTAAAAATATAAATTACTAATCTTAGAGTGGTTGCCTAAATTAAAAGATTCCAAAAATAAAAGTGTTTTGCGAAAACCATAAAAATTCAAGAACATGTACTTCAATCGTTTCCCCGGCAACGACCCCAAAAACTTGTTGATGTTTTAAATTTGTAAATCTCGCAAGCGCATGAACCATATATAGTACATCGATTGAGTGTGAGGACAAACACAAAGGAAACATTCAAAATATATGAAATTCAAAATGCAACATGCTTCAGTTTTTATGTTTCTTACAAAACCAAGATTCAAAATTAAATCTAGGATAGAAATCAATTTTAATCTAAAAAGTATATTTCCAAGTTACGCAAATCTCCATTTAAAATAGATCTACAATTTGAGAAAAATGATTAAAATTAATTAAAATAATGTTTTAATAAAGAGTTTATAAACAATCTCAATACAAATTCTAATTCACAAAATCAAAGCCTAATTAAATTAAATCTTAAATAGTTAATAAAATTGTAAGAGAGGTTTTAAGTACATGAAATAAATACATAATAAAGATTTAAAAATAAAAACTAAAATACAACATTCAAGTAAAATAAAATAAACATGAAAAATAAATTGGCAAGAAAGTAAATGACAGAAATTAGAATTTGAGAAAATAAATATGCAGAAACTAAAAGGTAGTTGTTTAGAAAAGACCGTTCATTACCAAAGACATTTAAATAAACAAACAACCTAGATTTGAAATTCGCGTAAAAATCTAAGATCCAGTTCATGTCCATCATCAACATTAAAAATCATAAACTTTAATTTATAAAATCAAACCTTAGTAATTTAGATTTAACAATCGTAACCTAAGTTCTAACTGTTTCATGTTTAATTAAATAATTAAAGTGTACAACTCTAACATTGCATCAAGAACAATTATAAAAGGAAATCAGAATTTGGATGTTTCGAGACTCTAATGAATGTCCTTTGATTATTTATTGGAAAAATTAAATACAGGATTGATTGAATACAAGAAAGATGAAAATTGAAATTGCAAAAAGAAACTCACTACATAATTCGAATGGCATTGTGGATCTCTGAGTCTTTCCTTGGTCTTCTCTCCAATCCTTTGGTCCTCTTTGGTTCTAGAGTCAAATTCGAGTTTGGCTTATGGGGAACTGGGCTATTTATAGGACTTGGGTTTGGATAAACGGCTAGGATTAAATCTGGGTTCAAGTTGATGGATGAAAGGCTGGGATTTAATCTAACTTATGTTGGGTGGCTTGGATTAAAAACCTAGAAAGTCTAGGGCTTTCCTAATCGTCTACAGAATTTGGAGTGTTTGGTTGGCTTGGAGTGTAGTGCAAGAAAGGAGAGAAAAAATTTGGATTGGATGTGGCCTTGTGATTTTTGAATTTGACAAGTGGCTTAGGATTTTGGATTGTGCAATGATATGGATGGTATAATTGTAACGCCCCGCCCTTTTTCACTCGCTTTCTCTTCCGAAAATCAGAGTCTATTTTTTTTTATAAATGAAGAGTGATAGAGAACGGGGCGTCACGATGCGAGCTAAGTCCGAACTTTTAAAGTCCGACCCTTAACTGGCCAACCCTATTTGTGCATGGACTAAGTCCATGAAGACAGTTCACACATAACAATATCAACATACAGAATAACATCATAATTGTGGAAACATAATAGAACCAAGTTCTATTCCATTCAGATAGCAAAGTACGTCAAGTCCTTAATCATAATTAAAATTCATAATTATCCAAAGTAAACATCCAACCATCTAAGTTATTACATTCCCGGAAACTAGTTACTCAAATACATGTCCATAAGTAACTTTATTCAAACATATAAAATAAATCATCCAAGCTCCTATGCTTGACCCTCCTTGCGTTCATCGTTCCCCTGATTTCCTGTGTCATCCACTAGGGTAGAAGTAGGGCGTTAGAACAACGCGCCCAGTAGATAGTCCAATTAGAGCTAACACATGGTTAGTACAAAACATATATAATATCGTAATGTCAAAAACTATATAAACGATGCCATGCAATGATGACAAATGCAATGAGTCTCACCCATCACATGTACATAAAAGTACCCACCACATAGGTCTTTCGGACGCCCCAATGGAGTGTGGACCCTCCGATTTTTTCCTGATGGAAAAGCACATCAAGGTACCCCACATAGGTTTTTCGGACGCCCCGACGGAGTGTGGCCCCTCCGGTTACAAATCCTCCACCCCATGCCATGCATGAGATGCCAATGAAACACATGTTATTTTATCATATAAACATAGCATTAAAATCACATTTTGAAACATATCCAACACATGCTATTTTATCATATAAACATAGCATTTAAAATTCACATTTTGAATCATATCCTTTGCAATATAAATTCATCAAAAATAAGATAAAAACAATGTACATAACCCATGGTTTCAAAGAGGTGGAATCCTACCAAAGACTGCTAACGTGTCCTTGCGTCCTTCATCCGGTAACCGCTCACGATCGTAAACACCTTGTGAGGTCCCGTTACCTTATAATATAATAACCAATCAAAACCAAGTCCCACTTGATTTACAATATTTTAAGTCCATAAACCAATCCCCATGGGGTTCGGCCGTACACCATGGCAGAACCCATGGCCTACCATTTTTCACACTTATTTACAATAATGTCATTATACCACTTTTATTCATTAGGCTAATGATAAACAAGTTAATCGTCTAAGATACATCAACCTTATGCTTAGCAACATTCCCCATGGGGTTCGGCCATACACCATGGTCAAACCCATGGTTCATTGATTTCACTTAATTACCAAAATGCCATCCATGGCTATCATTCCATTTTAGCATGTATTTACAACCTTGCCATTACCTTAGGTTTATGTCCAAAACCCATCTATAATATTCACACATAAACTTAATAGATCCATAATTGGTTCATGGGGTTCGGCCAAGCACCATGGCCGAACCCTATGATATCTAAGTTTCCATTTTCATCAATAATCTATAATTAGAAAGTCCATAATTAGGAAGTCCATAATTACAAAGTCCATAATTAGAAACTTTTCTAATTTAATCTCCACCTTCCAAAAACAATCCATTCTTTCCATTCTTAGATCATTTCTAAATTAAACCTCCACCTTCCATATTTAGAAACTTTCTAAATTAATAAACAACTTCAATTAATCAATTAAAATCCAATAACCATACCAATACAACTCCATGGGGTTCGGCCATACACCATGGCCTAACCCTATGGTTCATAATGTTCTCCTTTCTAAAAATTAATAAACATTCATCTTCCATTTAATCAATCACCATATTAAATCCATCTATATTTTCCCATGGTCTCCATTTAAAATTAACACATAAATAACCTTTCCCCTCATTTTAAATCCATTAAAATTTATTAATATCCTTTCCATGGGGTTCGGCCATGCCACATGGCCGAACCCTATGGTTCATCTTATTCCATGGTCTTCAACCCAAGAACCCATAATTTAAACCATGACTTCCATGGTTTTCATTCCTTAAAATATAACCAATAACCTTCCATTAAAAATCACCAAAAACATCCATTAAAACCATATGAATTCATTAACCAACTCCCATGGTTTTTCCTCATTAAAATTCCATGCATTAACCATATCTTCTTTCATGGGGTTCGGCCATGCACTGTGGCCGAACCCTATGGTTCATGCTTCCACTAAAATTATCAAAATCCTCTCCCAATCTTCTTCCATGGGTTTGGCCATACACCATGGCCGAACCCTATGGTTCTTTTCTTTTTAAACAAAAATTATAAAATCACTTACCGGTTCCGCGATTGATTCTTGCTCTTCCAATCCTTCTCCTTTCTTCTTGATTTTTCCCAAAACTGAGAACACCTCTTGCAGGCTACCTTCTTTTCTTTTGTGTATTATGAAAGCCGATAATGAGAACTTGAGAGAAAGGGATTTCGGCCTTATGTGTGTGAGTCTAAGCCGTGCGCCCCTCTATGTCTTTCCTTTTATTACTCCCTCTTGATCCCAAGTTAGAAGGTGCTAAGATAATAATTCCCCTTGATACAATAGCAATTGCCGTGTATTATACCTAGCGTTGTCGTGCACCCCTCATGTAATTAGCAACTTCCCTTATGCCTAGATTTAGAAGTTGCCAACCTTCCCATTGATCCCAATTTAAAAGGTGCCAATATACAAATGCCGTGTGCCCTTCCTTGTGCCTTAATTGGAAGTTACCGACCTTCCCACTTTAGCAATGTCACACACGGCCATACAATCTCTATTTAATTAGACATCTTCTTTATTTATTTTTACACAATTTGTATACCCCATTTAAATGATCTTATGCGCCCAACATAGATATGGTAATCCCTATACACGGCCAATGTAATCTTCATTTGATTTTTAAACATCTCCTTTGATATTCAAATCCAATATTCAGCCATGCACAATCATTTATTTAATTTAGACATAATGCATTACTCTTTTAATTCAACCCCATTTAAATTTTATTGGAACCCTTTCCAAAACCGTTGGGTCTTGATTGGGCAATGACCCAACCCTTTACCCATCTAAGATCCATATTTAATAATTCACAATTTAAATGGGTAATATTCATATATATTAATAAATTGAAAAACCAGGGTGTTACAATTATTAACTGGATAGATGAATGAATGGATGAGATGTAATATGGTGAGGTGGAGGGCTGACCTATGAAATTCGAATTTGATGGAGAGAAGGTGGAAAAATCGTGTATGGCTATGTTTGGATTGGATTGCGAAACAAGTTAGGATCTAGGTGAGGTGGCAAACTTGGAGAGAAAACTTAGGAATTTTTCATTGTTTCATGCGCATGGAGAGTTTCTAAAGTTGGGATTTTCGTGTGGTGTACTAAGGGATATGCAAATGGACTCCTAAAATCTAGGATTTGTGCATGGGATTAGGGTTTAT
The DNA here is from genome assembly GCA_013350335.1 of Chimonanthus salicifolius. Taxonomy (NCBI): domain Eukaryota; kingdom Viridiplantae; phylum Streptophyta; class Magnoliopsida; order Laurales; family Calycanthaceae; genus Chimonanthus; species Chimonanthus salicifolius. The sequence goes on along the minus strand of CM023533.1, from coordinate 58,217,852 downwards.
GAATGAATGGTTAAAATTGATTGGCCTAGATCTAATGGCTTTGTTAGATGGTGGATGATCTAAGTGAATGGATGGGTAGATGGTGCATGGATGATCTTAATACTAAGGTTAATTTATATGATGGATGGTTTGAATGGCCTAGAGCTAATCATGATGCATGAATGGGTTGGATTGACTAAGTGGATCTAGGGTTTGATGATATGATGATTTAAAAATAAAATCAAATCAAATAAGCACTTGTCTTTTGAGAACTCAAACTTATAGATGTGTGCTTCTTAAATATGTCCTTCCGAATGTGATATCGAATATGTCGAGGATGTGCCTTGTGTATGCTCAATCACAATCTATGGGAGGTTGCTAGGATCTAGATTTGTGAGTTGATCCTAGGCTTGGTTTTTCTCTCTCTCTCTTAATCTCAATCAAAGATTGGATCTCAAATGATTCACCAATGTTTAGTGCATAGATAGAGGTTGGGATCCTCTAGGAATGCATTTGTAATTTTCCTATTCAAGGCTCTAAGGTGTCCAACCAAACACAACAAGGTTTGGAGGCAAACATAAAAATCCGAAATCTGGGTCACTGATGGATTGGTCTGGTCGACTGGTCGGTACTGGCATAGTGTTGTAATATGACCGTTAAGTTTCCAACAGATATAAAATGGTCACTACCGATGGGTCGGTCTCCTCAATGGGTTGACATGACTTATGCTCGACATGTCGATCTTGCTGATGAGTCGGTCCAGATTATCAGAGAGCAGCATAAAAATACAGAACCTACTCATCCAGAACCTTGAAAATTCAAGTCAACATGTCTGTCCATAAGGATTTATTTTTCTTATACTATACAATTCCAATCACAAATATTTGCAATTTCTTATATTTTGAATGTTCCTTGTGAGATCGACCTTGCACTCATATGTTATATTATTAAACGGTTCGTGCGCTTGCGAGTAATAAATTTAAAATTTACATAACAACAGGGCCGAGACATCATCTCCACGACCCATTGCCCTGGGGTTGGTTGAGGTTTTTCTTGACACACTTTGTCAAAACATAATAGCCTCAGGGCGATACAATCGCCAAACCACGATCTATCACCCATGGATGTTCACGATCAATTGTGCGTGACCATTTTCTATCCGTTAGAAACATTCAATGTGAAACGGTCACATTACAATGGCTCAATTTGAGTGCACGATCAATCGTGATCCCACGATCATTCGCCACTGTAAGTTTGAGATTTTCTTTATTTGCCTATTTAAACTCCAAACCTTGATGAGTTTTGTTGGAGACCTTAGACCTTTCACTTAGGCAAATCTAAAAGGCATTCCCAGAGATCCCACCTCCTCTCTAAGCACTTCACTAGGTGAATCATTTGAAAAATCCAATCATCTTGATTGAGATTAAGAGATAGTGAAAGACAAAATAGATTTAGGATCAATTTGCAAATCCATATCTTAGAATCCCTTTCCCATATATTGTGATTGCTTTACACTCGGTGCATCTTCGTCTACAAACGACATCACATTGGGAAGGAGTCTTCAAAAAGCACGACATCTACTTAGAGAGATTTCAAAATGCAAGTGTTTCTTAGAGTTGTTTAATTTTCTAAGCATCTTCATTTTACAGTGGAGTAGATCAAGGTTGTAATACCTTGACCCAAATTAAGCTTAATTAATATGATTTATACTAATAAATCGTGATTTGACCTGTTATCATGAAGATTGCAGTGAGGGCTTTGTGAAAAGTCCAAGATTGGCCCAATCAGAGCTCGATAGCTCGTTGATCCAACTCGTTTAATTTAGAATGGCAAAATGGTAATTTACCATTAACAGTGTTATTTTATTAATTAAATAATTATTTGATTATTGTTTGAGTGATATTGATTTCTTTATTAAGGATTTAAATTCTGAAATTTATAAGTATTTTTATTATATTTTTTAATTTCAGAAAATGTTGTTAAAAACTACCCGAAAATATCCTACAAGCTAAGAAATAATTATTTTAGGCAATTTTAGAAGTGAGAAAGGTATGAAATGGGAAGTGGCAGATTTTGTATCTAAATGTCTAACCTGTCAACAGGTTAAGGCAAAACATCAACGACCTGGTGGAAAGATGCAACCTCTTCAGGTGGCTAAATGGAAATGGGCGTAAATCACTATGGACTTTGTGACTGGTTTTCCAAAGTCTTCTAAGAAAAACGATGTTATTTGGGTAATAGTTGATCGACTAACAAAATTAGCCCATTTCCTACCTAATAAAAAGAATGATTCTTTGACAAACCTGAGTAGAATGTATCTAAAGGATATAATTAGATTACATGGGGTACCTGTTTCTATTGTATCTGATAGAGACCCTAGATTTGTGTCTACATTTTGGCAAGGATTACAAGAAGAAATGGTGACAAAGCTATGTTTTAGCACCTCTTTTAACCCCCAGACTGACGGTCAATCAGAAAGAATCATCTAAACTTTGGAAGATATGCTAAGGGCATGTGTCATGGATATGCAGGGAAGTTGTGAAAACCATTTAGCATTGATTGAGTTTTTATACAACAACATTTATCACACTAGTATACAAATGGCGCTCTATGAAGCCTTGTATGGTAGACCCTGCAGGTTACCTCTATGTTGGACAGAATTAGGGGACAAAGTACTGTTCGGTCCAAACTTGGTACATGAGACGTCTGAACAAGTTGAAGTGATAAGACGTCTCAAGAAAGCCTAAAGCAGACAAAAGAGTTATGCTGACAAACGGCGGAGATATTTGGAGTTTGCAGTCGGTGACCGGGTATTCCTACGTGCGGCACCACGTCATTGAGTACAACGGTTTGGTCGTAAGGGAAAGCTATCACCTCAATATGTTGGACCCTTTGAAATTTCAAAAATAATAGGGGAAATAGTCTATCAACTTGATCTCCCTCAGACTATGGCAAGAGTACATGGTACATTCCATGTATCTATGTTGAAAAAGTACGAGCCTGATCCATCCCATGTGTTGAGTTACGAAGACATTGAAGTCTCAGAAGATCTGACATTTGAAGAAGTACCAGTTGAGATACAAGGATCTCGGACTCAAGTACTCAGAAGAAAGTTCGGACCACTAGTGCAAGTGTTGTGGCAACATGTGACGTACAACATGTGACGTGGGAACCGGAGTCAACAATGCGGAGATTGTACCCTAGTCTATTCATGAAGTAAAAAGGTACGAGGTTTATTTTAAATTTCGGGAGGAAATTTCTTTAAGGAGGGTAGGATATAATACTCTAACCAAAATTATGCTTAATTAATATGGTTTATATTAATAAATCATGATTTAACCTGTTAATCATGAAGATTACAGTGAGGGCTTTGTGGGAAGTACAAGATTAGCCCAATCAGAGCTCAATAACTCGTTGACCTAACTCGTTTAAATTAGAAGGGCAAAATGGTACTTTACCATTGACAGTGTTGTTTTATTAATTAAATAATTGTTTGATTATTGTTTGAGTGATATTGATTTCTTTATTAAGGATTTAAATTATAAAATTTACAATTACTTTTATTATATTTTTAATTTTAGAAAATGTTGTTAAAAACTACCCGAAAAGATCCTAAAGCTAAGAAATAATTATTCTAGAAGTGAGAAATTCTAAAAATATGTATTATTAAATCATGTTTCAATTCATTGATTTATTTTTTTATATTTTGAAAATAAAGGCTTTAAGCCCTTTAAATAAATACAAATTGAATTAAGGAATAGTAAATAAATGTAATTTTTGTTTTAATCAATTAATTTTGATGAAATATAAATCTCCAAAGCTTTATGGCATTTAGAGTTTTTAAAACCCAACATTTTGGGTAAGATGGATTAAATTAAATAAATCATTTAATAGCTAAATATTAAAAAAAAACTGGATTTAATTGCAAATAAGCTAAAGAGGACCAAAATGCAAAATTTCAAAATTTGAGATCACCTGCGTAGGAGGTGATGCAGCGAAGCAGCTGCGTATGGATCGACTCATGCAAGCTACCATCGTAGCTTCCTAAGTGATGTGGTCACTCCATGGCCATGCATGGAGGCCTACCACCCTACCTCCCATTGCCTATAAATTCAGGCCATTTCCAAAGGAATTCTTCACAGAATTTTCAAAGAGAAAACCACTACTTTATCCTGTTTGTTTTTCACTGTTATCTAAAGTGAAAGATTTTTTCAGTTGCTGATTTTGAACCCAGGAACAGAAGCAAAGGTAACCATTGTGTTTATCTTCAAATTCTAGTCAGTTTAGGATAAAATAGAAGTCAATTTGGTTGAGTTTTTTACTCTTAAAATAAAATTTAAAGTTTAGTGGAAAACTTGAATTTTCATGTATTTCACTGATTTTCTTGTTAAAATCTGATATTTTAAATCAGTATTAACTGTCCAAATAATTCCTAAAGTAAAGAGGACTCATTAAAGAGCCCATCTGACCAGAATGGTGTAGAAAACGAATGCAGAAACCCACTGCTTCTGGATTCGTATTTTACACAGTCCCTCTTGTCACTGCTCTGTTGCAGGTGACAGAGGAAGAAGACGACTCTCTGAAGTTCCAAGAATTGGCCTTCGGAAGATCCGAACTTCAGTTCGGGGTTCCGAAGGAGTAGAGGCTAACTGTTGAACTCTCTGCCTCAGCTGGTCAAACAAGACATTCCGAGACCCTTTCGAACATTCCAAACAGCTTGAAAGTTCCGAGTAGACCTCGGTAGGTTCCGAGGCTGACCAAGACTCATGATTTTTGGATTTTTCTATTTTTTTTTTTTTTTTTTGTTCTGGAGCAGGCTCTGAAGTTCCGAGACCTGAACTTCGGAAATTCCGAAGGGCATAACCAAGTTCTGAAGGTTCTGTAAACACCCAAATTTTAGGCAGTGGCACGGAAGTTCCGAAGCCACAGTACCTAGTTCCGAGGCATGTTCCGAGGAACCCAGAATAGTTTTTGAAACTTAGTCTAAGTTATGATTCCATGTTAAATTTAGACCCTAGGTTTTGATGTGATGTTTGTGCTAATTTAATAATTAAAACTGATACTAACCCCTTTCATTGGTATTATTATGTAAGCCTATATTATGTATCACTTCCAGGCCGATACTCTCTATCTGTGGCGCAGCGGAAAAGTAGCCCGGTAGCTATCAATAGCTGTGCGATTAACTTCGCCGCTCGGTAGAAAAGAAGGGTTCGGGCACTGAGTGATCTCTAGGCCTAATCGCTATACGAGTAGTGGCCTGAGCATCTTATATCTCTAGGTTTAATCCCTATACGAGTAGTGGCCTGAGCATCTTACATCTTTAGGCCTAACTCAATACGTCTCCATCATCATTTCTAAAAGATAATATGTGCAATGGCCTGAGCACCTTATTATATTGTTGATTATTGTAATTTAAAATGGATAGTAAACCATTTAGGAGACTTAGATCCATTTCCTTTGGAGCTTTTCTTGAAAATAGGACATAAGGATTTGAAATACTATGAATGTATGATGTATTATTTATATATCTGTGTATTTTGTTTGACTATATGATTCATTGTATTTCTACGTTGTGTTTAACAGATACTTTGATATCCCAAATTTTCGGAGAGGAGACTTAACATCGCAGTAGGAGTAAATCAGGTTAAGAGGATCGACTGTAATGAGTGGTTTCAAGGATCAAACTTAATTAACCCACTTATATGCCTAGACATGATGCACTATTATGAAAAGTGCTTATTGATACTAACGATGTTTATCATATATTAGGATTATGATGATGAAACGGTTATGAGCTATGATGATATTGATACTGCTTCTACGTACCCTCAACTACTGAACTATTATTGGCCCAGGTGTGTCCATTACCTGGCCCAAGTGTGTCAATACCGGCCCAAGTGTGTCGGAGATGTACTTGCAAGATTCTGCATTTTAACTGGGTCATGACTTAATGCTTACAGTCAGTGTAGTGTCTAAGTATTGATGTCAGCAATAATAAAGATGATTTGATATATTGGCATGATAAACAAATTATGATGATGATGATGTTGAATTGTCTAACCTGATATTTGTTGCACTGCATTGTTATATTCTTTTCACTGGACTGATTAGCTCACACCACTCACATTTCAGGAGATGTACCCGAGGAAGAGGAACCTCCATTGTAGGATTAGGATGGATAAGCTGTTGTGGTTACTTGGGATTCCCACAGACGAGGATTTCATTTTATTTTGACTGTTGGTTCCGTTGAACCATGTTTTGTTTTAAGTATCTCATGTGGTACTTAATATATTGTAATCATGTATGAACCACCATGTTACTGTTAGAAACTCTGATGTGAATGAGAATATCGTTTTGTGATGGAAACATTTGTTTGTATGATATGTACTTATAAAAGGGTAGACATATGGTACATGTTTGAGTCCAAATGTAAAGACCATGTGTGACATTTATTTCTGGGCCTAACTTTTGATCCAGCCCAGTTAGAAGTTTTTAAATATATTAAAAAAAAATTAAAAGCATTCCGGGCCCACCTCTGGGTCGGGGCGTTATAAAGGTGATCGAACCACTCTTAAAAATAGAGGGATAAGGGTACGGGTTTAGGTCGAACCTTTCAAAACTTAGAGATTGGGTGGAATTCTCATTCAATTGAATAGGTGAAAATACTATTCTATTTGTGAGGGCGTAATTCCCCACCTAGTGTATTTGGAATAACCCAAGAGTGGGTGAGTCCAACAGTAGATGTAGAAGGGTTAACTCCGAACCACTATAAATCTGGTCTTATGGTGTTAACTATTTGTGTGATTGTTTTTGTTATTTGAGTACTTTATTGATCACACAACACATCTTCTTGATTAATCTTGTTATTCCGCTACATATCTTTAATTGATCAAGAAATTTGTGATGACCACAAAAATTTGTGATTGCCCTATTCACCCTCTCTCTCTCTCTCTCTCTCTCTCTCTCTCTCTCTCGTCAATCTTGCATCTTGAAGTAGCACACTGAGAACTTTCAAAAACAATTCAAAATAGTTCATAAATGAAAATACATACTATCTTCAAAATCAAGTTAAAGCATTTAAAATAATTCAAAAACTTAAATTGAAGTACAATATTTAAATCACCACTATGGTGCTTCAAAGATGTAGGAAAACCTACATGATCGAAGATGATCAGTAGGGGAAAGTGGATGATGAAGTGACACGAACGACATTGGGGGAACGTCTCAGATCTTCATTCGTTTCCATATATTTCAAACATGAAGATTATACCATTATTCCCAGTTAGATTAAATGACCCACAACACTAATTTAACTTATAAGGACCTTAACTAGGGATTAAGAACCAAATAGATTGAGTCTCAGAGCACCAAGACTTAACTTAGAAAAACTGGTGTTGAACAGGGAGGATCCATTGTGGACCGACGATCCATCGTCCTCAGCCTCAGCCTCACAATCCATCGTGGAAGGGAGTTCTTGTAACGCCCCGTCCCATTACGGCGCGTTATCTCCGAAAAGGTTCAAAACATAATCAAGGAACGGGCATCGGTTTTTTTTTTTTTTTTTTTGAAACGGGGTAACTATCTCTCGCTCAACAATTTGATAAAGGCCAAAACAAACATAATAATAAACATAACAAATAACCACCGACCGTTCAATATAATTATTCAATCATTCAAACAAAACATGTGATAATGAGTCCACACAAACAAGAGTCTCTGGAAAGTAGAGCATAAGCATAATATGGGATATTTAACTATTGCTACTCCTCTCCGGGTACCTCTTCAAGGGGCCCGCTTGGTCCCTCCGCAATCGGGGTACTTGAAAGGTAAGGGGTGAGCTAACCAGCCCAGTGAAGGGAATAATTATATCACATATCAACGACAACATATATCACAAGTATGACGAAAAAATGGACATCATAATAAAATGAATGTCTACGTACAAGAGTGCTCAACTATACAACTAATCAGTGGTCCCACCTACTATTCCCCATAACTCACAACTCTCCTCCTCCAACTCCGGTCTCCCTACCAATACAAATGGGAGACCTCATAATACACAACTGCCTCAACCACCTGAATGCATCGGGGAAACCCGCATCTCCCTATGGGGGTCTCGACCGCCGGAGCATAACGGGGAAGCTAATCTCAACGGCAGGCACCTCAACCACCAGAAGGCAACGGGGAAACCTGCATCTCCCTATGGGGGTCTCGACCACCGAAACGTAACTAGAAAGTCCTACCAACAACCAAACTCATCACATCATCATACACATATACACATGTCAATGGTTTCTCCATCTCAACACCAACGGCGAGCTGTCTGTTGTGGGTTACCCCATGCATGCGCATAATATCATGATCATATATAACAACATAAGTATATAGCAAGATCTCAAAACACAAGTCCGCATACTCATATGATCTCAGTCACATATTATAAGTAAATACCCATCATGTTGTCAACAAGTCCCAAGCATCACATCCAAAATCCAGACTCATATCTCACTTTCAGCATAAATGCATTCACATGTTATAATTAAATACACAACATGTTATCATTAAGTCCTAACATCATGTTCGACATCCAACGTATGTTTTACTCTCATCATAAATTCATTCACATGTTATAGCTAAATACACCTGTTATCAATAAGTTTCAAGCATCATGTTCAATATCCATTCGTCCGATCAAAATTTTCCATTTAATCGCATATAGTTCACATGAGTACCCGAACGGATCCCTTGCCACAGATTCATTCAACAGTTCCCTTACAAAGTGGCTTAATAAACGAAGGGCCCCATCCGAGTCACTCCATGTCCAAGGTTGAGGGTCAAATATATGCGAATGCATGCTAAAACAGTGATAAGTTCACTCACAGAGTGTGTGGAGTAAAAAATCCGAAGCGAGCAAGCGGCTTGATGGGCTGAAGGGAGCTCAATCTGTTGAAAAAAGGAAGAGCGAATAAGTAATTAAGGTGAAACTGACTAAAACGAGACCGGACTAAAAAAAAAAAAAACAAAGGTCCAAAACTAGGTTGGGCCCAAAACGGACCGAATTGGGCCGGGCTGAAAATAGGTTGGGCCTGAAACGGGCATAAAATGGGCCGGGACTGCTTGCTGGAAGTGGGCCAAGCCAGAACTGTCTGGGCTTGATTCAGTCGATCTGTTGGGCCGGCAAACGGGGTCGAAACTGGGCAGAACCCAGTTGGGCCAAGACTGGGCTTGGCAACTGGGTCAACCAAAACCGGAGCTGAGTTGAATCAGAAGCCCCAACTAAGTCAACTCCGCACCCAACCAAGCAACTCAGTCGGCTGAGTTAAAAAAAAAAAGGGGAAAAAGAGAGGGAAAATGAGGACAACCGATGAAAACAAGGAAAACACGAGAAATAGGAGGAAAACGAGGAAAAATAAAGAAATTAGAGAAAAACCAGAGAAATCGGAGAGAGGAGGAGAAAAAAGAGGGAAAGAGGAACCTGGAAAGGGTGGCGACGGCAGAAGAGACGACGACTCGTCAGCTGGAGGCGGGGGAGAGGCAAAACCGAGCAGAAACACCACTGCAAAGGCGCGGGAGAAAGGGGAAGGACAATGGCTCAGGTCGGCTGAGAAGAAAAAAGAAGAAGGGAAGAAGGAGAATAGTGAGAGAAGCAAAAGGGAGGGAAAAAACGGAAGCCAAGAGGGAGAGAGATCGAGACGAAAGATGGAGGGAGAGAGGGTTATCTGAGAGAGACGGAGAATGTAATGCCCACCCTTTTTTACTCCCCAAAAATCAGTATTTTTTTTTTAAATGAGTGAGAGAGAGCGGGAACTTCACAAAGCGAGTTAAGTCCGAGTTTCCAAAACCCGACCCTTAACTGGCCAACCTTACGTGTGTGTAGACAAAATCTACTAAAACATTTCACACGCTTTTCTGAATACATTGCGGAATTATTTATATGAATAAATATATTATTCATGTACACAACATTAAAAAGCAAGGAAATCCAATCACCATATACTTAACTGAAACTTAAATATCATCAAACCATAATAAAATAATTCTAAGTTATTACAATCCAAAATATCAGTCCTCCCAATACATCTTCCAAAATCAACATAAATAATATAAGCGTAAATTTGACCAAGCTCCTACGCTTGGCACCCTTCACGTCCCATGTCCTTGTCATTCCCTGTTCCATCATCTATAGGGTAGAAGTAGGGCATCAGTCAACATGCCCAGTAGGAATTCCAAGTAGGGTTATGGTACACATATGATCAATATAAAATCAAGATAAAAACATCTTATCATATTTGTAAAACATCTCATAAGCAATAAATACAATGCATGATATCCAAATCATAATCATGCTTACTTATGCATCATGTCATGGGTGTCAATGCCAAATGATCACTCACCCAATTCCATATCCAATCACATCATATATAGATAGTTTCCTTGATAAATTACCATATCAAGGTGTTCCCTTGGCCAATTACGTCAGCAGTGTTTTGTGACGGCACCACAAGGTCACTATTATACCTCCCTACATATGTTAATCAGAATTACTGATGAAGTGTGGACTCCTCCGTCTACGCAGGGTTTCGAGACTAAATCCCCAGGAGCTCTTTGGCCCAAACTACGCCATACCCATTTCTAGCAATCCCGGACAAGGCCAAAATATCAATAGTTTACATAGCTACATATAAGCTAGTCTCAAGCCCAAATCATGTCCGGACCGTTCTTAACTTGGCTTGCTGGTCCCATGTATTCCCTCCCATGCCATGCATAAGATAATGAATGCAATAATGTCATTTCATCTTAAATTACATAATATCATTGAAATTCAGTTCATAACATACACCATTTGTTTAACCAAAGTGAATATCATAGTTGGAATAAAAACCAGTGTCATATATAAGATCCATAGTATCTCAATAAGGTAGGAATCCTACCAACGTCCGATTACTGTCCTTTTCTTGTTTCGCAAGAACAACGCTAATGCTAGTGTGAAAACGAATCGAACCTCATTACCTTATCAAATTCAACCACATATATATCAATATGATTATCCATTTAATTTTCATCACCCTTTACATCCCACTGGATAAATAGAGGTGTCTGAAAAATTAACCAAACATAAAACATTCTAATTCAGTCGACTGAATCAGGGATTCAGTCGACTAAATTACGCCCAGATACAGTTTTTGCTTTACCCGCAAACTTTCAGTCGACTGAATAATAATATTTAGTCGGCTGAAACACAATTCGGTACTGTATAACCTTGACCCGTAACCGTTCAATTGACTAAATCATGAATTCAATCGGCTGACTTTGGGTCAAACCCTTCTGTGTTCTCGGTCAATGTCCTTTCAGTCGACTGAATCACAGATTCAGTCGGCTGACTTTGGATCAGATTATTTGTGTGTTCGGCCAGTATACATTCAGTCGACTAAATCATCAACCAACTGTTTATTATACCTTCAGTCGACTGAATTGTACATTCAGCTGGCTAAAACACACCAGACCCCTTACTTGCGTCTATATTCAGTCGGCTGAATCAGAGATTCAGTCGGCTGAAACACCAATAGACTCCATATATTCTTAGCCAGTCCATGTTCAGTCATCTGAATCATAAGATTCAGTTGGCTGAAACACAATAGATCAATTACTTATCTGGTATGTCTATGTTCAGTTGGCTGAATCAAGGATTCGGTCGGTTAAAAAACCTAGATATCCCTCATGTGCTCGGCCAGTACACTTTCAGTCAACTGAATCATAGGATTCAGTCGGCTGAGACACCCAGACTACTCTTGTGTGCTCGGCCAGCCCCCCTTTCAGTCGACTGAATTTTAATATTCAATCAACTGATTCTTTGTCAGTCATTTTTGTTTGCTTACTAAGCTTATCTAACCCATTAGTCAAGGTTAAGGTCGTTTTCATAATCCCTTCATTCATAGTATGGATTCGGTTTTAATCTTATTTTGTTCCAACCCATAACCATTCCTTTGAATGGATTTCCATTTCCATGACCTTATAACCATTTGGCCATCCATTCCAACCAGCCATGGAACCCATCGGTTCGGCCACACCATGGCCAAACCTATGGTTTCCCTTAGTCTTAATCCCATATTGCTAAACTTAAAACATAACTTCTTTCCCATCTCCTTCTTTCCTTTTGGTCTGTCATTTCCTTCCTTAATCCTTCTTCTTCCTTTGCTCTTCAAAAGTCTCCAAGTATAAAGATGGAAATGGGAGAGGAAAAGAACAGGAGAGAAGGGAAATCTCTTTGTGTGCAAGAAGTGGAGTCGGCCAAGGGGTGTGAGCAACCCCATGGTTGGTGTTTTTATGTAACGGCCTTGGACTCTTCATACTCTCTCATAATGGTTTATCTAACCAATGAATCCCTTGGCTTAACCAAGGAGACCCTTGGCTTAAGCCAAGACAACTCTTTGACTTCCAACGTGTGTATTGATTTCATGCCCTTTGAGATGGAAACTCTCCATCTTCCCAACTCAACTCAAACAATTTAATCTAACTCAATTGAACTCACTTATGGTTGACCAAGTCAACCATGACATCACCGACCATGCATGTGGCACCACATGGCATTCGGGTCCCATCATGGCCATGTCACTCGATGATGTGGCACCTTGCTTACTTGGCTCTCACGTGATGACATGTATGCCACTTGGCAATGCCACATCACTGATATGCCACCTCACTTGATGAGGTAGATTCAATGCATTAGGTCTTACTTGATTAGTTGATCCATTTATTTTGACCTCACCCAATTACCTTAAAATCAGCTTATCTATGACCCATTGGGTCCCAATTTGGTAATTGACCCATTTACTTAGACTTACCCAATTACTTTTAATATCAAACTCACCCATGATCCATTGGGTCTTAATTGGGTAATTGGCCCAATTCCTTACCCATCTAAAGTCCATTTCAACTATTTTATCTTAAATTCAATTAATTTGCAATTCAAATGGACCAATCCAATATATTTATAAGTAATGAAAATCCGAGGTGTTACAATATTATCCTCTTTTTGAAATTTCATCCCAAAAATCGAGTGAAGTAGGGTTTCAAACAAATTACACAAATAGTTCAGGATGAGCTGCTCTCATTTTTTATTCAAGTTACCAAGTGGCTTCCTCACTACCATGTTGATCCCATACCACTTTGACGAACGAAATTACTCAGTTCCGTAAAACCCTTTGTTCCGTCTCAATCACTCTGACAGGCCTTTCGACGTAAGATACGTTGCTTTGTACTTCTATGTCTTGCACATTCAGCACGTGCGATGGGTCAGGATTGTACTTCCTCAACATAGAAACATGGAACACATCGTGTAGTGATGACAACTGTGGAGGGAGTATCAGACGATAGGCCACTTCCCCCACCCTCTCATGGATTGGAAAGGGTCCCACAAATCTGGGTGATAGTTTCTCTTTCTTTCCAAATCTCACGTATCCCTTTCGTGGAGAGGCCTTCAAGAACACTAGATCTCCCACTTCAAACTCAAGAAATCTTCTCATTTTGTCAGCGTAGCTCTTCTCACGACTCTGTGCTATGAGTAGATGTTGTCGTATCACTTTGATCTGTACCGTGGTTTCTACAACTAGATCAGGTCCAATCAGTGCAGGCTCACCAGCCTCTGTCCAACACATTGGTGATCTACAGGGTCTACCATACAATGCCTCAAATGGTGCCATCTTGAGGCTTGCCTGGTAACTGTTGTTGTATGAGAACTCAACCAGTGGTAGATGATCTTCCCAACCACCCTTAAAGTCTAACATGCAAGCTTTCAGCATATCCTCCAAGATTTATATTGCCCGTTCCGACTAACCGTCGGTCTGTGGATGGTAAGCTATGCTGATTAACAAGTTTGTCCCCATAGCCAACTGCAGCTCTGCCACACCTTCCGGTGAATCGGCCATCTCTGTCAGACACAATAGTCCTGGGTATACCATGTAGCCTGATGATGTCCTTGATATACCGCCGTCCCAAAGTTTTAAACAAATCTGTCATCTTGATTGAAAGAAAATGTGTGTGCAGACTTGGTCAGACGATCCACCACAAACCAGATTGCATCGTTACCCCTTAAAGACCTTGGCAATCCTGTCACAAAGTCCATGGAAATATGTTCCCATTTCCATTCGGGTACTAGTAAGGGTTTGAGCAATCCTGGCGGCTTTTGATGTTCGATTTTGATTTGTTGACAAGTAAGGCAATGAGAAACAAAGTCAGCCACGTCTCTTTTGAGTCCATGCCACCAATAATGTCTCTTTAGATCATGATACATTTTGGTGCTACCCGGACGGATAGAGAGTTTTGTTTGGTGAGCTTCGATCAATAGTTCTCTTCTGCAGTTTTGAAGCACATATGTCCCGCCTCGGAATGAGAGACATTGTCCAGGTTGTAATTCTCATTCAGGTATGACCTCTCCAGTCGACATTTTGGCCCAAATCTCTGCCGCTTCAAGGTCTGTCCGCTGTTCTTGTTCAATTTTGGAAACCATACTGGACCGTACCATCAGATTATACATGCTCCCATGATCTTTGATGTACAAATTGAATTCTCAGATGATTGTCAGCATTTCCCATTCCTTTGTAATCAAACTGGCCACCATTGCATGTGACATGCGACTGAGGCCATCCGCCACTTTGCTCTCCTTTCAAAGATGATATCGTAGTGCAACCTCATAATCTTGCAGGTACTTCATCCATCTGCTCTGTCTCACATTGAGTTCTTTTTTATCAAACAGATACTTTAAGCTCTTATGGTCTGAAAATACTTCAAATTTCTCACCATATAGATAGTGTCTCCAACTTTTGAGTGCGAAGACCACTGCAGCTAATTCCAAATCATGAGTGAGATAGTTGCGTTCATGAATTTTCAGTTGCCTTGAACTGTATGCCACTACATGACGACTTTGAGTGATAGAGCACCCAAATTCTTCTCATGAAGCATCACAATATACTTCATATGCCTTGCCTCTTTCCGGCAAAATCAGAATAGTAGTAGTCGTATGCTTCTGTTTCAGGTCTTCGAACCTTCGGTTGCACACATCAGACCATTCAAATTTGACTCCTTTCTGAGTTAGTCGGGTGATTGGAGCCGCAATCTTGGAGAAGTCCATAATAAACTTCCGATAGTAGCCAGCCAGTCCCAGGAAGCTGCAGATATTCCAGTCTCTAGCCGCTGCTACTTTAGCCGGGTCCAAAGTTATTCCTTCTGCTGATATGACATGTCCTAAGAAGTTGACCTGAGATAGTTAGAACTCGCACTTGCTTGTTTTGGCATATAACTGATTTTTTTTCAGGGTGTCCAAGACTATTCTCAGATGCTCAGCATGCTCCTCCCGACTGGTGGAGTAAATCAAGATATCGTCTATGAAGACAATCACAAACTTATCCAAATAAGGACGGAGGATTCTGTTCATCAAGTCCATGAACACAACTGGTGCATTGGTGAGCCCAAAAGGCCTGACCACATATTCATACAGTCCATACCTAGTTTTGAAAACCGTCTTCTCTATGTCCTCATCCCTGACACGGATTTGATGGTAGCCTGACATCAGATCAATCTTGGAGAAATGGTTGGAGCCTCTGAGTTGATCAAATAGATCATCAATTCTGGGTAGAGGGTACTTGTTCCTGACCATGAGCTAATTCAGTTTCCTGTAGTCCGCACACATCGGAAGAGTACCATATTTCTTCTTTACGAATAATACTAGTGCTCCCCAGGATGAGGTGTTGTGCCGGATGCATCCTAATCTGAGCAATTCATCAATCTGTTTCTTCAACTCAGACATTTCTGCTGGGAACATCCGATAATGCGGCAATGATACAGGAGTAGTGGCAGGATAAAGTTTGATCTCGAAGTCAATCTCCCTTTTTGGAGGCAAACAAATACCCCTGCCTAGTCTTTCACTACAGCAGGTAACTCAGCCATTGGCGCCTTGTCCAGTCTGATGTTGTTCAGTACAAGATGGTTCATTTCTTCATGTAATCTCCTGGTCATAGGGATGCTCTATCTGTTGACATGTACTATAAACTGTTTTCCCTCGGGTGACCAAAATATCACCCGTCGAAGATGACAGTCAATACCGGCCTAGAAGGTAGCCAACCAGTCCATGCCAAATATAATGTCGCACTCTATCATCTCAAGTACTAAATAATTGAATTTAAATTTGAACTCAGCAAGTTCAGTGTCTACAGAGGTGCAGATTAAACCCAGTGATGTGTCACCAATAGGGGATACAATAGTAAGTGCAGTGGACAGTTGTTGTACTAAGGTGCCAGTAGCAGATATAGAGGAGTGGGATGCTCCTGAATCAAATAATGCAGAAGCATAAGAACTACTAACTACTGCCATACCTTAAATCACCGAGTGATCCACTATCTCTGGAGGAGGAACCAAAGTATATAACAGTCCAAATCCTATCGGAATAGGTGCCCGTCCTGTCTAGTTATGTGGTCTAGAAGCTTGTGACTGAGGTGGTCGAGCTGGAGGACGGAAAGAACCCTTAGAGTGAGAAGGTCTATTGTTCTGCGGACACTCCCTCTTGAAATGGCCACACTGGAAACAGGTGCTAACACCTCGAGGAACCTGAGAGATTGGTCCTGATGTGGAGGCTGATTGGGACGAAAACCTCCAGTAGAACTACTAGAGGCTGAGGGCCTCCCAAAGTTGAGTTTGAATCTCTTGTGCAGGTGGAAAGTACTTCCCCTGCTCTGACCTCGTCGGTTATCCACAAACCTAACTGTCTCTGTCAGCTCTTGTTCGGCTATGCTAGCTCGACTGACCACTTCTGCCAAACTACCTGGCTTGAAGATAG
Source organism: Chimonanthus salicifolius (assembly GCA_013350335.1). NCBI lineage: Eukaryota > Viridiplantae > Streptophyta > Magnoliopsida > Laurales > Calycanthaceae > Chimonanthus > Chimonanthus salicifolius. Next base: position 58,201,045 of record CM023533.1, on the reverse strand, counting down.
TGACCTTGGCTCTTAGGTTAGGTCGCAGGCCTCGTTCAAACTTCCGGGCCTTCTTGTATTCCGTGTCCACCATGTATAGGGCATAACATGATAGACGGAGGAATTCTTGATAATAATCCGCAACCGTCATGGTGCCTTGGACCAAAGATATGAACGCTTGTGTCTGGCGCTCCTTCTCTTCTTCTGGAAAGTAATGATCCAGAAACATTCCAGCGAACTGGTCCCAAATCATCTCTGTCCTATCCTCCTCTGGAATCTGTGCTTGTTGACGTTCTATAACTCTCCACCATTTGCCAGCATCGTCTACAAATTGTGAAGTAGCCAGCAGTATTCTGTCCTCATCCCCAGTGATCTTGAGCAGCTTCAAGATCTTTGTAATATTCTCGATCCAGTTCTCCGCTCCTGCGGATCCCTCTTTCCCTTTGAAATAAGGGGGACACTGTTGTTGAAAATCTCTGGCCATATTTTGGTCATGTGATTAATTGGAGGTTGCGCCTCCATTGCCGTTCTGGTGTTGCTGTAGAACGGAGGTGACCACTGCCTATACCAGGCTCTATAGCTCAGGAGGTACCTCATGAATGTTCACACTGTCCTGTTCCTCTCCGTTCTGTTCTTCTTCTTGATGCGGGTTCTGTCGGGTATTTCTTTTTCTTGGAGGCATTTTCCTAAGTCATTGAAACATTGATTGACTTAGTTTTCTCATAAAAATTTTTATGTTCACATACTTGGGGAAAATTGCCTAATCATCTTCTTATATTTCTTGTCTTGGGGAAATTTTCATATGTATCATATAATGTTTCTCATTTTGGGGGAAATCATAATGTTTTCTTGTTTCGGGGGAGATACGTCATATTTCTCTATGCTTGATAAATCCACAATTTATAGTGATTGTCCTTCCCTTGCGGTTATTTTCCTCATCAAATGTTATTCTCAGATTAAATGCTTACAGTTTGATTCTCAACAAAGTAAATTAATCTGGCTCCTGTGCAGCAGACTTAGAAGAGTCGGTCAGTTGTGTTTCTTATATTCTCAGTGAGACATGATACCGTATTAATCTTACTTTACGAGATTCAAAACTTCCTGTTCGCTCTGATACCAATTGTAACGCCCCGCCATTTTTCATTCGCCAAAAATTTTAGGACGCGAGTTAAGTCCGAGTTTCCAAAACCCGACCCTTAACTGGCCAACCTTGCAAAATCGACTAAAACGTTTCACACATTTTTCTGAATACATTGCGGAATTATTTATATGAATAAATACACTATTCATATACACGACATTATAAAGCAAGTAATCCAATCACCATATACTTAACTGAAACTTAAATATCATCAAACCATAGCAAAATAATTCTAAGTTGTTACAATCCAAAATATCAGTACTCCCAATACATCTTTCAAAATCAACATAAATAATATAAGCATAAATATGTCCAAGCTCATACGCTTAGTTCCCTTCATATCCCATGTCCTTGTCATTCCCTATTCCATCATCTATATGGTAGAAGTAGGGCATCAGTCAACATTCCCAGTAGGAATTCCAAGTAGGGTTATGGTACAGATAGGATCAATATAAAATCAAGATAAAAACATCTTATCATATTTGTAAAACATCTCATAAGCAGTAAATACAATGCATGATATCCAAATCATAGTCATACTTACTTATGCATCAAGTCATGGGTGTTAAGGCCAAATGATCACTCACCCAATTTCATATCCAATCACATCATATATAGATAGTTTCCTTGATAAATTACCATATCAAGGTGTTCCCTTAGCCAATTACATCCGCAGTGTTTTGTGACGGCACCACTAGGTCACTGTTATACCTCCCCACATATATTAATCGGAATTACCAATGGAGCGTGGACTCCTCCCTTTGCGAAGGGTTTCGGGACTAAATACCCAGGAGTTCTTTGGCCCAAACTACGCCGTACCCATTTCTAGCAATCCCGGACAATGCCAAAATACCAATAGTTTACATAACTTCATACAAGCTAGTCTCAAGCCCAAATCATGTCCGGACTACTTATAACTTGGCTTGTTGGTCCCATGTATTCCCTCCCTTGCCATGCATGAGATAATGAATGCAATAATGCCATTTCATCTTAAATTACATAATATCATTGAAATTCGGTTCATAAGCATACACCACTTGTTTAACCAAAGTAAATATCATAGTTCGAATAAAAACCAATGTCATATATAAGATCCATAGTGTCTCAATAAGGTAGGAATCCTACCAACGTCCAATTACTGTCCTTTTCTTGTTTCGCAAGAACAATCTTAACGCTTGTGTGAAAATGAATCGAACCTCGTTACCTTATCAAATTCAACCACATACATATCAATATGATTATCCACTTAATTTTCATCACCCTTTACATCCCACTGGATAAACAGAGGTGTCTGAAAAATTAACTAAACATAAAACATTCTAATTCAGTCGACTGAAACATGCCCAGATACAGTCTTTGCTTTACCCGCAAACTTTCAATCGACTGAATAATAATATTAAGTCGTCTGAAACACAATTCGGTACTGTATAACCTTGACCCGTAACCATTTAGTCAACTAAATCATGAATTCAGTTGGCTGACTTTGGGTCAAACACTTCTGTGTTCTCAGTCAATGTCCTTTCAGTTGACTGAATCACAGATTCTGTCGGCTGACTTTGGATCAGATTAATTGTGTGTTTGGCTAGTATACATTCATTCGACTAAATCAATGATTCAGTCGGCTGAATCATCAACCAACTGTTTACGTGTTTGGTAAGTATACCTTCAACATCCACTAACTCTGAACACTCCTCCAACTCAAGGTGACCAACAAACTCCTCCACGTCTGGACTATAGGTAGTAAACTGCTTGAAGAATGCGCCCCAGCAAGGAACTGACCCGTCACCCGCTACGGTATTAGTCTAAGGTAATCTGATGGGAGGGCAACCAATCCGTCCCTAAGATGACGACGAACTCAAGCATATCCAAAACTCGTAAATCAACCTCCAACGGTAAACCCGTAAAGTCAAAACACACGACCCACAGATCTGGTCTGCCACTAGTAAAACTCAAGGGCAAAAAAAGTGAGACACACTGGAACCAGACACTACACGGGTCAAGGGCCAAGAAGTCCCCGCGTGCCATGCTCAAAGCACCGAGTTCCTAACTCACTCATATATCGAAATTGGCCTACACACTGGGCCCACTAGAGTCTCAATGGTCAACGCTACCAGTTTGACCTATACAAGCTCCTAACGAATCCACAATTGTCTCTGACCACAACCCTGGATCTATGGAAGTTTAAGAGCCGGACAGACAACCACTAGTTCAGCCTCTAGACACTCCCCGCAGTCCTAGGTCCAAAACGGACCTAACCAACAACCCAAACAAACTAAACCCATCAACCTCTTATGGAATTCCATCGGCCATCTACGTAGTTAGCCGGCCGGACTCAGTCGGTAGACGTCCATAAATTTTCAATGAATCTATCTTCATACTATATAGTCACAAACAAGGCCCACATACGGTGCCCTCGCACTCTAAACACAAGCCTCCTACGAACCCAAGAGGTAGACCCACAATATAGTCTTCCCCTAACACTAGACCCTCGAACAATCTCACCTCAATCACACGTCACAAAAAATATCCACACGAGTGGTAAGGTATCACTACGCCTCCGCTTACTAAAACACCCACAATCTCCCTGCTAATGCCTATGAGGCCTCAAGGGTTCTCGCGCGCTCGGCAGCTAAAAGGTAACAACAATACTCAACACAGTCTGAAGCCCTCGTGACTCCATCACTATACTCAAGCCACTCTGAAAATACCACCGACGTGCCTCCGAGGTGAGGACCCCTCCTAAAGTGCATCCCATCGAGGAACACCTCTAATTACTCAAGGGAGTAAGACCAACATGACTCAAAACCTATAGATCTGTATCCCACAGTTCATGGGGCCACGTCACGGTGCTCCACCCACTCAAGCGAGTGATCTATTTCACCACTAACTCACCCACGAATTAAACGCTGGGGAATCTCAAACCGAGGAAGAATCCGATACAAAACACGTCACAAGTATGCTAAACGAAATTTGACGCCTCAAGCACACCACACAACCAAGGGTGTCTATGCACTACCCTAGAACCCGGTTCAATCTACCCTATCACACAGGGGATGAACCTAATCTCTAATCATCAACACATCCATCTCTGTCCGATGCACAGTCTGAGAGTTAAATCGTGCTCTGTTACCAACTGTAACGCCCCATCCCGTTACTGCGCATTATCTCCGAAAAGTTTCAAAACATAACCAAGGAACGTATATCGAGTGTTTTTTTTTTTTTTTTTGAAATGGGATAAATATCTTCCGCTCAACAATTTGATAAAGGCCAAAACCAACATGATAATAAGCATAACAAATAATCACCGACCGTTCAATATAATTATACAATTATCCAAACAAAATATGTAATAATGAGTCCACACAAACAAGAGTCTCTCGAAACTAGAGTAAAAGCATAATATGGGATATTTAACTATTGTTACTCCTCTCCGGGTACCTCTTCAAGGGGCCCACCTGGCCCCTCTGCAATCGGGGTACTTGAAAGGTAAGGGGTGAGCTAACCAGCCCAGTGAAGGGAATAATCATATCACATGTCAGCGACAACATTTATCACATGTATGAGGAAAAAATGGACAACATAAAAAATGAATGTCTACGTACAAGAGTGCTCAACTATACAACTAATCAGTGGTCCCACCGACTATTCCGAAACATCATCCCCATAACTCACAACTATCCTCCTCCAACTTCGGTCTCCTTACCAATACAAATGAGAGATCTAATAATACACAACTGCCTCAACCGCCTAAATGCAATGGGGAAACCCGCATCTCCCTATGGGGGTCTCGACCGCCGAAGCATAACAGGGAAGCCAATCTCAATGGCAGGCACCTCAACCAACGAAACGCAATGGGGAAACCTGCATCTCCCTATAGGAGTCTCTACCGCCGAAGCGTAACGGAGAAGTCCTCCCAACAACCAAACTCATCACATCATCATAAACATATACACATGTCAATGATTCCTCCATCTCAACACGAACGGTGCGCTGTCCGTTGCGAGTTACCCCCCATGCATACGCATGATATCATGATCATATATAACAACATAAGTATATGGCAAGATCTCAAAACATAAGTCTACATACTCATCATGATCTCATTCACATATTATAAGTAAACACCCATCATGTTGTCAACAAGTCTCAGGCATCACATCCAAAATCCAGACGAGTATCTCACTTTCACCATAAATGCATTCACATGTTATAATTAAATGCACAACATGTTATCATTACGTCCCTAACATCATGTTCGACATCCAATGAATGTCTTATTATCATCATAAATTCATTCACATGTTATAGCTAAACACACATTTTATCAATAAGTTTCAAGCATCATGTTCAATATCCATTCGTCCGATCAAAATTTTTCATTTAATCTCATATAGTTGACATGAGTGTACCCAAACAGATCCCTTGCCACATATTCATTCAACAGTTCCCTTACCGAGTGACTTAATAAACGAAGAGCCCCACTCGAGTCACTCCATATCCAAGGTTGAGGGTCAAATAGATGCAAATGCATGCTAAAACAGTGATAAGTTCACTCACAGAGTGTGTGAAGTCAAAAATCTGAAGCGAGCAAGCTGCTTGATGGGTTGTAGGGAGCTCAACCTATTGAAACAAGGAAGTGCGAATAAGTAATTAAGGTGAAACATGCTAAAACAAGACCGGACTGGAAAAAAAAAAAGGTCTAAAACTGGGATGGACCCAAAACGGGCCGAACTAGGCCGGGCTGAAAATGGGCAGGGCCTGAAACGAGCTTAAAATGGGCCAGGACGGCCTGCTGGAAGTGGGCTGAACCAGAACTGGCTAGGCCAAATCAGGTCTGGGCCAGATTCGTTCGATCTGTTGGGCCGGCAAAGGGGGGATCGAAACTGGGCCGAACCTAAAAAGCTGAGTCGAGCCGAGTTGGGGCAGGACTGGGTTTGGCCACTATGTCAACCAAAACTGGAGCTGGGTTGAATCAGAAGTCCCAACTGAGTCAATTCCATACCCAACCGAGCAACTTAGTCGGCTGAGTTAAAAAATGGCAAAAAGAGAGGGAAAAACGAGGAAAATTGATGAAAACAAGGAAAACGGGAGAATTCTAAGGAAAACGAGCAAAATCAAGAAATCAGAGAAAAACCAGAGAAATCGGAGAGAGGAGGAGAAGAAGAAAGATGGAAAAAGGGAACCTGGAAATGGTGGCAACCGCAGAAGAGACGATGACTTCACAGCTGGAGGTGGGGGAGGGGCGAAACAAGCAAAAACACCACTGCATATGCGGGGGAGAAAGGGGTACGACGATGGCTCGAGTCGGTTGAGAAAAAAAACAAAGAAGGGAAAAAGGAGAAGAGTGAGAAGCAAAAGGGATGGGAAACAACGGAAGCCAAGAGGGAGAGAGATCGAGACAGGTGATAAGCAAGAGAGGTAGCAGCGCACTGTGGCTAGAAATGCTACAGTGCTGCCCGAGCAGGATAAAATGAGGGTTTTAGGGTTTGGGGGATCTAGGGTTTTAGGGTTTGAAACTCACCTTCTTTTTTTCCTTTTTTTCTTTTAAAAAAAAATGAAAACTCAGAAGAAACTCAAAACCCACTATTTTATTTTTAAATTATTTATTTAGCAGTTAATAACATATCTTACTATTTTTATTTATTTATTTATCTTTTGAAAAAGAAAAACCTCGAAATACGTGATCTTCCAATTTTCAAAATTGGCACTATTATTATTGATATATATTTTTTTAAATAAATCAAGAACTCGAAAACAAAGCAAATGTCGAACCTCGAAGGAGAAGACGGGTGATGTTCAAATGTTTTTCGTGGCAATATACATAATAATTATGAAATTACCAAAATGCCATTCGAGTTTTCGAACTCGAAATTAGATAACTTGGGCACACCACAGAGCCCACACTCTTCTCACTACTATTATGGTCCCGAAAACAACTCGAAGGTCCAAAAACCTCTCCCAAAGTCGGGAAAACTCGGAACGGGTCATTACAGTTCTGTCCATTTGACTTACCCCCAGGCCGATCCATCGCCATTGGCGATGTATCGCCTGGGGTCTCACGACCCATCGTGGTATCACGATGTATTGCCCTGGCAATTCAGGGTTCTGGTTGAGAAAATACTGTGTTTTTAGATTAGTTACATGCCGATACCATTGTCTTTTGACGATATATTGCCGAGGGTACCACGACCCATCGTGAGGCACGATGTATTGTCCTGGAAAATCAGTTCTCATGTTGGGAAAATACTATGTTTTTTGGTTGCTCTCAGGCTGATACTATCATCATCTGACGATATATCGCCTGGAGTCTCACGATCCATCGTGAATCCCGTGTTCAAATATAGTGTCCAGGGTGATCCATCACCTCTGGCGATCTGTTGCCATGATGACCCTCGATCTATCGTTTGTTGACGATGTATCGTGGACTGCAGCAGATGCATATTTTCCAGATTTTTGCATGTTTCCCATTTTGATTTCTTTCAACCCAAATTCATTCGACAACAATCCTACACTTCCTAATTGAGTTCTTATCATCACAAATCATCATAAATTCAACATACCTCAAGGATTTGGTGATTTCATTGGTGTGAGTGGAAAATAAGCTCCGATTTGAGTTTTTTCCTTCAAATGTCTAGAAATGAAGGAGAAGGAGAGGAGAAGGGAGATGTTTCAACCTCTTTCTCTTTGTTTTTATTTCCTTGCTTTTCTTGTCTTTGTCTTCTCCTTCCCTTGAGCTTTAACAATGAAGATGGTGGGGAGATGAAGAAAGAGATGAGAGTAAAAGGGCACCGATTGGGAGAGGAGAAGAGAGAGGAATGAGCATCAGCTCATTTCTCTCTCTTTTATTCCCTTTTCTCTTTTTGTCAACAACCACCATTACACTGGAGTGTAGAGTTGCCTCATGCATTAAATGCATGAGGTGACTATAGGAAGAGGTCGTTTGATGTCATGCCTTGCCATGTGGCATGTGTTGCCATGTGGTATGCCATGCCATTGCTGATGTGGCATGTTCACCACTTCATCAATTTATTTCTTATGGTTAAAATCACACTCCATTAAATAATATACAATTAAATTAACAAATTAATTGAATCACCCTTAATCCCAATTAGTTAACCCTCTCTCCACTAGCATCTCCCTCAATCAATATTTTGACTCCGAAAGTCCAAGCTTTTCATTCAAAATATTCAAAAACATTACATCGGATCGCTGGGTCAAATTCCCCGGGTCGTTACAAAAATCCATTTTTAGTCCAAATTAATTAAAGAAATGAGCAAAAAGCCCACTACATTCATTTATAACCTCTAAAATAGTCATTTTTACCTACAAAAATCAAACATTTTACCAATATGTTCTATAAGATCATTTTGAACATATAAAATTATCATCAACTAAAAGATAAAAACATAATTTATACTGTTTTTACTCAGATTTGTTCAATAATTCCATTTATGGGTCTCAAATCAGAAGACCTACAAAACTACACTTTATGCCCTTGATATCCAACCAAACAGAAACTTGGAAAAACAATTTAAATTGTGCTTACAACCCTTATAACAATTAACAAAAAGAGAAAAAAAATTAAACGTTATGGACTTAACCCTTAATACAAATAATAAAGAAGAGAGGAAAATAAAAAGTCTTATGGCTTACTATATGATACAAATACAGATAACAATCTTATCAGATTGCCAATTGAGCTTCTTCACAGATGCATCATCATGATCATTGTAAGGCTCTTTCATTTTCTCTGATGCTTTTTGAATTTCTCTAGGAGTTTCACAAGACTTGAGGAATTTAGCTTGCTAAAATCAGAGTAATGATAATGATTTCCCATTACATCCACTAATTAGAATGGAAGACACTGCAACATGTCATCACAAAACAAGAACATCCTCGGATCAATAATCAGGTGTTAAGTCCAGGTGTGCTCATCCACCACATCAAAGAATGTCGGGGGTTTGCAATATCTAACGCTCACACGTCCGGATATTGCCTTTGCTGTCAACAAGGCATGTCAATTTATGCACCAACCTACTTTAGATCATTGGGCATTTGTCAAGCGCATTCTTCGGTATCTCAAACAGACTCTCTCCTTTGGATTGCGGTTTCATCGTTCTTCTCCACTTACTCTTTCAACCTTTTCTGATGCTGATTGGGCCGGTTGTCCAGATGATCGCAAATCAACGGGCAACTATGCTATTTTTCTCGGCAATAACTTGATTTCTTGGAGCTCTAAGAAACAACACACTACTGCTCGTTCTAGCACTGAAGCTGAATATCGTGCCATCGCTTCTGCATCTGCTGAACTAACTTGGTTACTCTCTCTACTTGGAGAATTGCGTGTTACCATTCCTGGTTCTCCTACCCTTTGGTGTGATAATATTGGCTCTACTTATCTCACTGTTAATCCTGTCTTTCATGCCCGCACGAAATACGTCGAAATTGACTTTCATTTTGTTCGTGATATGGTTGCTCGTAAACAGTTGGTTCTTAAGATTATCTCTACCAAAGATCAGTTGGCTGATATTTTTACCAAGGGCCTGTCTTTGCCTCTTTTCATATTCCTTCGTGACAAGCTCAACCTTGCCGATGGTGCGCTGTGCTTGAGGGGAGCTATTAGTGATACTCGATAATATCGCCAGCAATCTCATGATTATCCTTACCGATAATCATGGGATAATCCAGCAGTGTTTCCTTGTAGAGATATACTTCCTGTGTATTATATATATACATGTAAATACATGAATTGTGTTAAGGGAAAATACTTTTATATGTATCAAATCAGAAATCCAAGAATCAGTGTGCAGTTGAAAAAAAAAAAAACTAAAATGGAATTGCACGGTATATGGGGAAATGATTAGATATTGCTTTCCAAACCATTGTTGTGGTTCAGATGGCAGCTAAGTGTCACGAGACAAAAGTCTCACATACGGAAAAGTCATGGGATGGTATTGGGCTTAAAAGGGTGGGGTGGCTCATCCTCGTTATATGGGGAAATGATCAGATATTACTTTCCAAACCATTGTTGTGGTTCAGATGTCAGCTAAGTGTCACGAGACAAAAGTCTCACATACGGAAAAGTCATGGGATGGTCTTGGGCTTAAAAGGGTGGGGTGGCTCATCGTTCAACAGTTAATTATTTTGGGAGAAAATTGCCCCTATACCACTGGCATCAGAGCAAAACAAGACACTCTTGTGTTGGACTAGGACTCTACTTTAGGTAAAGAGTGGACCTACACGAAAGAGGTGTGGGTCCCCCTAATATTGATGGCTACCATCACTAGTTGAGGGCGACTGTAACCCAGCCTCTAAGAGGGCAAAAGGCAAAAATGTACCAAAGGTGTATTGTAGTCATCGGAGATCCTGCAAAAAGTTTAAGGTTCTTTCTAATGCATTGGAATCCACACAAAAGAGATATAGATCTCCCTGGCAAGGTCGCCAAGGATTGGGCCGAGGAGCCTGTCACGAGACAAAAGTCCCACATCAAAAAAGCCATGAGATGGTCTTGGGCTTAAAAGAACGGGATGACACTTCCCTCAAGAGCTAGTTATTTTGGAAGAAAATCCATCTCCATAACATAAATGTCAAGCATTTTTGTATTTTAACTTCGAAAATTTATAAATCATTTATCCTAAAGTGTGGCTCCATATAGAATTATGGGATTATGGATGAACAACTTGGATTCATAATAGGAATTGGGCCACCATAGTCACACTAGTGGCATACAAATCATAACATGAATTTGACTTAAGACAGAATCTGATAATTTTCAATATACAAGCACTCTAACGTGGGGGCTAACAACACAAAGTCGTATCAAAATTCCGACATGCTTAAAACTATCTTTTCAACTGACATTTCTCCTTTAAATTGGTGAGGTGATGATTTCCTATAAACTCGCCGTGACGTTCTTTTCCAAAGATATTTTGCCATTCAACAAAGATCGGCCCATATCTCTGAGCCACCAAAAGAACGATATCGGTATGACTATTCGCTCTCACCTCCACATTTTATAGCCGTTACCCTTCTCACATCTTTTCATATTTGTCGATTGGGGACTTCTAGGAGTAGATGTGGGACTTCTGGGAGTAAAGACTTCTCACATCTTGCCGAGTGCTTACTGATCTGTTGTGGTTCTTGCACTCTTAATATGTCAACGTTGCATTCACACTGCAAGGGTCATCTTTGAGTCTCATTTTTTCTAGTGAATGATGTGTCATTTTATATAAGTGCATAGATTGAATTAAAAGAAATAAAGTATTTCTTAAATACTTTTAATTACTTGAGGTCAATTGAATTTTTTTTATTTAATTGATTAAAGAGTATAAAATATACCCTTAACATTATATAATTTCATTTTGTTAATTTATTGTGGATTTATGTTTTTAAATTGAGATCTTGCAAACTCTGTGATATTGGGTTGGATGTTAAAGATGTTTATTTGAGGAAAAGCCCCCTTTTTCCATGTGAGGCCTTTTGGACTTGGTCAAGTGGGCCAGGGCCTAAAGCAAAATCGTGATGGCAGGATGGACCCAAAGCGGACAATATCACACTGGGAAGTTGAGAAGTTGGGGTTGAATCATCACAAACTCGATGAAACTTGAATTTTAGTATCAGGTCATTCATTTGATCAGATTATTTTGTTGTATTTTTTAGTATTTAAGAAAGTGAATTTCAACTTTTTGTCAATAGAAACTTTTAGATATACTACATATATTCTTAATTTATTAAAAATTTGAAATATCTATTTAAATAATCTTCATAGTTGTAATTTTAATTAGTTCCAATTTTAAACCTTAGTTAATAATTTAATATTATTTATAACCTTATATTGATGTCATGAGTTTGACAGAGTTTGACTATGGTTCAACCCGGTTAAACCTTATTTAACCTAACCTTCCGTGAGACGGTTTAGTACATGGGCCGATTTTTAAAACATTGATTTCAATTGGACAAGTATAATTGCCATCAATATATACTACACATATTATACTTGAAAAATATAATTCATGAAACTACTAGCTCTTATCTTTTTACTTCTTTTTTTTGTGAAGTGATAAAACTCCCACATCAATTAATTCAACAAATCAATGACTCCATATGATACCTGAGGCACTTTCCTCTCAACCGTTAGCTTTTGAGAGTGAGTTTTACCTCAAGTATGTTATAAAATCATGATTATCTAACATGGTATAAAGTAGTAGGTTTCGCGTGTCAAGTGCATATGAGAGCCGGTCTGAAACTTTTACGTGCAATCATAGGGTCCAACTGTACTTGAGGACGGGTGTGAAGTAACAAAAGTCCAACATCCATTAATTCAACAGACCAATGACTCCCTATAACAGAATGTTATGAAATCATAATTTCTAACAATTTTTATATTACATAAACACAAATTTAAACAATTTATCAAGGTAAAGGATATAGTTCGAAACATTGAACATTTAGAAAAAGATAAAGAGATGAAAGATTTTACAAAAAAATTATAAAAAATTTTCTTACCTAAAGCATATTATATATAAAAAATCTTTTAAAAATAATTCTTAAAATTAGTTTTGTTCTAATACTTTTTTATAAAACCAAAATTAAATTAAAAATATAGTTTTAATTCTATTTTTTAGTTTGAAACATTTTACGAAACTACATAAAACATACAAATTATATAATAATTTAGCCAAACTTTTGATCCTCAATTCTTTCAACTAGAGCATTTATGCTTGTATACTTGTATATGTATGTGTTCGACCTTTTGATATATTAACCTTTTATAACCATTTTAAAAAAAAAAAGGATAAACTATATAAAAACAATTCCTATTCTATACTTTTGCCATACATCCAAATTGGTAACTACGTTCTCCGTAGACACTATTATGAGTTTACTATTTCATTTTTTGTACATTTCTAAAGTAGAACGTGAGATGGCTCAAACTCGTAAATCTTTGCCCCGAGACTTTAAGAAAGTTCTGTTGTGGTCCCTAAGTTTTATAATTTTCATGTTTCTTTCCTTTTATTTATTTTGCACTTTTTATACTGAAGAGGTCTGCTTGAAGTGTGCATCTCAAAATCTAATCGTATACTAAGGGCTGGCTTGATAAAAGTTGCGGCCTAAGATAAAAATTCTAAATGAAACCTTCTTGATATTTAAAATATTATTGTAAATAACATTTAATTAAAATTTTAATTATATATAAAAAATATCTAAAATCTATTTTTCTTATCAAATTCTGATCAACAATTCATAGACTATCAAATACTAACTAGTAGAGTACGAATTCTCCCAAGTCCAAGACTAGCAAAAATGTGCTAGTTTCAAAATTTGGAGAATTATATAATTTTTACCAAACAAGCCCTTAATGTATCCTCTCACTTAAAAAAAAAAAACAACAAAAGATTCATACAATGAGAAAATAAAAATTATGCTTCCAGCTGATTGAATTTGTGCTTCTTTCAACCATTCCAACACATTTACATTTCTCGTTCAAAATGACAATTTTCTAAGAAAGTATTTCCTTTCCATGCATCGATATGGAGCATCCGTACTCTGTAGATAAGATAGGAATTTGCTTACCAGTTACCACAATACCAAGCATAAATCTCGAATATGTTGATGGAATTCGAAGAAGAGGAATCCATGGATGGGGGAAATCATATCAGGAAGAAAATTTAGGGTTTTAAACAAATCCAAAATAGTAGGAAGGAAGAAGGAATCTTCTATCTCAGTTGAGTGAGAGAGTTGGGCATCGAACGGAGTGATGCAACAGGTTGTGTGGAGTTCGTGTTCAGGTTCGCATTTGGGTGACGGAACTATGTATTCTTAGAGTGAGAGGGAGGAATCCAGAGAGAAAGGAATCGGGAGATAAGAGAGAGAAAGAGGGAGAGAGGGGCGTCGAGAGAGAGTTTAAAATGAAAGGCAAGGGTTTTACAGTTTTATACCAAGAGCTAGGGTTCTACTGCAGAAATTTGAGGCCTTTTTTTCATTGGGGGCCTAAGGCGGGGGTGCCTAACTAGCCATACAGTCTAGCCGACCCTGCATATACTCACTCATAATCAGTTAAAATTGAATTTTCAGTTTTTTGAGAATTAAAAATTTTCCACCAATATTTTGGTGATAATGTCAATCTAAGCCTAAATTTGTCAAGGATAAAGGGTGAAACTCGAGTTGATGGGGCTGAGTTTTGCTAAACTTGGCTCAATTCATGTCATACGTAACTAATTCCGGCCAGACTTAAAAGCTTAATTTTTATAACCCAGCTCAATTCTAATTTAATCGAAGAATTTGACCCAATCCAATTCTAATATGAAAATTAGGGTTGCTTTAATTTTTTTTCTTTTTTTACTTTTTTTCTCATAAGCATCTAGATTAGTTCCCCTTTTAAAGCAATAATATTTAGAACATGACAAATAAACTTCTTTATTTCTATAAGAAATAATACTTCTACACATTTAATGCTTGAGGAGAAAAAACAAAAGTATAAAGATGTAACGACCCGACTAGATTTTTTTGAGGTCTTTGAGAGTTTTGTGAATCTTCTAGTTGTTTTTGGTGTTTTGGTGGCAGTGAAGATTGTGTAGGCTCAGTGGTGGGCCCCACTTGCCCGGTTTCTAGCTCGGAGGCTCAAAAGGCATTTTGGTAATTTTGATTTATTATTTATTTATTCATGCAAAAATATTGGAAAATCACACTTTGAGTATTATCTTAAAATTTATTTTATAAATATTGTGTCTTTCTAAAAAAAAAAAACTCAAAACCTAAACCCTAGCTCTCTCATATATAAACTCTCTTTCTTCCTTCTTTCCCCTCTTCTTTTCTTCTTCCCTCTCCTTTCCTTAACCCTAAAACCCATCCCTTGCTGCCGCCGCCCTTCCCCGTGCGCCTCTCTTTCGGCCTTCTTCCATCCTCTATTCTTCTTCTTCTCCTTTTCCTCTCTTTTCTCTCCCCCTTCCTTTCCTTGCTTTCAGCCTGCCTCCCCCTCCCTCTCTCTCTCTTTCTCTTCTCTTTTTTACAAAACCCTAATCCTAACCCTCCCTCAAACCCTAATCCGTCGCCGCCACCACTCCATCTCTTTCTCGGTTTTCCTCCTCCCTTCTTCTTTTCCCCCTTTCAAAACTAAAACCCTAATCTCCTAACCCTAAACCCGTCGCCGCCACCTTTCCATCCTCCCCTCCTTGGTCGCCGCCACCTTCCTCTTAGTTGGACCCAAGTGTTATTATTCTTCCCCTTTTTTTGTTGAGCTGCTGAATTGACTCGTAGTGAGTTGACACAATGAGTTCGGTTCTGCTCCCTTGCAACCCAGTCCTGGCCCAACAGGCCCAACTCGAACCTAGCAACCTTCTCGGCCCAGCTCGTTTCAAACCCAGCTCGTGCAAGCCCAGTTTGTGTAAGCCCAGCCCAGCAGATCCAGTCCGACCCGACTAGACTCTAGGCCCAGCAACCCAGCCCGGCCTAGTAGCTCGGCCCTTACCCACTTTAGACCTGGCCCAGGCCCATTTTATGGGTCGTTTTGGGATCACTTTTGGAGTGTTTCTAGTTCATTCTACATCATCTTCAGATCGTGTTTCAACTCTTTCCAGCCCGTTTGTAGGCTCGTCCGCAAGAGCGTTTCTAGCCCGTTTCCAACCAGATTTGTGGGATCGTCCTAGTTTTGCTCACCCGTCCCAGTTCCTCAGGCCTGGTAACCCGTGCATCGCATCCTTCAACCTGCTTTCATCGCTTGGGCTTCAAAAATGCACACGGTGAGGGGGTTTATCACTGTTTTAGCATGCATTCGCATCTATTTAACCGTTAACCTTGGACATGGAGTGACTCGAACGGGGCCCTTCGTTTATTAAGCCACTCGGTAAGGGAACTGTTGAATGAATCTGTGGCAAGAGATCCATTCGGGTGCACTCATGTCAACTATATGCGATTAAATGGAACCTTTAGATCGGACTAATGGATATTGAACATGATGCCTGAAATTTATTGATAACAGGTGTATTTAGATATAACATGTGAATGAATTTATGATGAGAGTAAGACATACGTTGGATGTCGAACATGATGTTAGTGACTTAATGATAACGTATTGTGAATTTAATTATAATATGTGAATGCATTTATGCTGAAAGTGAGAGATGCGTCTGGATTTTTGGATATGATGCTTGAGACTGTTGACAACATGATGGGTGTTTACTTATAATATGTGAATGATATTATGATGAGCATGTGGTTTTGCGTTTTGAGATCTGGTTATATACTTATGTTGTTATACATGATCATGATATCATGCGCATGCATGGGGGGGTAACCCACAACGGACAGCGCGCCGTTGGGTGTTGAGACAGATGAACCATTGACATTGTACATGTTTATGATGATGTGATGAGTTTGGTTATTGGGAGGACTTCCTCGTTATGCCTCAGCGGTCAAGACCCCCATAGGGAGATGCGGGTTTCCCCGTTGCGTTCCGGCGGTTGAGGTGCCGACCCTTGAGGTTGACTTCTCCGTTATGCTCCGGCGGTTGAGACCCCCATAGGGAGATGCGGGTTTCCCCGTTGCATTCCGGCAGCTGAAGCAGTTGTGTATTATGAGGTCTCCCACTTGTATTGGTAGGGAGACTGGAGTTGGAAGAGGATAGTTATAAGTTATGGGGATGATGTTTCGGATTAGTCGGTGGGATCACTGATTAGTTGTATAGTTGAGCACTCTTATATGTAGACATTCATTTTTTTATGTCCATTATTTCTCATACATGTGATATATGTTGTCGCTGACAGTGATATGATTATTCCCTTCATTGGGCTGGTTAACTCACCCCCTTACCTTTCAGTACCCCGGTTGCGGAGGGGCTAGGCGGGCCCCTTGTAGAGGTACCTAGAGAGGACTAACAATAGTTAAATATTCCATATGATACTTATGCTTTAATTGTGAGAGTCTCTGGTTTGTATAGACTCATTATCACATGTTTTGTTTAGATGATTGTATAACTATATTGAACAGCCGGTGGTTATTTGATATATTTTATCATGTTGGTTTTGGCCTTTATCAAACTATTGAGCGGGAGATAGATACCCCGTTTCAAAAAAAAAATGCCCGATATCCGCCATTTTGTGTTGATTTGAGTTATTTCGAAGATAACGCGCCCGTGGTGGGACGGGGCATTACAAAAGAAATAGATTTTCATTGGTAAATAACATTATTATCAATTAATGTAAGCGGCATGATTGTCAATTACATTTATACATATGGGTATTAAGTCGGATCTAGTTGAGTCAATTTTTTAAAAGCCAAACCCAACTTGACCCTATTTTAATCCTTCAACTTAATCCATCCAAAAATAAAAAATATTCAACTCATTCCACCTATTTTTTGAATCGGTCATACAAGTCAAGTCAAAATCCATCATAAGTTTCATCCCTAGTGAATAATCAAAGTCACCAAAAATTTCAAAATTTAATTGAAATTTACAAGTTGGACTAAAATTTCAGCCAAAATGTGATAGATATCCTTGGATGTAGTTTTCTTAAACAATCATTGATATTTTAGATAACAATGTTTTGACCCGTACTCAAACCAAAAACTATTATTCGAAATTTAAGATTTCAACCAAAGTTGTAACTAAAGTCATATACGAAACAAAGTTCATTGTAAGAATTTAAACCAATGATTTCTGAGGTGATCCTTTCTAGTTATTACACTTCTATAAATTTTGTATCATCTCAAATGAAGCGGAGGCCTTTATTTGCAATTATGATAAACATTGAATGTTATGATTAACTTTTTGTCTTTCACACATCCGCGTTTGCCCTATATCATGATTCAAATCCTTTTTTATAGTCTCTCATCCAGACCTTCATAGTTTTCTCTTTCTGTTTTCCTTTTTGTTGTCGTGTTCGTAGCATTTCATTAGAAGTAAAGAGGTGAATAATAAATAGAACAGGGCAACATCTTAATCTTTTCACGCTATATGTTTCAACAGGTATTTAATATAGAAAAAAATTAATGTTATTTTATTAATTGACCATTGGAGGATGACCATTTCAAAAATTTGAAAAGGCTGTCCCTTTCTTGTGTAAATTACCTGCCATTATTTTATTTTAAACTCGCTGGAAACAGTCTCATTGCCACCTCTTAACCATTCCAATCTTTGCTGCTGGCATTACTACGAGAGAGGAGCTGAATACAACCTTTTCTTGTATCATTATCTTTGTATAAATAGAAGCAAACACCACCTTGTCCAAGTATACCCAGCTATAATAATGGCTTCTGCCTCCTTCGTCCTTGTCTTGATAATTGTTGCTTCTGCAACCACAGCCTCTTCCTCTAAAGGCCTTTCTACTACATTCTACGACAAAATTTGTCCCAAGGCCTTGCCCAATGTAGAATTTGGTAAAATGACTCAATAACCTTTTCCAGATACCTCGTATAAATAGATTTACAAGCCTCTTAAAAGGGAAGCAATCAATCAGAGTCAATTATAATATCTTAAATAGGGAGTCTAACAAATACAGAAATGGAAAGTCTAACTCTTTTCTCTAATACCCACCATTGGACAGTGGTTGAGGATGCAGTCCTCAAGGAACGCCGGATGGGTGCATCCTTGCTCCGTCTTCATTTGCACGACTGTTTGTCAAAGTATTATCAACTGTGCCTTCCAAGTTTCTTATCCAAATACTAGTATATTACTCTCACCAATACGCGCTTAATTTTATTCATAAATTGCTAATGATGTCTAACTCGATTCTAATCCTGTAGGGATGTGATATTTCAATTCTGTTGGATGATATAGATGAAATAGATGGTAAGATGGAGAGAAAACAGCTCTCGCAAACAACAACTCAATGAGAGGATTCGAAGTTGTTGACAAAATTAAGTCAGAAGTAGATAAAGCTTGAGGTGGAACGTGAAACTAGGAAGCGAGACTCAACCACTGCTAGCCTGACTGATGCAAACAATGACATCCCTTCACCTTTCATGGGTCAACCTGGTGTCATCAATAACTTCAAGAAGCAAGGATTGAGTCATCGTGATCTGGTCGCGCTATCAGGTGGCCACATACTCGGATTTGCACAATGTAGGACCTTCAGAGATTGAATCTACGACGACTCCAACATTGACCCAAATTTCTCACAGTCACTGTGCAGGTTGTGCCCCCGCTCGGGAGGTGACTCCAACCTTTCCCCACTAGACCAAACGCCGGCACATTTTGATGTCAACTACTTCAAGAATTTGGTGGGGGAAAAGGGCCTCCTCCACTCGGACCAGGTCTTGTTCAATGGTGGCTCAACCGATAGTCTGGTGAAGAGCTATAGCTTAGCTGCTGGAGCTTCTTAGCTGACTTTGCCAAGTCCACGGTAAAAATGGGAAATGTAAAGCCTTGACAGGAAATAAAGGAGAAATCAAGATCCTTTGTAGGAGGGTGAATTAAGAGAGAGAGTTTTTAATGATTTTCATTCCTTTATGTCAGAAGAGTGGCTGCATTTGCATTTGCTTTCTTGTTTGTTTGTTTCAACAGGCTGATGGATTTGAAGGAAACATTTTCTTCCAAGTGTATTTAGAAAAACTAAGGGTATAAACGGACCTGAATCCGGCCCGCGGATCGTCCTGCCCGGCCCGACATAAGCATACAGGCCGGATCCTAAGGTCCACGGATTCGGATTCAAATAGTCCGTTTATTTTTCGACGGGCCGCAGACAGTCCACAAGCCCGTCGGACGCTTTACTCTTCTTTTACTTCCGCTAGCCTCAAACTTTTTACTCTTCTTTTACTCTTCTTTTACTCTTCCCTTCTCTTTACTCTTTTACTCTCTTTACTCTTTCGAAACGGAAGTTCTCGAAACCCTACTCTTCCCTTCTCCTTCGCCCTATCGTCTCTTCCCTTCTCTCGCCGTCACTCTCGATCGCTTTCTCCATCTCTTCCCTTTCTCGCCATCGCTCTGCTCTGATTTCACTCTCTTTCTCTCACTCAATCTCTTCCCTTCTGTCTCAGTTCTCTCAATCCTCTCCATCAGCCCTCTCTTCTCTGTTTGGATTTGCACCGACCAACTCCGTTGCCCTACGCCCCTTTGCTGCCGCCTGGGTCGCTCCTTGTCGCTGCCCTACCCATCCGTCACAGGTAAAACTAATATTTTTGACCTAGTGTGCCCCTTAGTAGGGTTGTCATCTGCACCAGATCCCAAATTTAGACCAAAAGTGTATTGTGTGTGTGTGTTTTTTTGTGGTGGGTTAGCTAAGATCCAATCCATCACCACAAAAATTGGGTTACATCCCTTTTCTTCTTTTTGTTTTTCTTCAGATCTTTGTCTGGTCTACAACTCTTATTGGAAGAGATAGAGAAGACCCATTGGGCCATTATTGTTATTCTAATATATAAAATTTGAATTAAACTTTTAAATTTTAATTACTATAGAATACAAAGCTGTGATGATCAAATTTAAAACTCAGAAAAAACATTAAAGTGCTGGAAGTTTTTACTAAATTATTCAGCTTTTGAGATCAGGTAGAATCAATTACATGAGCTCATTTTAAAATTCAAACAGCAAAAATACAGTGGATGTACACAATAAATTTTTAGAGGTACAAACAGTTGTAGGGTGTTTAGGGTAAAACAAAGCAAACAAGATTAGAAATGGAGGAAAGAATAAGAGTACTTTGTTTTCTTTATTTTTTTGTCTCTCTGCCTCAAGGTTTTGATTTGGGCTCACTCATTTTATTAGCAGTAGGGTGCTCTTTTGTTTCTCCTTTTTTGCTGACGCATTGGATGTTGGCCAGCTACTTATCTTGAATGATACAAAACAACAGCTGTTTTGAGTTGCTAGCTTTGTTTACTGTGAATCTGATCAATCTACATGCAAAATGCCTAAAAATTTAGGTCAATTTCTTTCATGCAATTAACTTGGATATTCTAGGAATACAATTTGAATCTTGTGATGAGTTTATTGTAAGAAAAGAAGGAATTTTCAATCGAGTGAGGATATTAGTTGATGGTCCTCCTCCCCAATGCAAAAGTTTGTATCAGCTGATCACAATACACAAAGCAGCCCCATTGTCCAAGTTTTGGCTGACACTGACACTATGTGAGCTAATTATTGATTTGAAGTTGTGTTTAATCTTACTAATTATTGAAGATGAAATCAATCCCAAGTATTGATGTTATACAAGACATGTATGATGGGGTGGTAAAATGGGAGAATCTAACTTCAAAAATCTACGATCAAGTTTGTTCAAGGTAATTTGGTGTTTTGTCTAAATAGACAAATGATGTGCAATGCAAAAACATTGGAGTTCCTTTTTCCCTCTTTTGAGATGGTGACATAAAACTTGGGTGTTCTTGCCTTTGCACGATTTATTTTTGTTAATGCTTCTTCATTGATTTGAGTTTATGACCGCAAGGCATGCCATCTATATTCAACTGATATTCATGGAAACAACACACTCATGAAATTGATCTTTTAGCTTTGTGGTGAATTTTCATGGACCTTGAAACCCTTGAAGTTGGAACAAGATGGAGGTCAATTGCTCTCATTTTCATATATTGTCATTTTTTAAAAGATCCATATTGTCATTTTACTCATGAACTAAGTTACTCTTAACATGTATTAGGATGGATGGTTACTGGTGGGTTAGTAGGGGTAGGGTGGAATTAAGGGCTAGAATTTGAATTTGTTTTGTTTTTATTTTATAGATCATTTTGCCTATGAGTGGAAGTTTGAAGAGTCTCTGAGTTCTGTGAAAACTTCCAATAGAGATTGAGCTCAAAATTTCTAATTTTTAATATTTTTATACAATATTTTCTTGTGCTCCATGTGGATTTCGAGTAAGATATCTGGACTAAGCAATTGCATTGCTTTTGGATGTAGCAAACTATGTGGTGAAACCAAGTGTCCAACTTTCACTCCAATTCATATGCATAACCATGAAGTGTAATGAACTGAATACAAAATTTCCATTATCAGTGTTTAAAGTTTTTCAGTAAATCTAAGACATTTGGCCATATCAAAGGCAGTAAAGGCTAGATTGGAAACTACTAAAGGAGATACAATACACCCAAAAATGCACAAGCAAGATATCAGTGTAATGACTGGATGATGATTCAAATGGGTTCAAAGTAGGTTTGAATTCACTTATTTATTAAGGAGAGGTTGTGTATTTATTATATGAAGTAATCTGAAAATTCATATGGGCTGCTTTGTCAATTGTTTTGCATGTGAATTGCAGGTGAAGAGGGGGATAAATTTGATTTATGGTGGAGGGAGAGATGTTTGAAGCTTGTAATTTCAGAAATGAAAGAGAGGATGCAGAAGGACAGTTCCAATTTAGAAACTATTTTATTTGGGCTTAATTTTAGTGGATTGTAACATTATTATTATTTCATGTATATTCCTTTTTTTTTAGCGGTTATTATCTCATGTATATATCTATCTCGTGGAAGTTAAATATCAGCTTAAAATCCAGGAAAGGATGCAAACTAAAAATTTCTTTTTCGAATTTGAATACTCAAAAGACTTCATTGAAAAAATTTCAAAAAAATTATCAATTGAAAATTTTGAATATATCTTTTTTTCCTTTAAAATTATTTTAGGGATTTATTGGATGTGTCTTTCATATAATATATTTTTTCTTAAAAAATTTAGCTGATTTAGTTAGAGTTATTTGACTCAACAAAAATTCAAGTTGACCAAGTCAAGAGTTAGTTTAATTTAAAAAATCTAATTAGTTTTCTTATAGAACTATCAAATCAAGTCTTAATTTCAAAATTTCAAACTTTAATTTAGATTAAAATAAAATATCTAGTTTATTGTGTTCAGTTTGATAAAAAATTGAAGTTTAAAAAGAAAATGGCCTTGAAGTATGATGGCTTGAAAGGGACAAACGGGCTCTTATCGGGCCGCAGACTGTTCGTAAGCCCGATCGGGCCGGGTTGGGCTCAAGACTAATT
This sequence comes from Chimonanthus salicifolius, assembly GCA_013350335.1. Classification (NCBI taxonomy): domain Eukaryota; kingdom Viridiplantae; phylum Streptophyta; class Magnoliopsida; order Laurales; family Calycanthaceae; genus Chimonanthus; species Chimonanthus salicifolius. Next base: position 58,178,004 of record CM023533.1, on the reverse strand, counting down.
GGACTCTGTATTTTCAGGCCGGGCCGCGGACAGTCCGATTTTCCTTCCAAGCCGGGCCCGATCAGGGTCCGATTACAGACCTAAGTAACACCCTTTGTTTATTGTTCTCAATAAAGGTTTAAAATTATGCACAACTACTGGAGATTGTTTGTTCAACTATGTTAAATATTATATAAATAGTTGATAAACGTGAATTATAAAGATTTTTTCTAATTTGAATAAGTACATAGTCAACTCAACTCATCATGAACAAATTATGAAATCCAATATAGTTTGGCTTAGTTTTTTGTCACTAGCTACCTTGGGTAGGCTCCATCAAACTCAAGCTCCAGATTGGCTTTAAGCTATGCTCTTTATACTACTTGAGTTAAGGTAATGCTTCACAGAAGAATAAATAAACTTATTTTCAATTTGATTTGAGCTAAGTCAAATCTGAACTCATATATGCCCACAATCATAATAACAATTCATTCTTTACCATATTGACATCTAATATTATCTAGGAAACTTAGTTCGACATTTGCGGATGTATGTAGATTCATTTAAAAGTGATAAAGGAGAGCTGGTGTTGTATAACAAAAGTATCTATTATCAATGTACTTGAAGATATGTATTATTAGAATGAGTTTTTCAAAAACCACCTGGACTGTACATCTCACGATCATAGCTAGAACCGCCCGTTCAACCTCAGTCCTGTAGAGTCTTTAAAACACTGCATTGGTGCAAATGACCCGTTGGTCTCACTTGAACCCACTAAGATAGATGGCTTTTAATGGTCTTCGCTTGTTTACATCATCTACAAAATTTTATCTTCATTAGATTAGAAAAGATATTCATTTTAAGATCTTCAAAATTTCACATTTATCTGACAATGAAAATTCATTGGATTAGATCAATAGATTTTAAAAGTCATTTTGGTGTTAAATTAGGGTACGTGTACAATTCACAGGGGTTAGGCGAGTGTAAGGGAGGAATGGATTTATTTGATCTACTCAGGCCCCACAATCCAAAGTTTGCACCAAGGTTTATGCAAACTTCTTTGTATGTGAATATTGTTATATATATAGTAGTGATCTCCCTACAAACTAGTTTGCACCAAACTTTGGTGCAAAAGACTCGATGTCCCACTTGAGCCTATAAAGATGGATGTGTTTAAAAAACCTTTGCTTGTGCATGGTGTCTCTAAAATTTTATTTTCGTTGGATAAGAAAAGTCATTTTTTAATTTCCTGAAAAATTCATATTTATTTAAAGGTGAAAATTCATAGGGTTAGATCAATGGATTTAAAAGTCATTTTGGTGTTAAAGGACATGGGTACAATTCATGAGAGGTTAGTGGATGTAAGGGGGGAATGTATCCAATTTGATCCACTATAGGCCCCAGATTAGAAAGTTTGCATCGAAGTTCATGTGAACTCATTTTTGGTGAATATTATTAATATATTCTTATAAGCAACAAAAATAGGGCCCAATAAGGCCCCACTTACACCCCATATCCCCTCACACCCTACCATACCCCCATGAATTGGATCTCTACCTAAATTGAACTTATTCTGAGTTGATGTCATCGTTTGATTGAAATCCATTCAAAATTATTACCATTTTTACCGTTGCTTTTTTAACCTTAAAAATCATGTCTTTTGAAATTCAATGGACTTGATTTTTTATTTTTTATTCATAAAAGACATCATCTGGAAGATACCTGTCAAATGAACCCCACCTCATCCCTTGCCCCTACTCAAGTAGCCCCACCAGGCCACTTGGGCACAATGATGAGAGGGTGACCACGAAAAGCATAAAAGAAATGGACAAAGTAGTATATGTTAACCTTAAGGGGTTGGCCTAATGGTCAAGAAGCCCGACTAAAGAAGTTGGGTCTTGAGTTCGATTCACTCTCAACTCCAACAGGCCACTTCTTATAGTTGCTTATTCGATATGTGCAGATGAATTAAACAGGTTAAAATGCCCCTTCAGGGAAATCTCATAAAGTTGACGGAGATAGATATAATTCTGGATCACAATGATAATGATAAAAATGATGTTGATGACATCACAATACGAAATCAATTAATCATGTTTATTCACTGTTCAAAGTTTGATGATTGAAATTTGTTTTTAATTATTTTAATTTTTGACTTATTTACCTATCTAATGAAATAAATTTTTGTCAAATTTTTTGTTCATTTACTGAATGGTACGAGAAGATTAGATGCAAACATATTTTGGCATTTTCACCTTAATATTGCTTAGCCATAACTCATATAAGCAACAAAAGTTATAAAGTTTGAAATAACAATTTCAAATTAATCAAAAGCATAAAAAGACTTGATTAATTTAATTAATATAATTTTTGCAAGCATATATTAACACATATACCTCTTTAGCTAACATTATATAGACCATAAAAGTTTAGAATTTTTCGAATAACTTAAAGTCATTAAATTTTAAAAACCTTCTTAGACAACATAATTTAGAGATAAAATAACAAAAAATCCATCAAAATAATTTGAATATTGAAATTCCTTTTCACTTTTAAAGGTTGATCATCGTACATGGTTGTACATAGTATTACATTACTACCTCAAAGCTAGACAAGAAATCTACTAAATAAGGTGGGAATGAATTTATTGAAAATGTCTTTCATACAATATATATGACTATTAAAAATTATCTTGATTTGATTAATTAATTCATATTTTAAAGAAATAAAATTTAAATTATAATTAAAATTTGAAGACCTTAAAAATTATTTAATTAATCTAATCTAAGCAATTTTAATAGATTATACAATTTTTCTTAACATATACATCACTGCATCACTTTATAAAGCTCATATCTATTTGAAAAGAATAATATATTATACACTAATCATTCACTTAATTTTAACTAAACCTGTAAATGATAGTTCTATCACCTAATTTAATTTTAAACATGGTTTAAGAATTCAAAATTAACTCAAAATTTTACTGAGTTAAGTCAAATTCAGATTCGAGTCGGACTAAGTTTCTTTTGAATTTTAAACTATGATTTTCAAGTGAATCAAGGGAATTTCCCCATTGCTTTATTCACGTGGTCTGTCCACATTTATTCCAAATCCGTCTAAGTGCTGTATGAAATGCTTTTAGCTGACCTCTCTGCCTTTCACCTATTCCATTTCTGAACTATAAAATAAAAAATAGCAAAAGAAATCTGAGCGAAAGAACTTTCGCTGCCTTCCCACGCCAGTGGCATGAGTAGAAGCGCATGTTAGTTTTGAGTTGCGTAATGTACCACTTCCCTCCTTCCTCTCAATTTCTGCGCTTCCTCTGACACGCGAATCACCCCCTGATTTCGTCTCTCTGCTTTAACCATACATACAATATATACTGTCACATGGATGAAAGTTGAAGTCCTCTCTTCCTCTGCAAAACTTGCAATGGCTGTCTTACCTTTACTCTTTCTCCTTCTCTTCCTTTCTTGGGTCACCCTTTCCTTCTCTATCGAACCTCTCAACCCTGAAGGTACGTATTACTGTAATCTACACATGTAATGCGCACGCATTTCATTTTTCCAATTTCTGTAGACTGTAGTGCATCTTCCTCAATTTTATTATATAGGTATAATCTCCTTGGTTTGTTTGCTTGTTTTTTCTTTACAGTGAAGGCTTTGATAAGTATCAGAAGGGATTTGAACGACCCTCATGGAGTTTTGAGCAATTGGGATGAAGACTCAGTTGATCCATGTAGCTGGGCCATGATCACTTGCTCTTCCGAAAATGTCGTTACTGGACTGTAAGTCTCTCTCTTGCCGCTGTTTCAGCCAAAACAGGGGCACTGTCATGGTATGGGTTCGATGATAGAGAAAAGGAAATGACGGAAAATAAGATGAAAAGGGTCGAAATTCGTTTTGCAAATTTTAAAAATTTGATGCTCTGAGCTGCTTTTTATACTTTTCGAATTTGGGAGAACTGAAAAGCCTAATCTGTTTTAGACCGTGTGTTGTAGGGGTGCTCCAAGCCAGTCTCTATCAGGAACATTATCTTGGAGGATTGGAAATCTCACAAATCTCCAGCAAGTGTGAGGAGATTTTAGCATCTTTGGTTGAAAAAATGTTACATAAAAAAACAGAAAGAAAAACCCATCCGGCTTTGTGTCTAGTTTTCTCTTATTTTCTTGGGTTCTTTGGTTTTTCACTTTGCAGATTAATGCAGAATAACAACATTTCTGGGAAAATACCACCTGAACTTGGAAAGCTTACGAAGTTACAGACGTTGGACCTTTCCAACAACCAGTTTTCAGGAATCCTCCCGGATACGTTGGGTCAGCTCACGAATCTTCAATATCTGTGAGTTCTTGAAATGCGTTCTTTCATGTTTTCCACCTCTTTTTTAAAGTCTCTGCTTCTAATTTCCATATTTCCTTTTCTTTTATGTTGTTTGCTCTTCCTTTCTTTGTTTTTGTTGTTCGACAAAGCAGGAGACTGAACAACAACAGCTTGTTTGGAGCTTTCCCAATGTCTCTGGCGAAGATCCCTCAACTCTCCTTTCTGTGAGTTCCCTCAAGTTTCTTTTGAAACTTGAAATCTCTGCAACTTTCTTGTGATAGTTGAGGAAAAACAGAAGAAAAAAAGAAGAAAATTGAACTCTTCAACGCTGTTTCCTTTTAATTTCTAGTTTGGGTTTTCTTCAGGGATTTTTCTTATAACAATCTCACAGGACCGATTCCAGAGTTTGCCGCTAGAACATTTAAGTGAGATTTTCATCCAATTTCTTCCTATACTTTATTTTATAATGAAAATAAGCCTAAAGTAGAGGCCCCATTGGCAGTTGTATAGGCCCGGGCCATAATCGGAAGTATTAGAAATTGAAAAAGGACAGGCAAGTTAAAGAATATGCTGTGACCTCAGTTACAAATTTCAACCTAAATTTGTTGATCTCTAGTTGGGCTAAAATGCTAAGATGGGCAAAATTGTTTCCTTTTGGATCATATTTGCACTGAAATTTTGGATAATTTTGACCAAATTCAGTTTAATTTTCGCCGATGTGGCTAATATGGTCGATCTATTCATAAATTTTGGCTGATTTAGTTGATATAGCTGAAATATCAACTGAAAATTTTCAGTTCTTCCAAGACTGAAAAATTGATTTCAATTGTAATCAGGCTGTGAGTCTTCTAGTCCATTGAATAGAAAAGGCTGTTATGTTCTATCAAGGAATTCACCTTTTTCTCTTAAAATTTTTCAGTATTGTGGGAAATCCTCTGATTTGTAGAAGCCAGTCTGTTGAAGATTGCCCTGGAACAATCTCAACAATTCCTCTCAACATCTCTTTGGACTCATCACAGAGTATCTCTCTCTCTCTCTCTCTCTCTCTCTCTCTCTCTTCTCTCTCTCTCTCTCTCTCTCATAATAAGCATATCAAAATAACATCTCAGGAAAGTCAGAAAGACAAAAGCTAGCTGTCGCAATTGGGGTAAGCGTCGGTGTCATTTTTCTGTCCATTTTCCTTGGCATCATGTTCATCTGGCGGCGAAAGATGAAGAAAAACCTGATGATCTTGGATATATTCAACGGTCAGTAAAACTCTCTGAAGAACTCTAACTTCCATTACAGAAAACCCATAGCTTTTATTTGTCTTTTACTTTTTAGTGGAAAACGTGTTACATTTATAGGCAGAAACTATAATTAAGTCAAGGCAGCTAGCTTGTCCGGGTTCTATACGGGGTCCATTCACTGATAAATTCAAACTTTTAAAAATACTATTTTTCTTTACTACATTTTCATTCAAATTCGATTGAACTTCCATTTGATACATTCTTACCTTTGCATTGATCTTGAGGTAAAAATATTTATTCAATGATTTTTGTCATGATCATAAAAAATCAAGGCTAGGATGATTCGATAGTCTTTAATAGCTTGAAGTCTCATAATGATTTAGTGCTTCATATGTTCTTTTGTCACAATTTGACAAGGCCCATTGGAGCACTCGAGCTTTTAAACCCATACATCAGCTAGACCTCTCCACTTTGTAACATGTTATGTTTTATAGATTTTGTAATCTGAACTGATGATATTGAGACTCCATTGGATGGTTCATTGTCCGTTCCATTTTAATTTGGATGGCATATTGGCATTTGTATTTTTCTTTTGATATACGAGATTTGAACTTATATATCATGGTTTGGTCCATTTAACCGCCGTGTTGATGTTGGTTTCACCTTCAGTGAATTTGATAAATGCTCTTATGGTTTAGCATTTGATCTTGCCTTGAATTTTATCAGTTGTGGTCCACTTTGAGTAGGGTTTTGTGAGACCTACATGTGCCATGTGACACACTTGCTAAATACACTCCTTATAAGATAATAATTGATTGCTTGGGAAAGAAATTTGGAAGTCCCAATGTTGGAATGCGATCACCTCATTTATCTCTTTTATTTTTCAAAGGCTTGGACGTCCAAGGCATTTCAAGAGAAATAGAGAGAAATCCTCTTTTGGTCTGTTGCAAAAGGATTGGGAGAGTAATGTGCCAAAGTGATTCTATTATGGGGACATCATGAAAGATGAGGAAGAAGATGAACTCCTTGCCATTCCCTTGAAATTCAATGAAAATTTTGATCACAACAAAAGTGGATGAAACTGTTTAATTGGGGCTCCAAAATGGTAAATTTATTGCATATGGACCGTACCCATGGGTCTGGGGCCACATAGAGAGCATAATGGACCTCAGAGGTGGTGTTGCAAAGCCAAAACCCTAGCTCCAAAAGAGAGATACGAATTTGAATGGGTTGGTGGCTACAAATCTTACATCTAAAGGTGGATGGCGTGTGGACTCTCTCTCTCCCTCATCAAGTGCAACATGGATTCCTAATTGGGGTGGGATAATGTGAGGTGGACGAATTTGATTGGTTGGAACAACACACAATTCCTAAATGGTGTGTGTTGATTGGTTCTTAATTTTTTCTTGCAATTTGATTGGTTAATGTAATGTCGCACAATCCTAGTGTAGCATAACACTACGCATGCCCAATGGGCTGTTTTTTCTTTCATTCGCTCCCTCATCAAGCGCAACATGGATTCCTAATTGGAGTGGGATAATGTGAGGTGGACGAATTTGGTTGGTTGGAACAAAACACAATTCCTAAATGGTGTGTGTTGATTGGTTCTTAATTTTTTCTTGCAATTTGATTGGTTAATGTAATGTCGCACAATCCTAGTGTAGCATAACACTATGCTAATGGGCTGTTTTTTTCTTTCATTCTCTCCCTCATCAAGTGCAACATGGATTCCTAATTGGAGTGGGATAATGTGAGGTGGACGAATTTGATTGGTTGGAACAACACACAATTCCTAAATGGTGAGTGTTGATTGGTTCTTAATTTTTTCTTGCAATTTGATTGGTTAATGTAATGTCGCACAATCCTAGTGTAGCATAGCACTACACATGCCCAATGGGCTGTTTTTTGTTTCATTCTCTCCCTCTCCAACACCTATAAATAAAGGTGTTGGTCGCTATGTACCACACATGATTTCAGTTGGAGCATTAGGAAAAAAAGAGAAAAATCTCTTGGGAAGTTTCAAGTAAATTTGGTTTTCTTTGATTGCTAGTTTCATTTTTGTTTTGAATTAATTTTAGTGCATGCAAATATCCATTAAAATTTTGCATTAAATCATTTAAATCTGATTGGTGTGATTGGATTTGCATTTTAGAATATAATTCAAGCAAATATGAGCCTAGTTTCATTGGAAACTTGGTTTCATCGCGGGTCCTGCATGCATGCAATTTCTGGATGGAATTTGGGGCATTTTCTATTCTTCTGGTGAGAAGCTAGATCAGGTTCATCATTTCTAATTGAGTTTGCGGTTGTCCAAGATTAGGGTGAATTCAATTAGCGGTTGGAAGAAAGGAGAAATCCAAGGAACTTTCTGAAATTCTAGGCGGCTGTGTAATTCGAGTTCTCTCAAGTGCCTAATAGTTTGAACCAGGTTCGAGTTCGCCATTACTTTATTTGAAGGCTTAGAGAGCTTTCCAAAACTGGTCGTTGCCTTCATTAGTTGGTATCAGAGACTGTTTCCTGCACACACCTATGTTAGTATACACCTTGTTTTCATTGTGTATTTTGTTGTTATTTTTGGAAGACTGTGTTCTTTGCCTTTTCTTTGTAGCAAGCATCATCACTCATGGGAGAGGGACACAATACTCCTCATACGTCAATGGGGGGGAGGATACACTAGACACAACCAGCGAGATGAGGCTGATGACAATTTCCAATCTGATCCAAATGAGGTGCTCCAGTATGATGAAATTGCACATTTCGAGGATCAGACTAGACACATAGAAGACAACCTAGATAGAGCAGATAACAGAATTGAGAGGCCATTTCAAAGCTCTCTAGATAGTTGGGCGTAGACAATAGACACCCACAATAGCAAGCATTCCATCGACCACCTAGATCACCATCCAACAAATCTAGAGCTTCCAGATCGGGATTTCATGATTCTTCTGATGAGAGTGGTCTATATCATCAGATATATCAGTAGAGGAATCAACCTAGATATGATGACAGGAAGCTAGATAAATGGATGAAGAAGACAAGACCTTCGGCATCAAGCTCGAGATCCTTGAGTATTCCAGAGGAATGGTAGGCGATGAGTTTTAAGATTGGATAGACACAGTAGAGAATGTATTTAAAAATGTACCTAACCCAAAGCGTGTACAATTAGTGGCAATTAAGTTGAAAGAAAGGGACTGGTATAGTATAAAAGAATCAAGATGGAAAGACATGCCAGGGACATAAAAAGTCCAATTGTAGGTCAAGCTTAAAAAGCTGATGTATAAAACCTTTTTGCTGTACGACCTGTCCCGCTAGCATAATATTGTCCGCTTTGGGGCCCATACACCCTCATAGTTTTGCATTGGGCCCAAGTGTCATACTAAAGCCCAAAACACTTTGTGCTAGTTGGGAGAAGTTAGGCTTATATCCTCGTCTCCACTCCTTGTCTGAGGCAATGTGGGACTTTGTGCTCTCTCTCTCTCTCTCTCTCTCTCGCAAACTCTCTGTGGCTGAACTCTCACACAAGCACCCTCCACTGATGCCGGCAATTACAATCCCTCCACCTTCGGACAAGAGCCATCCCGGTTCTTCCACTCTCATTTTCCCACATCTGGTCCAAGAGTTGAACCGGGCTCTGATACAATTTGTAACGATCTGTCCTGCTAGCACAATATTGTCCGCTTTGGGGCCCATACACCCTCACGGCTTTGCATTGAGTCCAAGTGTCATACTAGAGTCCAAAACGCGTTGTGCTAGATGGGAGGAGATGTTAGGCTTATATCCTCCTCTCCACTCCTTGTCTAGGCGATGTGGGACTTTGTGCCTTCCTCTCTCTGGTGCAAACGCTCTATGGCCGAACTCTCACAAAAACACTCTCCAGTCTTCACTGATGCGGGCCATTACAATCCCACCCCCTTTGGATAAGAGTTGTCCCGGCTCTACCACTCTCATTTTCCCACATCTAGTCCGAGAATTGAACCGGGCTCTGATTCCATTAGTAATGACCCTACCTCAACCAACATGATATTGTCTGCTTTGGGCTCGCACACACCCTCACTGTTTTGCATTGGGATGTGTGCCCATACACCCCCCAAAAGGCCTCACGCTAGTTGAATGTAGAGCATCACTTATATCCCAAGAACTGGACAACCTCTTGGGCAATACGAGACTTTTTCCACTGAGGAGCCACCCTCTTTTTCTCTCTGTATCCACGCCACACACACCCTACTGAGGTGCGGGCCATCACAATCCCCCCACCTGGGACTAGAGTTGTCCTCGGCTTTGTTAGTAACGACCCTACCCCAACCAGCATGATATTGTTTGCTTTGGGATCACACGCCCTCACGGTTTTGCATTGGGATGTGTGCCCATACACATACCTCAAAATGCCTCATGCTATTTGAAGGTCGAGCGCCACTTATATCCCAAGATCCGAACAACCTCCCAGGCAATGTGGGACTTTTTCCACCCTCCTCTTTCTCTCTCTATATCCATGCCACACAAACACACCCCACTAGGGTGCAGGCCATCACAATCCCCCCACCTAGGACTAGAGTCCCTCGGCTTTGATACTATCAGTAACGACCCTGCTCCAACCAACATAATATTGTCTGCTTCAGGCTCACACACGCAATCACGGTTTTAGATTGGGATGTGAGCCCGTACACACATCTCAAAAGGCCTTATAAAGGGCCATCCAAATAATAGACCGATAACTGTTATTGTAGACAAATTTCACTAAGGGTAAGTGGTACTCCCAACTCCCCTTTAAGTCTAGAAATGCTTTTTCATAGGCTTTGTCCCACTCAAATTACACCCTTTCTTGGTCAATCTTGTCATTGGTGCTGCAAGCTGAGCAAAATCTTTAATAAATCGTCTGTAATATCCCACCAATTCCAAAAAGTTACGGATCTCAAAAACACTTATGCTATCCCAATTCATCACTGCTTCGACTTTGGCAGGCCACACCTTCTACAGATATTACGTGACCAAGAAATTGGACTTCCGACAACTAAAATTCGCTTGCTCAGATGCTGCTCATGGGTGTGGTCGAATATATCAACATATCATCAATGGATACCTCAACAAACCTGTCAAGGTATGGCCTGAAAACTCGGTTCATGAGATCCATGAATGAGGCAAAAGCATTGGTCACTCCAAAGGGCATCACCACAAACTCGTAATGGTCGTAGTGAGAGCAAAAGGCCGTCTTCGGGATGTCACAATCCCTAACTCGCAACTGGTGGTATCCCGACCGATCTATCTTCAAAAAGCAACATGGTCCCCTCAACTGATTAAACAAGTCATGTACCCTTGAAATATTTGAGAATTTGTAGAGAAAAAAATTCTCATGTGCCCGTCACGTGGCGGACTATGACGTGTCGGTGTCACGGGTTGTCATGGGGCGGGGCGTGACACCTGCCCATGAATTACACAAAAATTGTTTCATAGATTGCAAAAGTTGAAGCAGGATAATAGGATGCTAGCAGAATATGTAGAGGAGTTCAACCTCCTGTTGTCTCGAAATAATATGGCATAGACATAGTAGCAGAGCGTTACAAGGTTCATGGATGGCCTAAGAGCCTCCGTACTAGATGCCATGGAACTTTTCGACTTATTTTAACTGGACGATGCATACAGGAAGGTCGTTTAGTTCGAAAGATTAGAGAATAGAAAGGATCGAGGAGTTCAACCTCCTGTTGTCTCGAAATAATATGGCAGAGACGGAGGACCATAGAGTTACGAGGTTCATTGACGGCCTAAAACCCTCAATAGCAGATGAAATTGCACTTTTTGACTTCTTTGAACTGGTCGATGCATACAGGAAAGTCGTTTAGTTAGAAAGGATCGAGAATAGAAAGGGAAAAGGCAACCCATCGTCCACCAACAAACCCACTTACCCCAGTAGAGCCACCATAAATAGGGTACATCTTCTAAGGCACCGGCAAAGCAAACTAGTCAAACTTCCACCTCGGACCAGAAAGGCATGTCCAAGGTTAAGTGTTTCAAGTGCAACGGACTAGGGCATATGGCTTTAGAATGTCGAACCAGAGCTTTGTTAGAGCCACAATTGAACCTGTGTTCTCGATTGTCAATTTCGGTGGTCAAAAAGTTTATGTTGTGTGTGTCTTGTGTGCCTCTGGAAGAGTGAAGGCTAGAAGGTGTGAAGACTTGAATGACAAAGTAGCATGTGGTTTTGGTGAATCAAGGCAGGTAAAAGGACCCCAATAGACTTAGGATGACCCTGGACTGATCCCAATAGGTTTTGGACTAGTTTGGACTTAGAATCGGGACTCATATGGCTGGAATTATATGTGTATTTCTGAGCATGAAAATCCATAGTTTTGGTTTGAGAAAATGTGCTTAGAATTCTGAGGGTGTTGCTTAGAATTCTGGAAGGCATTCTAAGATTTTAGAATTCTGAGGGTATTTTTCAGAATTCTGGAAGACATTTTGAGATTTAGAGTTTTGAACGGGTGGATTTGGACTTCCAAACAGAATGCAGCGTGGACAAACCTATGGACTTGATCTCTCGTGGTTTCAAAACTCTGAATGAGTGTCTGAAAGCTAGCCGTTGAGTTCGAAGCTCCGAATAGGTATTCAGAGGTCTGAATACTAGCGGTTGGAGCATGTCCTAGCTGTGTGACAAGCAGGAAAATATGTGAGAATATGGCACAATGTTGACTGTGAGCTGTACTGAGCTATTTGGAGGATTGAACATGGAAATTCAAAGGTCCGAACGGTCTGGTTTGAGAATACTCTCCAGACTTCTGAAACTACTGCTGAGCATACAGAAAAATATTTGAGAGACTATTTGCGCTATTTTTTTTTTTTTTAAACATTGACGATTAATATCATTAAAAAAAGGACGTATAGAGAAGATGATCCGAGTATAGGTGATATATACTCAGAGCCGAAGACAAGGAAAATAATATGAAAAAGAACAATGAAAAAGAGAAATACAAGATACATCAAAAAGACCTCCCAACACAAGAATCAAATGTAACCCCCAAACCCCAAAAGTCAAGGTTGAGAAGATGAAAAAAAATCATTTGCAACAAGGATGGGTGTTGTGTAATCTGTCACTTTGATCTTCATAGAGCTGAATGAACGTATGATGCTCGACTTGTGAAAGTGATTGGATAGATCAGTGAGAGTGAGATCTAGGGACACTTGTGAGAGTGCTAGATCTAGATATCCTTCCTCAATCCTTGGTTGTGTGGCTTTGATCGGTGAATCATTTGCAACAAGGATGGGTGTTGTGGAGGAAGCGTTGGTGTACCACTGATACAGACTCTGATTGACGCATCTACATCGGCAAAGTCAATGAGTACTTTGTCTTGTGTTGTGGTGTGACTTAGGTGAGTAAAGTGGTGATCAGTGAGAGTCAAGTGGCAACTCGGTGTGAGTCTTGTGGAGACTCTGATGAGTCTTGTGGTTGCAACTTAGTGGTGAGTTGTATTGTGCGCTGGTGAGCTTTTGGTGAGGACTTGGAGTGAGTCCAGTCTGCAGACCCTAGTGGGTCAATTTGATCACAGTGAGTCAGATATTCTGGGTTTGGGAGAGTCTGTAAGTGGACGTAGGTCTGGTGACCGAACCACTATAAAATACTGTGTTGTGGTGATCTTGCTTGTGTGGTTTGATTGCTTATTTTTATGCTTGATCATCATATGCATGCTTGTTGATTAATGTGTATATTATATTGTGCATGCTCTAGTTTATCATTTGACAAGTGCTCAATCGGATATTAATCTTGATATCCAGAAACGTTCTTGAGGAGTTGGTATTCTAAATATTCTGGATTTGTCTTTAATCAACATAATATCAATATCCTAGTTGATCATTGTTATACATATCTTGATTGCATAACTGTGGAATAAGTTCTTGCATATATTTGTGTGGGCAATCAGATTGATACATATTTGATATTGATATTTGCTGTGTATACTCTGATATAATTATTGCTTCTGCATATTATCAAGCTTGTATTAAGAAAGATAAAATTGGTTTTAAGTTCTTTATTGGATAAGTTGGTTAGGTTTTTAATCAGTTAATTTAGTTTAACAAACTTAGATAAAGAAGGACCATTTGATTTAGAGCTTTCACTTTCAAGTTGTGCACTTCGACCAGGAAGACAATGAATTATCACATGATGACCGACGTAGCAACATTGACTCATTCAGTGAGGACATTAGCTATGGAGATTTTGGTGATAAATTGATGATCCAACACTCTCTTATTGCACTGAAGGAAGAGCAGAAAGAGGACTGGCTGCGCACAAGTATCTTTCACTCCAGATGCACCATAGGGGGAAATGTATGTCATTTGATAATTTGTAGTAATGTTGTGGCCCAAGAAGTGGGTGACAAGTTGCAGTTGAAACTACAAAGCCACCTTCGTCCTTATCAAATTCCATCGTTTAGAAAAGGAAGCGATGTGACTATTTACCAAAAGTGCCTACTTTCTTTTTCAATTGGTAATAGATATTTTGATGGTTTATGGTGCGATGTCGTGCCAATGGATGCTTGTTATTTTGTTGAGGACCTCAACATGTTCAGAGAGGAGGAGAGCAGACATTCATAGAGTTACCATCTCCGAAATGTGATGATGATGGAGAAACTAACTCTTATATTAATGTATTTTCTTTAGAAGAACAGGACGATGAGACCAAGAAGATCAATGGTTGGGAACGGATCTTGACGAGGAATGTGGGATCCGAGATGATGAAAAACGACAGCGAACCTAGCTGAGATGATCATTCTAGTAGATGATCAAGAGGAGATTGGTGGAGGATGCATAAAATATGAAGATCAATCAGCCATTTACATCATATAATTTTTTTTCTTAGTAATGAAAATGTTAAACACGAACCTCTTTCAGGAAGGTTTTAGCATGCAGAATGAAGGAGGGAAGCGAGAAGGGGCAGGTGAAGGAGGATGGCACCAGGTGCTGGCGAAGAAGAGTTGGGGAAGGACACCGATCACCATTTTCGTGGCCAACTTGCCGGATCACACGACTAGGAATTGGCTGTGGAGTTACTTTCGTCAATGGGGCGCGGTCAGAGACACTTTTGTACCCAAGAAGAAGGATGCATCTGGGAGAGTGTTTGCCTTGTTTAGGCTGATCAATGGAGACCAGGCTGAACGGGCAATCAAGGAGCTCAATGGCACCACCCTACAGGGCAGGAAGCTTCAAGTCAGCCCCACCAACTTCCAGAGGAAAGATCTTAAACCTGAAGACACAAGCATGAAACCAGAAGTTGGAAAGAAACCTTTCCCTCGGAAGGATCAAGGTTACAGAGACCTGGAATCTAAGAAGCGCAAGGAATCAACTCAATACCAAGGTCGAAGATGGGTGGATGTGGTGAGAGGGCCATCCAGGAACGGGGGCTTACATAATGAGGAAAGGAAGGTGCAAGCTCAAGACTGTTCCATTGACTTGATGATGGATCCAGGGGAGCAGAAATCCATTGAACAATGGTTCTCTACAGCAGTGGTTATATTTACAGATGATAAGGTCTCTGACAAGAAAGTACAACTTCATCTGGAACAAAGAGGCTTTTATGAAGTCCGGATATCACTGTTGGGAGAAGGCTATTATTTGGTGGCCCTCAAGGAAGAATCAGAGGTCAGAGAACTGCTAAAATCAGATTTAGAGATTGGTGCGAATCCGAGGGAGGTGGAGCCATGCCCAATTCAAACACACCAGAATGGTATGGGTTCAATGTCATGGCTTTCCTCTTCAGGGATGGACTATGTACCTTATCCATGCCTTCGCTGGCAGACTGGGTAGACTAGTGAAGGTGGCTGAAGCGAATCTGAATAGAAGGGATTGCTCCTCACTAAACTTCTTGTTGGAAATTGATGCCCTCGAACAACTACCTTCCACTGTATCACTACATCTCAATGGAGAACTGTTCAGGATTTTGATTCGAGAGACAACAGAGAGCAAGACTTTTCAGGAAGTCAATCTTGTCATTCTGGCGCCTGAATCGTCATCGGAAAATTCATTAGCTTTGTCGGAGAGGGAGTGTTGAAAATTAGACTGAAAATAAGAAAATAAGAGATGGAGAAGAGATCGATTGAGAAGAATTCTTCTCTTCTGTATTGTATTCAGTGTGATCCAAACTGTAGCTTTGTACATGATTAAATAGAAAAAAAAGGGAGCCAATCACATTGGCAGAAAAGGAAAGGAGTCATTTATATCTAATTACAACTAATTACAAGCTGACTATGCAATGTACACTGAACTTGGACACTATCTGTCCTGAGATGGGTCCGGAGTTAAGTTAGGTCCCACAATACTCCCCCTCAAGTTAGTTCGAAGATATCTAGTAATCCTAGCTCGCTAACAACTGAATCAAGTTGAGCTCAAAGAACCGACTTAGTGAAAATGTTTGCAAGTTGATTAGATGACTTCAGGTGAGGAGTGACAAGCCGGCCTTCAGAAATATGTTGGCGAAGAAAGTGACAATCAACTTCAATGTGCTTGGTCTGCTCATGGAAGATTGGATTGGACGCAATGTTAATAGCCGCTTGATTGTCACAGAACATAATGAGGGGATCAACATGAGCAATCCTGTAAGAAACTGTTGGATCCAAAGGAGTTCAGCTGTAGTATTGGCCATGGCACGATACTCAGCTTTAGCACTAGAACGAGCAACAATGACTGCTTCTTGCTACGTCAGCAGACCAAATGGGAGCCCAAGAACGTCTCTTATCAGGAGAGCCAACCCAAGCAGCATTAGATAACCACGAACATGCAGTGAGGTTTGTCTGGCAAAGAACAGTCCCCGTCCTGGATGAGATTTAATATAGCGGAGGATGCGGAAGACATCATGACGATGGGTATCTCGAGGAGCTTGCAAGAATTGGTTGACCACACCAACAACATACGATAAATCAAGCTGGGTGATAGTGAGGTAAATCAATTTCCCAACTAGCTTCTGATAAAACTTAGGAGAATCCAGAAGAGTCCCATCGGAAGCGGAAAACTTGGTATTGGTATCAAGTGGAGTGTCAGCAGGTTTGCAGCCACAGTAACCAGCATCATGGAGGAGATCAAGAGCATACTTGTGCTGAGATAGAGTAAGTCTCTGAGAAGAGCGGGCAACCTCAATACCAAGAAAGTAACGTAATGGCCCGAGATCTTTAATGGTAAATGTACGGTGAAGATACGCTTTGAAGGAAGAGATGACAGTCGCATCATTACTAGTGAGAACAATATCATCCACATAAACAACTAAGATCATGATCATAGCTTGACGGCGATAGATAAAAATAGAATGATCCATCTGGCAGCGAGAGAAACCATAAGGGAATATACTGCACCGCTGAACTTCTCAAACCAAGCTCTTGGAGATTGCTTGAGGCCATAGTGCGCTTTGCGGAGTCGACAGACTGAATGAGATTCCCCCTGTCTGACAAACCCCTTAGAAGGGAGCATATAAACTTCATCCTGTAAATCACCATGAAGAAAGACATTCTTCACATCCAACTGATGAAGTGGCCATGCATTGGTGTTGGCAAGAGAGATCAAGATGCGAACAGACGTAATATTGGCAACAGGGGAGAAGGTCTCCAGATAGTCCACCCCATAGGTCTGTGTGAATCCTTTTGCAACCAAACGAGCCTTATAGCGAGCAATGGACCCGTCGGGATTATGCTTCAAGACAAAGACCCATTTGCAGCTAACTGGAGTCTTTCCTGGAGGAAGAGGCACCATATCCCAAGTATGACCTTTTTTTTTCTTCTAGTGCTTCTAATTCTGCTTCCATGGCTAGTTTTCCAAAAGGGGTCTCGAAGAGCAGTGTCAACTCTCTTGGGAATCTTAACATTGTCCAGTGCCGTGAGGAAGCTGTAATAGGAAGGAGAAATAGAATGATAGGAAACAAATTGTGCAAGGGGATGGAGAGTACAAGTACGCTTACCTTTCCGAAGTGCAATAGGAAGGTTAGACTCAGCAGTGCTGGGTGGATCTGGTCCAAGGAG
This sequence comes from Chimonanthus salicifolius, assembly GCA_013350335.1. NCBI lineage: Eukaryota > Viridiplantae > Streptophyta > Magnoliopsida > Laurales > Calycanthaceae > Chimonanthus > Chimonanthus salicifolius. Next base: position 58,160,487 of record CM023533.1, on the reverse strand, counting down.
AAGCCCCAACAACCTCCGCTTTCGCCACGTGGCAAGCACATCTTGTGTTCACAAATCTCGAAGACCCAACCATCATCACTTCCGCCACGTGGCGAGCATGCTCTTGGGTTGGACAAATCAACAGATGAGAAGAAGAGGGAGTTCCGAGCATGCCATGTCACCCTCCAAACCCTACAATTTAGTTGCAAGCAATTTCATCTCTCTTGGGAAGCCATGGGCGCTCAACACTTCCTAAATTTTTGTTGCTTAACGATTGTGGAGTGGAAATTTTGGAACAGGAATTCACAAGCAAGGGACGATAATGAAGAATGGATTTGGAATCCAATATTTTTGCTCCACTCAAAACATGCCATGCCACATCACATGCCATGTCACCCTCCGAACCCTACAATTTAGTTGCAAGCAATTTCATCTCTTGGGAAGCCATGGGCGCACAACACTTCCTAAATTTTTGTTGCTCAATGATTGTGGAGTGGAAAATTTGGAATGGAATTCACATGCAAGGGATGGCAACGAAAAATGGATTTTGGAATCCAATGTTTTTGCTCCACTCAAATGCAAGTCTTAGGCATGTACATAAGTTGGACAATGGAGAGAAATTGTAATGTTATTTTTATTCTCATTTGCTATGTAGTAAATGGAGATAATATAGGAAATTCAAAGAGAGTTGTAGGATTTTGGCTAGAACTTAGGGTTTTTCTTATGGGTTATACAGCAGTGAAAAATAATTCCTTTAGCTGGTTCGGTGCATACATAACAGATTTTTTTTTCTGATATGGCTTTGCATGTACCGCAGGGAATTAAATTTTTTCTGGGTTGTTTGCACTCCACACAGCAGTACATAAAATTTTTAGGGACTGCTTGCTACCATCTAACAGCAAAAATAAAATTTGGGTTGCTGTTTGCACTCCAAATAGTAGTACAATTTTTTTTTTCTGCAACTTAAACCAAACTTTTTTTTCTTGAACTTGTTTGCTTCCAACCAGCAGGTAAATTTTTTTCCAAGTGCTGTTTGCTGTATATATAGCAACAGAAATTTATTCTCTGAGTTGTATTTGCAGCCACACATACAGCAAATTTTTTTTTCCTTGCTGCCTTTACTGTCCAACAGCAGGGGATTTTTTTTTCTAAGCGCTGTTTGCCGTTCATACAGAAACAGATTTTTTTTTTTTCTGAGTTGTGTTTTCAGCTATACATACAGTAAATTTTTTTCCTTGCTGCCTTTACTGTCCAACCAGCAGCAATATTTTTTTTTTTTTTCCTGAACATCTGTGTGCAGCCTTAATACAGTGGATTTTTTTTTTCTGTTTGCTGTTTGCACTCCACACAGCCCAAAAAAAAAAGAAAAAGAAAAAAAAAATTGGGATGTTTTGTTGCCATACAAACAGCAAAAAATCTTTCTTGTTGCTGTTAGCATCTCACACAACAATCTGAATTTTTTATCCTGCTATCGTTTTACACCCCAAAACTGCAAAAAATTGTTTTTCCTTGTTCTGTTTATTTCCAAACAGCAACTTGATAATCTTTTGAGTACCAGCCTACACGGCAATTGATCTTATTTTTCTGTGCGCATCCAGAAAAATTGTTTTCCTTTTCTGGTTTTATGCATACAACATAAACAATATTTTTGTTTGCTGTGTCTGTTTGCCCACCATCTAAATTTATTTTTCTTTCTGGTTTCCAAATCCGAACAGCAAACATAAATTTTCTGGTTCATATTGCTGTAAACATGGAACTGCATTAATTTTTTCTTGCTTGGGTTCGTTACCAACCAGATTTAATTTTCTTTGGATTTAGTCTTTATTCCAACCATTTATTTCCTTCTTTATATTTCAATGGGGTTGCGTTGAATTATTTGTTTTGCTGATCGTGTGTGAAGCATCTTTGTGTTTTCCATAGCAGCCTTCTTGCCTCTGTTTCTGACACTGAACCATTTCCCTTGCACAATGGTGGTTACTCGTCGAACCATTTCCCTTGCACAATGGTGGTTACTCATCGTTATAACAGGGACCGTGATGATGATGGCAACCACTCCAGCCCTAGTCACCATGAATTTGCACATTCATTAGGTGACGATGCAGCAGTGCCACCAAAGCCGAGGTTCGTGAGATCTGTGGTATGGTTGAGACCTTAAGTGCCCAAGTGGCTGCCTTGCAAGCCATGATGTTGAACAGAACCGCAGATCGTCACAACCAACCCCCCCCTCCCCCACCTCTCCCTCCCCCCCCCCCCCCCCTTCTCTTCTGTTAAGTCTAGAGCCTCGGGCTTTCGCATGAATGACACATCTGAGGAGGACAATTACTGAAGACCGTTCAGACAACGGCCTGGATTGAGAAATACTAGGCCAAGATTGCACAATTCAAGAGAGGACGATTCCTTTGTCCTTAAACTTGAAATTCCAGAATTTTCAGGGGGAAAAACTGGTGACGAGTTTGTTGATTTGGTAGATTCTATTGAAAATGTAATAGATTGTTGTGATGTTTTTGATGAGAGGCCTGTAAAACTGATTGTTATGAAATTCAAGGGTAGGGCCTTAACTTGGTATAGATGAATAAAAAAAGAGCGCTTGACCAGGGGTAAGGATAGGATTGGGACTTGGGCTAAGCTTGAAGGGCATAAGTACAAAAGTTTCCTTCCTGCCAATATTCACAGGACCTCTTTGTTTGGTTACAGCGCATCAGACAGGGAAGCAGTATTGTTGTTTTTTTGAGCAGTAACAATGAAAATTCATTAAACAGAAAGGGAAACGGTACAAGTACAAAAAAAGGAGGGGGTCTAATAGGAAATGGAAGCAATACTGTTGCGGAGTATGCGGAAGAAGTCAACCTACTCCTCTCTTGCAACAACATGGCTAAGTCCAACGAACTTAGCATCTCACGGTTCGTAGAAGGTTCGACCTTCAATTGTAAAGCATATGATTGGCTTCGACTTTCATGACTTAGCCAATGCCTACAGAAAGGAAGCTTGCTTTGAACAAGTTGTCACCAAGAAAATCAAAGCCAATCCATCCAATGGCAGCAGACCTGTGAATCCTAGGTCTTCAACAGGGGGTTCGGCTCCTAGGAATGTTTCGAATCCAGCCAACCAACCTTCAACCTTGGACCCTACTGCTAAGACCTAATTGAAGTGTTTCATATGTAATAGGCTAGGCCACGTGGCTGTAGAATGTTTGAGTCACCAAGTGAACCTTGTGTATGATGGCAGAGAGGCAATCAATGAGAATTGCGCAGCATCAAACGACAATAACGACTTCACGAGTGGAAGATGAAAGTTCTCCCTTTAGTGCTAGAACATGATTAACCCTAGAGATCCGCGCCGGGGGGGGGGGGGTTGAATAGGTCAATCTAAAAATCGTTAATCCTTTTAAAAATTACTTGATTGATTAATTAAGAGTAGCGGATATAACAATCATGTGTGTGTGTGTGTGTGTTGCAAATGTGATTAAGCAATCAACATAAGGAATTAACTCTAACACCACAAGCATAAGGACACAAGATATATAGTGGTTCAGTTAGCCAACTTACATCCACTGTTAGAACTAGCTCAACCTTGAGCTATCCCCAAATTCACTAAGTGGGGACTTACACCCTCACAATTAGAGTAGGAATTCCACCTCAATCATTTGGCTCGGAATTTCACCCACCACATGTAGAATAAGAATTCCACCCATTCGAATTGGTTGGGAATTCTACCCACTACATGTGCCAGAGACGACGCTCTAGATTTTTTATAATAGTTCTGGAGCCAAGCCTCCTTAATCCACTTTTACAGGATAAATGTTTTAAATAAAATTAAAACCAAGAAGCACTTACCTTTTTAGCTCTTTCTCGATGATGTGTGCTTCTCAAAGATCTACCCAATGTGTGCCCGAATTAATCCCGACGTTCCGCCTCGTAGTTGTCGTTGAGCAATCACAATCTCAGGGTGACTGGGAAATTGGTTCTACCAATATTTATCCTTTCCCATCTCTTTCTTTTCACAACCTCAATCACCATGATTGGTTGTATTAGATTCCCAAGTGTAAGCACAAGAGAGAGAGTAATCATTTTGTTGGCCTTTGTTTAAGCTCACTGATAATGACGAGGGTCCAACAGATTTGCCAAAGGATGTGAAATGGTTGCACAAGGATTGATATTTATAGAGAAGGCAAGCTGTTTCAGGTGCACCGAGGGGTTAGTGACTAAAAGTATTACCGTTCAACCACCCGAGCATTGCACATTAAATGCACTCCCAACGGCATAATTTATACCCGCTGACATGTTTGTGTCGCCGATGGGTAGACAGTCATGGCACCGCCATGCATATAGAGTTTCATGTCCCGAAACTTGTCTTGCCTAAAACGACCTGTCGCCTTTTGCCGAGGGGTCGGTCCTGGTACTCTCGATCGGTCTAGAAATACCGATATGTCTGTTTTATCGAGACTCCACCTGAGTTCTAAGTTCTACAATTCATAAGTTATCATTGACGAGTCGTTTCACCATGAGGGCTTGTTAAGTTCATCACCGAGGGGTTGGTGCATATAAGACTCTTGATCAGAGGCATACCCAGAATGACGGTTCAATGTTCCGATACCTTTGTCAATCTGGCCGACCAATCCATGACCATGATGGGTCAATCCTGTCTCCACCGAGGGGTCAGTGAGAATGACTAATCGAGCTGACAGTAAACTTAATTCATATTTTCGAGTTCGCTTCCACTTCACTGTCAAACTTCCTTTCTAGGCTTTTTATGAGTTTACCATTTGTTCAACTAAGCCTAGAAATGGTCCTCCAAAGGTGTGGGTACCACCTAAAGTCATGGCCAAATACATGTTTTGTGATTGTCATAACGATGCGTTTTAATCTGGTGGAGCATGATCTTCAATCTTGATCACCTTGAGTCTTTAAGCTTCTAGCAAGTGCTTCTTCTTGAGTAATGAAATTGACAAACTTAGGGACCCGGCAAAGCCGGGGCACTAACAGAAGATATTACGTATGGGGACATGGCTGAGACTCTCATCCAGTGCACCTTCATAGCTCCAAAGAAACATCTGAAGGAGGATTGGCTATGCACAAATATTTTTCATTCCAATTGTACTATCGATGGTAAAGTGTGTTTAATTATTGATAGTGGAAGCAATTGCAGCACGATAGCACATGTAGTGGTTGATAAGCTTAAGCTTAAACCACTAAGGCACCCTTACCCCTATAAAATTTCATGGTTAAAATCAGGGGTTGATGTAATGGTTGAAAAGAAGTGCCTAGTTCCTTTTTCTGTGGGCAAATATTGCGACGATGTTTGGTGTGATGTCGTTCCTATTGACGGCTGTCATTTGTTGTTGGGAAGAACTGACAGTATGACCCGGATACATGTCACCACATATGCAAGAATTTGTACTACTCCTACAAACATTCACCAAATTTGTGTTGGGCCCTTTGAAAGAGACGGAGTGGGTCATGACCAAGAAATCTGAATCTAGTTGACCCTCCCTGAGTTGAGGAGAGAGGTAGAAGTTGAACAAGGAGAGTTGTACACTTTGGTGGCCATAGATGAGGAACATAGAAAATGACAATTTTACCTTGAATATTAGACTAGTTAGCTCTTGTTCTAAGTTTATTTTGTATTATTAATGGGATTTTGGAGTTTTTCAGGAAATATGGAGAAATTCAAGAAAAGAAGTGAGAATGAAAAGCAAATTCAAGAAATTGGGCCAAAGTTGCTATTTTTGGAAAGAGTGAATTTTACCACATAATTTGAAAATTATTGTAAATTACCATAATTAAAATCCAACTATGAGAGTTTGGATTATGTTTATAATTTTTGAAGTTTGAATTTTAAATGTGGTAAGTTCATGACACTCGTGAAGATGAAAGTGGGCCCGAGTCAAGAAGTCCAAGTCCACTGGAAATCCACATGGGACATAGTGTCTCAATAATATTTGTAAGTTTAGCTCATACAGAGGGGAGATTGCAAAACTTTGATATGTCTGTTCAAATCAACCCATGTACTGCAGACTTGGGAGAGACACTTGCTCACTAAATTTTGCCACTCGAGTTCGGGGTAATGAACAAGGTCCTACTTGTAAACGAAGAGACCATCTTGATTCTTTCAAGTACAAACAGATGGAAGAGAAGTTGAGGCAATATGGTAGGCTGGCTAGATTGCAACAGGAAAATAGAGCTGTTGGCAAGGATCAGAACGCCGCCCAAGCTGAGAAAAAGCCACCATTGTTTCCATCCAAGTCGAGACCACGTTTGAGTAGAATCACCAATGTAATGCCACCTTCAGTTTCTAGCCAAATGAGGAGGGCTATTCCAGAAGTTTCAATAGATGATAAAGAAAACAAGTTGATATCCAAACCCGTTGTGATCCCTGCAAGTAAACCTCCTATGAGAGCAAGGCGGGTTTCCATGGTTTCTTCTGTGCAGTTTACACAGAAGGGCAGCTGAAGAGGCGAGTTTCCATTGTAACCATCCAACCTGAAATGCATAGGTGACCTAGCTATCTTTAGTGAGGGATCCAAGGAGGAGGTCAAGGATAGTTTCTCCAGTGCCTGAATCGATAATGGCATCTTCTCCAGATAGTAAATTGAATAACAGCAGCAGAATCAGCCAGAGACATGAAGGGGTGTGTTGTACTGTATCAATTTACGTGCTGATTTTGCTGCTGTTATTCAATTTACTATCTGGGGAAGATGCCATTATCGATTCAGGCAATGGAGAAAATATCCTTGACCTCCTCCTTGGATCCCTTACGAAAGATAGCTTGGTCCTTGTGCCATTGTTTGACCTGTGCATTTCAGGTTGGATGATTGCAATGGAAACTCGCCTCTTCACACACTACTCGCTCTCTAGCGTGTGCTGTATATATTCCTCTCAGCACCGACCCACAACCTGGCGATAAGGAAACCCAGCCTGTTTTACACTACAAAACGAGCATGAAGATCTAATCTAATTAGATCTCATGCAGAACATATGTAAGCCGTGTTCTACCTATATGTTTCCCATTTAGAATAGAATCCCATGCAAATCTAAATGGGTTGTCAGACTGCTGCCAACAAGGCATAAGCTATCCTTCAACGTGTATGCTGGATTTCATCCTCTTCAATCGGTCATTCATCTAGATTTTTTGAGTGAAAATCCCGACCTTAGATGTGGTGAATTGAGCCACATCCCAACAATCTCCACGTTGGTGAGAATTCACCAATCCTCCGGAGATAACTGTGACAACGTCCTTCACCCCATCGGCAGCTCCTCACCTGTGTGTATAATGGCCGCCCTCAGCCTTGCTCTTCCTGCTCCACCTCAGCATAGGTTGCTTCCTCTGCATGTTGCCACTCTTTTGTGACTTCACTTTGCTGTTTGCAAAGTTCCACACAATCAGTAGATGTCCTTCCTTTTGCTTAATCTTCTGCTCAGTTCTGGCGAGAGTCCTCTCCTCTGTCTGTTCTATGTAAATAGAACAGGACTGTTCTCTGCTGCACCTCTGTGCTTTGCTGGTCCAAGATTCCTCGAGAAAAATCCTCCTGCGTGCTGCTGCACCTTTCTATCTTGATCAGCAACTAGACCGTGATCTGCTCCCACAGCAAGACACATCCAGCCTGTTGTATGGAACTCCTCTTTGCCGAGACTGAACTGCACCTCAGTAATGCAGATCTGATCTGGTTGCGTTGCAGCCCTTTGGCTGCGCCTCTCTGAATCTGTTGCTGCCAAGACCAGACACCTTTTGATTTTGGCGTTTCCTCTGGCAACACCTTCCTGCTGTAAGATTGATCTCTGCAGATAACCAACTGTTTGCAAACAACTCCTCTCTAACATAGCGGCACACCTCCACGTTGAGAAGTCCCCATTGTCATTGTGCTGTATTCCGATCTCCCACAATTCCCTGGTCTTCAACCAAAGCTATTGATACCACTTGTTAGGATTAAATGTGCAGAATAAACGAAATCGAACGGAATAAACAAGCACAGCACAACACAATATTTTACGTGGTTCGACCCATCCGGCCTATGTCCACGGAGCGACAGAATATCTTCACTATGAGAGAAAGAATACAAGTACTATATAATGACGCCATTGAGTCTAGACCCCAAACCCGAAGTACCGAGCCCTTTGTACACCCCTCTTTTTACCACTCTCATACTTAAAAGAACCCATCTTCTGTCCCACTCTCCTCTACGCTTCCTGCGCTCCCCGAGCACATCCCAATGTGCTCCCCGAACGCGAGGCTGTGTCTTTTTCCATGGTGTGTTCCCACACACCCATGATGTGTTGCTGCAATCACCCTGGGTACTTCCTTCTGAAGCCTCTCTATGCATATGGCTAAGGTGCCATTTCCACGCGTACCACCAAAGGCCCTTCACTGTGCAGCAACCCTCTCAGCTACATCTTCCTGCCTTTGTCCCTTATATGGTATGATCCCACACACACTACTCGCTCTCTAGCGTGTGCTGTATATATTCCTCTCAGCACCGACCCACCACCTGTCGATAAGGAAACCCAGCCTGTTTTACTCTAGGAAATGAGTATGAAGATCTAATCTAATTAGATCTCATGCAGAACTTATGTAAGCCGTGTTCCACCTATATGTTTCCCATTTAGAATAGAACCCATGCAAATCTAAGTGGGTTGTCAGCTTGCTGCCAACAAGGCACAAGCTATCCTTCAACGTGTATGCTGGATTTCATCCTCTTCAATCGGTCATTCATCTAGATTTTCTGAGTGAAAATCCCGATCTTAGATGTGGTGAATCGAGCCACATCCCAACAAACTGCACAGAATAAACCATGGAAACCTGCCTTGCTCTCATAGGAGGTTTAGTTGCAGGGATCAAATCTGGTTTGGATATCAACTTGTTTTCTTTATCTTCTATTGAAACTACTAGAATAGCCCTCCTCATTTGGCTGGAAACTGAAGGTGGCAGTACGTTGGTGATTCTACTCAAAGGTGGTCTCGACTTGGATGGAAACAATGGTGGCTTTTTCTCAGTTTGGGCGGCGTTTTGATCCTTGCCAGAAGCTCTATTTTCCTATTGCAATATGTCCTTCCTCCCATCTTGCCTCAGCTTCTCTTCCATCTGTTTGTACTTGAAAGAATCAAGATGATCTCTTTGTTTACGAGTAGGGCCTTGTTCATTACCTCGAACTCGAGTGGCAAAATTTAGTCAGCAAAGTGTCTCTCCCAAGTCTGTAGCACATGGGCTGATTTGAACAGACATCAGAGTTTTGCAATCTCCCCTCTGTATGAGCTAAACTCACAAATATTATTGAGACACTGCTTCCCATGTGGATTCCAGTGGGCTTGGACTTCTTGACTCGGGACCACTTTCTAACAAGTTTCATGAATTTACAAAATTTAAAATTCAAACTCCAAAAATTATTAACATAATCCAAACTCTTATAGCTGGATTTGAATTGTGGTAGTTTACAATAATTTTCAAATTATGTGGCAAAATTTACACACTTTCCAAAATAGCAACTTTGGCCCCGTTTCTTCAATTTTCTTTTCATTCTCACTTCTTTTCTTGAATTTCTCCATATTTTCTAGAAAACTCCAAAATCACATTTATAATACAAGATAAACTTAGAACAAGAGCTAACTAGTCTAATATTCAGGGGTAAAATTGTCATTTTATCAACATACATCACCCCTGAACCCCTATCCCTCTTGTGCAACTTGTCATCTCCTTGCTTGCTAATGTATTCCCTGAGGACCTTCCCCAGGCCTTCCACCCATGTGAGAGGTACAACATGCATTGATCTCATGCCAAGTGTAGCCCTTCCAAATAGGGCTCCAAATAGAATGTCTCCAGGTGAGAATGCAGAATTGAATAGGCAGGTGCAAGACTTGATTGACAGAGGGTTCATTCGAGAGAGTTTGAGACTTTGTTCAGTGCCAACCTTATTGACTCCTAGAAAGGATGACAGTTGGCATATGTGTATCAATAGCTGGGCTATCAATAAAATCACAGTTCACTATTGTTTTCCCATCCCCATGCTAGATGACATGTTAGATATGTTGGCGGGAGCCAAGATCTTCTCAAACTTGACCTCCGCAGTGGTTATCACCAGATACAAATCCATCTAGGTGTTGAGTGGAAGACAACATTCAAGATGCGTGTGGGATTGTATGAATGGTTGGTCAGGCCTTTTGGCCTGTCCAATGCCCCGAGTACCTTCATGCATGTGATGAACTAGGTGTTGTGCCCTTTCATTGGGCATTTCGTCGACTACATTTTGACATGCAACTAGGATAAATTGACACATCTCGACCTCCTTAAGCAATTTTTTGATGTATCGAGAAAAGAACAACTATATGCAAATCCCAAGAAATGTACTTTTTATTCTGACAGTATTACTTTCTTAGGGTATGTTTTTTCCACAGATGGCATCAATGTGGATTCGTCAAAAGTGAAGGCTTTTCAGGACTGGCTAGTGCTGAAGACCATTACTAAGGCCTGAGGATTCCACAGCCTCGCCTCATTCTATAGAAGATTCGTCAAGGACTTCAGCACTATCATGATACCTTTGATTGAATGTCTGAAGAAAGGGACTGTCTAGTGGACCCCAGCTACTAAACGAAGCTTCAATCTTGTGAAGCAGAAACTCTCCACTGCCCCTATTCTTGCCATGTCCGACTTCAACAAGCAATTTGTGGTTAACTGCGACGCATCACATGTGGGTATTGGAGCCATGTTAAGTCAGGATCGTCGGCCAGTGGCTTACTACAATGAGAAATTCCATGGTTCACAGTTACACTACTCCATGTACGACTTAGAGTTTTATGCCATTATTCAGGCATTGGAAACTTGGCGGCATTACCTCATTAGCAAGCCCTTCATGTTGCATTTTGACCATCAAACACTCCAGTACATCAATGGCCAGCACAAACTAAACTTCAGGCACACAAAATGGGTTTCATATCTCTAGGAATTTACTTTTGTTGTGCAAAATAAATCAAGTGAACAAAACAGGGTGGCCAATGCCCTTAGCCGTCACACTACTTTGTTGAGTTGTATGCAATCAAATGTAATTGGGTTTGATGAATTTGTAAAATTGTACAAAAGGGATTCAGACTTTGGGGAAGTCTAGCAAGGATTGCAGCTTGGACTTGTGAAAAGCTACCTTATTGATGAAATGTACCTCTTCAAAGGCTCCAGGCTTTGTATATCAGTCAGCTCCTTGCGAGATAAGCTGGTACAAGAACTGCATGGCAGTGGCCTTGCAGGGCATTTTGAATGTGAGAAAACGATGGCTGCATTGCAAGAAAAATACTACTGGCCCAGCCTTAGGAAAGGTGTCCACCAGTTAGTCAGTAGTGTCCACACATGCCACACCGCAAAAGGTCAATCATAGAATTCCAAGCTTTATACCCCATTGCCCATACCAGCAGGACCATGCGAAGATGTCTCCATGGATTTTGTACTTGGACTCCCCTGCACCCACTGGGGTGTTGACAACATCCTTGTGGTAGTTGATCGCTTTTCTAAAAGGGCACATTTCATTCCGTGTAAGAAATCAGCAGACGCCACTCGCGTTGCTACCCTTTTCTTTTGAGAGAGGTAGTTCGGTTGCATGGTATTCCCAAATCCTTTGTGTCGGATAGGGATACCAAATTCATGAGGCACTTTCTTTTGGAGACGGTTTGAAATAGATTTAAAATTCAGCAGTGCATATCACCCCCAGGCTGATGGACAGAGAAACTGGTCAACAGGACCCTTGGCAACTTGCTAAGAGGCCTGATTGGTCGCAAGCCCCAACAGTGGGACATGGTTTTGCCTCATGCCGAGTTTGCTTACAACTGGTCTAGGAGCTGCTCCATTGGATACAACCCATTTGACGTGGTCTATAGCTCAAATTCGAGTTCTGTGCTTGAGTTTGGTCCCTCTTGCATCAAAGGGTCCTATGAGCTAGTTGGCAGAGATATGGCGCCTCCACAAGCAAGTTCTTGAAAAGCTTGCCGCCAACAATAACAAATATGTAGATGATGCCAATCGTCACCGACAACAAATACGATTTGATAAGGGTGATCTTGTGTGGGTCCACTTGAGGAAAGAGAGATTTCCTACCGGTACATACAACAAGCTCAAAATGAAGACCATTGGGCTGTGTGAAGTACTATGATGCCTCAATGGAAACGCCTACAAGATCAAGCTACTAGAGGATCTCCATATCTCGAACACCTTCAACATGGCAGATTTGAAGCCTTACATTGGTGAGGAACCACTTCAGCCACCGGAGAATGAAGTCAACTCGGGGTCGAGTTCTCTTCAGGAGGGAGGAGATGATGAGGACATCGGGGACAATTCGGCTTCCGAATTGGCCGATTCAGAGTCTTAAATGGAACTAGATGAAATCGAGCAGATTGCCTTGGCTTACATGGAACATTTCGACAACGTCAATATACATTGGAAACCAACCAGTGAGAGCTTCCTATTTATTGGATTAATGCATGCGGGACCCAACAATGACCCAATTATCCATTTAGACCCCCTAAATGGCCCAATTGTCCGAACCCATGGCCCAATGACCCTCATACCCATATCCACTACTCCAAACCCTAGTCTATCTCTACGAAACCCTACATATTTTCCATTGGCCACCACCAACCCCACAATTTTGTCCTCTTAGACGAGTTTGGGTAAGCATGGAGTTTGAATTTCAAAAGCCTAAGTTTTCTCCAAAAACTCTCCTTGCTTACTCGCCTAGGCTTAGCGTGTTTCTTCCTTTTTTCTTATTAGTTGCTGATTGCTTAGGTGTCTCTTTTATTAATTTTGATTTGTCATTGTAAACAAACATGGCTCCACATGAGAGTCCATCCTTTGTGAGTTTTAGGAAGTCCCATGCGATGGAACATTCAAGTCCATTCGTGTAGGGTTTTTTTGTCTATGGGTCCTTTGCTGCAAAATTTGGCAGCACCCCATATTTGGAATGAAATTGAAGACTTCAAGTCTAATTTGAGGCCGAGTGGTGTAATTCTTTGTTTTATGTGTTTGATTTCTTAATTAGAATTTGCATACTCTGAGTAATTGTTTTGAGTTATGAACATTTAATCTCACCTGGCGTTGCATGTTTTAATTTTGAATCGGCTGTAATAACATTGAATTATTTGGGCTTGCTCGCATTTGACGGACCTATTTGTCGTCTCTGGCAAAAAACCATTTAATTATCATTATTCGGTTTGGATTCCATAATAATAGCACTTTGGAATCCCATATTTTTCCTGCATGATCGAGGCACGATCGTGTAACCACCTTGATTCACATCACTTGACTACAGTAAATACATGGGATCTTCAATCTGCTGTGTCATTAATCCACTGTGAGATGTGGGCCTTCTTCTTCCTTCACCGTTGATAAACTTTGTACGTTGAGATGTCCGCAACACATTTTCTTAGGTTAGGTGGATGAGTTGAAAGTGGAGGCCATTGGCAGTTGGACTGTGCCGAAGAACCTTTACAAGGGTAGGAGATTTCATGGGCTGGGATCCTTCTACCGCCGATTCATAAAGGGACTCTAGTACAGTTATGGCACCTATCATTGACTACATGAAGAAAAGCGTGTTTCAGTGGACACTTAAGGCTGACGAGCGTTTCACGTTGATCAAAAGCTACCCTACTTTGAAAAGTAGTTTGTGGTGGACTGATACTTTTGATGTGGGTATTGATGAGGTTTTGAGTGAAGAGTAGCGACAAGTGGCCTTCTTCAACGAGAAGTTGCATGGGGCTGCGCTATGGTATTCTACTTATGACGTGGAGTTTGATGTCATTGTTCAGGCCTTGAGGCATTGGAAACACTATCTACTTCACAAACTATTTGTTTTGAGTTCCGACTACGAAGCTTTGAAGTATATCAACGGGCAACATAAGCTCAACTCCAAGCATGCGAAGTGGGTTACCTACTTGTAGGAGTATACTTTCATTGTGCAACACAAGTCTAGGTCGTCGAATAAAGTTGCGGATGCGCTCAGTGGACGTGCAGTTTTCTTGAGCAAGATACGAGTCCAAATGGTAGGATTTAACATTCAGTGAGCTCTACAAAGGTGATGCGGACTTTGGGCAGATATGGGAGGTCGTTCAAGGTGGTCCTCTTGACGATTACTCTGTGCAGGAAGGGTATTTGTCCAAGGGATCCACGCTATGTATTCCGGCTTGCTCTCTGAAGGACAAGTTAGTCAAAGAGTTGCATGGCAACAGGCTTGCAGGGCATTTCGACTTATTAGGGGAGAAACTCTATTGGCCAAGGATCAGGACAGATGTAGGTATATTTGTGGATTGTTGCCATCTTAGCCAGATGGTTAAGGGCCAATTACAGAATGTCGGTTTATACTCTCCATTGCCAATTATAGCGGCACCATGGGAGGATGTATCCATTGACTTTGTTCTTGGACTTCCTCATACACAACGCTATGGATAGTATCTCTGTGGTGGTTGATCGATTCTCAAAGATGGCTCACTTCATCCCTTACCGGAATACTACAGATGCATCACTTGTGCCGGCTCTATATTTTAAAGAGGTGGTGCGGCTACATGGTATTCTGATATCCATTGTGTTAGACCAGAATACCAAGTTCATGAGCCATTGTTGGACAACCTTGTGGCAACGGCTTGGGAATGAACTCAAGTTCAGTAGTGCCTATCACCCCGAGACAAATGGTCAGACGGAGGTAGTGAGCACGACTCTTTGAAATTTGCTAAGAAGTTTGATTGATTGCAAGCCAAGATAGGGGTACACCATTCTACCTCATGTTGAGTTCGCGTACAACAGGTCAGAGAATCGTACGACAGGACACAACCAGTTTGAAGTTGTCCACAATTCCAACCCTAGCAGTGTACTTGACTTGGTTCCGTTGCCATCTAAGGGACCTAAAATGAAGCAGTGGAAGATCTGGTGGCAAAAATCAAGCGGTTCCATCAACAGGTATGACGAAGAATAGAAGAGAGGAACCTCTGGTACCTGGCTAAATGCAAATAAGCACTGCCTGTATGTGGTGTTTAATGAAAGACTTATTCTGGGTCCACTTAAGAAAGAGAGATTCGCCATTGGCACTTAAAACAAGCTTAAAATGAAGACTATCGGGCCATGTGAAGTGTTGCTGAGAATCAATGACAATGCTTACGAGGTGTAGCTTCTAGATGACTTGAACATCTCGGATGTCTTCATTGTTGCGGACCTAAAAGCCTATAAAGAAGACGAACCAGCCGTATAGGACGACGATGATGTCAGTTCAAGGGTGAGATCTTCCAGAGAGGGACTAGACGATGGGGACATCATGGAAGATGAGAAGATGAGGAAGAAGATGAAATTCTCGCCATTGTCTTGAAATTCTATAAAAATTTTGATCACAACAAAAGTGGGCGAAATTGTCTAATTGGGGCTCCAAAATGGTGAATTTATTGCATATGGACCCTACCCATCTGCCCGGGGCCACACTAAGAGCATAATGAACACCACGGGAGGTGTTGCAAAGCCAAAACCGTAGCTCCAAAAGAGATAAGAATTTGAGTGGGTTGGTGGCTCCAAATCTTACATCTAAGGGTGGATGGCCTCTAGACTCTCTCTATCCCTCATCAAGCACAACATAGATTCCTAGTTGGACTGGGTTAATATGAGGTGGTGCATGGGAGGTGGATGAATTTGATTGGTTGGACCAAGACAGTTCCTAAATGACGTGTTTTGATTGGTTCTTAATTTTTTATTGCAGTTTGATTGGTTAATGCAATATGGCACAATTCTAGTGTAGCACAACCCTGCTCACGGCCAATGGGCTGTTTCTCTCTCTCTCTCTCTCCCCCACCACCTATAAATAAAGGTGTTGGCTGCTATGTACCACTGATGCAAAGCGGGGGACGCTTAAAGGCTCTTTCCCTTATGCTCATTAGGATTTCGGGTTCAAAACTCTTGCGTGTTTTGAAAGCCTTAGTTGATTGGAGTTTAAGCAATTGGACTACTTCCCTTAGTTCGATGACACACAATGAGGCAACAACGAGGAAGAACAGCAAGGCGAGGCAAATGAACACTGCCTCTGCACATTTAAGTCCAACACAAGATTTTATCAAACAAACTGTCAACCATTCATCATAGAACCATCGGCGCTGTAATGAGTCGATACACTGAAGAAAACATATTGGACGATTATGCTACTGTTGTAAACATTGCTGAGTCTGAATTGAAGCAATGAACAATCTGAAGATCATTCTGTCCGAACAAGATGCGGCCATTCTCAAAGCAGCCAATCCCTGCCCAGAATTTTTCTGCTCGCTGTTACGAAAAAATTCATAACAGAAGCTATACATATCCGAATCAAATGTTTAAGATATCGTTGGAATGATAACTGACAGATGTATCAACTCTGTAAACTTCATAATTTTCTGGGTATGTTTGGTTTTTCACAAAGGCTCTGCAATACAGAGCTCAGATCCACTCTGCAGAAATCTTACAATTTTGTGTCTGTTTGCGAAAGCTTCTGTAACTTAGGCTCTGGAACTCAGATCTGGTTGATTCTTTTTTCACTGGATAGATACCTGATTAATCTATTCCCACGAAAATTTTATAATTTTCCGAGTCCAACTGACCTGGGAAAAAAATCTGCAAACTTGCGATAAAATCTGTTCTACAGGAAAATTTCCAGTTCTGCACATATTTGTTAAATCTGCTGTAACTGGAGTTCTGGAACTCAGATTTGACTGATTCATTTTTCATTGGACAGCTAACTGATAAAGCTACCCACACGAAAAATATCAGATTTTTCTTAGATCAACTGATACTTGAAAAACTTCTACAACTCCACGTTCAGATACATTCTGCAGGAACTCTGCAGTTATGTGCATGTTTATCAAAACTGCCATAACATGAGCTGTGGAACTCAGATCTGATTATTCTTTTTGCATTGGAAATCTCTTTAATAGGCTATCTACACCAGAAGTCTCAGATTTTTCCAAGTCCATTTAGTATTTTTAAGAAGCTCTGCAAGTTATGGGTTTATGGAGAAACAGTTCTGGATCTGCTGTCTTCTTAAAAAATGATCTCTTTCAAAAATCGCTGGCTGATGTTTTCGAACAACAACAATGCTGATCTTAAACATGGTTTCTGGGGTTTTAATGAACAATGATAATCCAAGGTTCACTTATCATTCTGTCAACCACGCAATACTGTTCATCGAACTGGTTTGAGCACAGTTCTAGAAGGCAAACAGTATCTATGGAGATGGAAAAAACCATATCACTCTACATGTTCTTTCTTCTCTCTGATCTGTACTTGTCCCAACCAATGGTATTGAACACCATGGCCAAGACCTGTATGAGAGTGTGAAACCATTACAGATCTGGTCGATCCATACATGAATCGTCCCAAAAGAAAAAAGATTACAACCGGCTCATAGAATCAGCGGTCGGAAATTTCTTGTACACAGATCGTTGTCCGGGAATTTCAGTGTCCAGAATTCATGCGTATAATTAGAACTCAAGCCTAAAACAATATTGAATATAATCCATGGTACTAATCTGGGTTGGATCAGAAGATCCGAGTTGTATTCGACCGAAGCCCCTCTAGTCCAAGCTTGAAAAGTTCACAAGTCCACACAATTATGAAACTTGAAAATTGGAGGGGAATATTCTTTATTTCTTGGTGGTCGAGGCCAATGAATACACCATTTTATAAGTTACAATGCATCAAAATATTTTGCAATGGATGAAATTCGCCCATGCTAAAAATATCCTATGAAAATGGAAATGAAAACTAGCGAAAGACCTTCCCAAATGGACATGCTCATGTAGCTGCCAAGTGTGTTATAGTTGGACCAATTAAAACAATCTAAAATGACACTGGACATCCACTGGGATGACACTTGGATGGTCCCTATTCATCTTCTAAAAATGCATAAGAAATTCCCCAAAATATCACATATCTATGGGGTGGCAAGGTTGGCTTGCCAAGACACCTCCACACGCCATTCCCTTTTGGTTTTCACGCAATGGATGGCTGGGGTCCTCTTGAGGAGAAAAATTAAGGTGTGGGCTACCAAGGAGAGGAAATGTAGGGTTTCATGCTTTGGGACTCAGGGTTAGGGAAACCACTAATTAGGTCAATGTACATCATTTGGACATTTAATTGGCTCACTTCGGTGTTGTTTGGGGCTAAACCAACAAAATGAAAGGTCTAATTAGATGGTGTCCAATTGGGATTGCCTGAGTCAAAACTGTCCATGTAGGCCAAGGCAACTTCCTCCACTAAGTCCAAGTCTATGATGCTTGCATCAACCACACACGAATTTGGTTGGAGAGCTATTAGAAAAAGAGACAGATCTCTTGGGAATTTTCTAATAAGTTTTGTTTTCTTTAATTGTTAGTTTCTTTTTTGTTTTAAATTAATTTTGAAGCATGCATGTATCCATTAAAATTCTGCATTAAATCATTTAAATCTGATTGGTGTGATTGGATTTGCATTTTAAAATTTAATTCAAGCAAATTTGAACCTAGTTTAATTGGAAACTTGGTTTCACCATGGGTCCTGCAAGTTGGCAATTTCCCAATGGTATTTAGGGCTTTTTCTATTCTTCCGATGAGAAGTTAGATTTGGTTTGTCATTTTGAATTGAGTTTCCGGTTGCCCAAGATTGGGGTGAAATTCAATTAGCTGTTGGAAAGGACGGGAGACTTGAGGAACTCTGTGAAATTCTATGTGGTTGTGTAATTCAGGTTCTCTCAAGTGCCTAGTAGCTTAAGCCGGGTTCAAGATCGTCATTCCTTTATTTGAAGGCTTAGAGCGGTTTCCAAAACTGACCTTTGCTTTCATCATTCTAGTTTGTTATTGTGAGGTCCAAGAAGTCTATTGATGAAAGCTATGATCGGTTTTATGGCTTACCTAGGTCTTCAACATATAAAAACAACAAACTAGAAATCAACTTAAGTTATGGCGTGCTTGAGAAAGCCTGAATTGCATAGTCGATTGGAAAATTGAAAAGTTCCTCAGATCTCTCTCCCTTTCCAATGCCAATTGATGTTTCAACCCAAATCTGGGCAAACAGAAACTCAACTTGAAAATAATCACCTAATCTCGATTTCTTTATGGAAAAACAAGAAAAGGCCCAATTCTCACTGGGAAAATATGAAATTCCGTTACTAGAGTAATGCACGACCTAAAGGGGGGGTGAATAGGTCGGTTTTCAATTTTAATTCCCTTTTAAAATTTTCTCAACCGATTTATGCTTTAAGTAAATAAAATATTCAATCCATGTATTCAATCACATATAACACAAATATTTTATAGTGGTTCGGTTTCAACAAACCTACATCCACTGTCAGACTTCCCAACTCTAGGGTCATCCCAAATATACTATGTAAGGGTCTCACACCCAAATAGTACAACCTAGTTTTTTATAGAGGTTCAACCCAATTGGTCTAATCCTCTACACCTATTTTTTAGAGTGGTTCGAACACACTGTTCTAATCCACTTTACAATGTTTAAAATAAAACAAGAAAACTTACCTTGGGCCTTAACCGTTTTCCTTTAAGCTCTTTCTTCTTTACTGAACCTGTGTGCTCCTTTCCATCAAATCGGCATCATCAACGTATTTATCGGCACAACAGTAGGACTTGGGTATGACTGGTTTTAGTCCTATATGAACACTTTACTCTTCATCAAAATTGGGGTTGTGATTACCCAAACATCCACTAAGAAGGATGATGAAGAAGGTGTATAGAGGGAAGGCCGAATGATCACTCACTAGTTATCTTGTTCCTGAGTTTTTTCTGTGTGTATTCGGTGTCCCTTACTAAAGTCTTACTGTTATCTTATAAGGCAGATTAAGTTCTGCAGTAAATCACGCCTGCGAGGCCTCGCTGCTTCTGATGAGGCCTCGCCAGCGGTAATTTCTGTAAAGACAGCACACGTGCAATATCACCTATCCAGACAGATCAGCCAGATACCAATCAGATATCAGCCACCTCATCTCCACCGTGCATGACTTGCAAATCATTTATCTTTGCCATTAATCAAGGACTCGATGGGAATATTGTAAGGTGGATTACAAATCATGGAGGTGCCTTTCCATAATTATTATGGACAGCTCCCCAAGGATATTCAAATTCAAACTTAAGAGAGGTGGCAACCCATGTGGTTAATTTTATTTACCATAATAAGCTTCCAATAAATTTACCATAATTACCTCTCAATTAAACAGTCACAACTTTTAATTTTCTAAAACTGTAAGAGACTGAGTCAGCTCGACACAGGGTCAGCTGCACTCAGCTCAGCATAACTGGCTGCGAGGCTTCGGCAGATTGCATGAGGCTTCGAGGCTGAAAGTCACTTATTCACTTTATTTTCCAATTGACTTTTAGGTATTTGACTTAGCCTAAGGTCTCCTATGGTTCACTTACCTGTGTGCGAATACTGTATTTGGTGTAGACGCTTCAACTTCATAGTAGATCTTCTTATTCATCCAAGGCAAGTCCAACTTACTCACGTAATTGACAATAAGGGTGACTCGGACGAATCGGGGCACTTACAATCTCCCCCTTTGTCAATTTCGTGACAAAAACCTAAGATCTACCCATTACATCAATTTCCCAAAATTACATATTCACGCATGACCACTCCTTAACCAATAAATTACAATAATATTAAATCCTCTAATATCACACATATCTCCCCCTTAACTTGTGCCTATAAAGACAATCAATTTCCCATTTTCCTGCATACAAAAAAATAGATACTGGTGGGACTTGTATGCTCCCCCTCAACATTAGTACATTATTTTACTCCCCATTTTTGTCAAGAAAATTGACAAAGGTAAGTCAAACATAAACAAGAGATATGCAAAGTAGTCAAGTAGATGCAAATATTGAGCACATTAAAGCTGATATGAACATAAAGATAGCAAATGAGCAACTATAATGCACAGTAGTCTAGCATAACCAACATAGCAAGAGCTAGTTTAAATATTACAGACCCAAAATGTAGTTTGATGATAAACAAAATAACCAGAGTTTTATAAAAAGGTCTTCAATCCTGAGGAGATGAGGGAGGAAATTCTGCACCAGTTCGACGGCACGAATCTGTATTCTGCTGGAGAGAGCGGAAGATGCGCCGCATGGAGGTTCTGACATAGACAGAGAGCTCCTGATGTGATACAGGAGACGATCTTGACGCTTGCTCAAGTCAGAAAGAAAGGATTCTTGACGCTTTTCCATCTCTGCAAATCGCTCATCGAAATACTTACGATCAATAGAATGCGAAGGACTGGTAGTACCCTTGCGAGTCCGGTGATCAGTAGAGGGAGCAGAACTGGGTGAGCCTCTAGAGGATGGGCGAAATGAGCCGATACTTTTCTCAATGCCGGTCTTTGTCAGGGGTCGTACATTGAGAGGAACTTCTCCAAGATAAGGTACCATTCCGAAATGAGTACTTAGGCGTGTAATGAGATAGCAGAAGGGTACAACACTTTGGGCAGAGGATTTCTAGAAACGTTTAATATGTTCACAAATCAAGGAAGGAAGGCAAATTTTTCTCCCCATAGCCACAGCATACAAGATATTGATCATGTGGTCACTCAGCTGTGACTTGTTCATCAGACGAGGATACACATTGAAAGTGAAGATCAGATGTAAGATCTTGTACTTGGGAAGGAGAGAAGAGGAGTGAATTGGGACTTTTCCTTCTCGTTCGATACCACCACCACAGAGTTTGCTAATAATTTTGTGATAGTTTTTTGGGGCGACCTCATGTCGGGCTGCAGAGATGTCCCCACCTTTAAATAAAGGGATGTTCATGAGCTGAGAGACCAGCTCAGGTGTGACAGTGAATTTTTCTCGATTGGAGAATTTGACAATGAAGGAATGAGATTGACCATCGAGGGATTTATGGATGGAGGAGTACATACCCTTTACCATAGAGGGATAGGCATTGCCACCCCAACTCAGAATGTTTTCCCAGCCAACCTTCTGAAGTACTTTGAAGGTATTGTATTTTTCAAGGTCTGGAAGATAGCATGTACGTTCGACATTGAAATTTTTGAAGGAGTGTTCCTTCGGGACAGACCTGAAAAGTCGAGCACGGGGAGGATCAGAAGGGGGTGAGGATGCATCAGATCCTTCAATATGGATATCAGACGAATGAGACCGTCGGGATGAGCCAGGAGAGGGACGAGTAGAGGATGAAGGAGCAGAGACAGGGGTTTCCTGAGGAACATCCTCTGGTTCTTCTTCGGAAGAAGAGACCGTCACAGACACTGATGGGAGAACCCTATCAGGGTTTTTATACGCCCGTACTTTCTTTTGTCTAGGCGGTGGAGGAGACAAATTGGGGGCGGATGATGACGCATCATTACTCCTCAAGGTTCTGCGGGTATGGTGTCTCTTGACAACCGTAGTTTTCCTAAGCACTGTTGCCGATAAAATCGAAACAAGAAATAGACGAAAGAGGGCTATACCAGAGATGCAAGAGTACCTGAAACCGAAAATCGAAGGATCAAGACTCCGAAAGAGAAGATGATGATCGGAAGTAGAAAGCCCCAAAATCCCCTTTCCTTTCGCGCGATGCCGACTGTGGAAACCCTAGCTCTAATGGAACTCCTGATAATGACTTGAGTGAAGTTTTAAAAATAGGGGACCACAAAGAACTCGATGGCGAGGGCTCGAGTGAAATCACGAGGCCTCGTTTACGGTGCTGTTAAGCCAAACCGAAAAAGGAAGAAAATACTCGATGGCGAGGGCTCGAGTGAAATCACGAGGCCTCGCTGACGGTGATGTTAAGGCAACTTGAAAAATGACTAATAGAACTCAACCACGAGGCTCGAGAGATGACACGAGGGCTCGCTGACAGTGATGGTGAAAGTGAAATACAGAGCCGAGAACATATAACTAAACCCCTTTTTTTTGTTTTAATTTAATTAATTTTCTTTATTTTTTATTTTGAAATATTATCTCCACTGACTGATCATAGTATCAGAAATATTTAGGATACAGTACACACCCCAATTGATTTTCTCAGAGCAAGAAAACGAATTGAGTCAAGTGGTTTTGTCATTATATCAGCCAATTGATTATCAGTGGAAATATATTTGAACTCGATGGTTTTCTCTTCAACTAACTCTCGAATGAAATGATGTCTAATGTCTATATGTTTGGTTTGAGAGTGCTAGACGGGGTTTTTAGAGATATTTATGGCACTTGTATTATCACAATGGAGAATCATTGTTCCTCCTGTCATGCCATAGTCGACGAGCATTTGTCTCATCCAGACAAGTTGAGTGCAGCAATTTGCTGCGGCTATGTATTCAGCCTCTGCAGTCGAAAGAGATATGGAAGATTGTTTTCAACTATGCCAAGCAATCAGATAGTTTCCAATGTAAAAACAACCCCCACTTGTAGATTTTCTATCATCTAAGTTTCCTGCCCAGTCTGCATCGGTGTACCTCACAATATGAAACGATGTATCAAATGGGTACCAAATTCCATATAAACATGTTCCCGATACATACTTTATGATACGTTTTACTGCTTTTACGTGTGATTCTTTAGGATTTGCTTGGAACCGTGCACATACACCCACACTAAAAGAAATATCGGGTCTACTAGCAGTCAAATACAAGAGATTACCTATCATGCTCCTGTACATGCTAGGATCAACATCTTTTCCATTTTCATCTATTGATAATTTAACAGTAGTACTCATGGGAGTGTTTGAGTGCTTACTGCCTTCAAGTCCAAATCTTTTAACAAGATCTTTGGCATACTTGGATTGTGAAATGAAGAACCCATCATTAAGTTGTTTTATTTGTAAACCAAGAAAATAATTTAGCCTCCAACCATGCTCATTTCAAACTCAGATTTCATAAGATTGGAGAAACTAATAGCAACTTGTTCATCAGTGGATCCAAACACAATATCATCCACATATATTTGAGCTATCAGTATAGCTTCATTGGATTTTCTAACAAATAGTGTTTTGTCAACACTTCCCCTTTGAAAATCATTATCCAATAAGAACTGTGTAAGTCTTTCATACCAAGCCCGAGGAGCTTGTTTAAGGCTATACAATGCCTTCTTTAATTTGTAGACATGACTAGAGTGTTTTTGATCCATAAACCCTTTAGGCTGCTCTACATAAACTTTTTCATTTAATAAGCCATTCAAGAATGCACTCTTGACATCCATTTGAAAAAGTTTAAATTTCAAACAACATGCAATGGACAATAAAATACGTATAGACTCAAGACGTGCTACAGGTGCAAACGTCTCATCAAAATCTATTCCCTCAATTTGTGTATACCCTTGAGCAACAAGACGGGCCTTATTACGAACTATTGTCCCATTTTCATCCATTTTATTTTTGTAGATCCATTTGGTATCTACTACATTTGTATTTTTTGGTCTTGGCACCAAATCCCATACATCATTTCTTGTAAATTGGATCAGCTCTTCTTGCATAGCATTTACCCAATCTTCATCCAACAATGCTTCATTAATATTCTTGGGTTCTAATTGTGAGGTGAAGCAAAAACAGCTAGATATGTTTTCTAGTTGCTTCCTAGTTTTTACTCCCGTCATGGGATCCCCAATGATGTTTGACATAGATGTTTTTTATTTGGTTTTAGTTCAATGGATGTCGAAGACGAAGAAGGGGGATTGTCAATTT
Source organism: Chimonanthus salicifolius (assembly GCA_013350335.1). Lineage (NCBI taxonomy): Eukaryota > Viridiplantae > Streptophyta > Magnoliopsida > Laurales > Calycanthaceae > Chimonanthus > Chimonanthus salicifolius. Next base: position 58,135,875 of record CM023533.1, on the reverse strand, counting down.
GATTTGAAGATTGATCCGCCTCATCTATAGGTTCATGTACATCCGAAGACTAGTCATCAAAAGCCACATTAATGGATTCCATTATGGCACCGGTTCTAAGATTTTTAACTCTATAGGCTCGGCTAATGTTAGAGTATCCTAGGAAAATTCCTTCATCACTTTTCACATCGAATTTTCCCAAGTTTTCACGATCTCTAAGAATATGGCATTTACTACCAAAAACCTTGAGATACGTACAATTTGACTTCCTACCGGTCCATAATTCAAATGCTGTTTAATATAGGCCAGCTCTTAGATAAACTCTATTTATGATATAGCAAGCGGCATTTACAGCCTCCGCCCACAAATTTTTCGGTAATTTCTTACTGTCTAGCATGACCATTGCCATATCTTGGAGAACCCTATTTTTCCTTTCGGCCACCCCATTTTGTTGGGGTGTCTTAGGAGCTGAGTACTTATGATGTATACCATGTTTTTCACAATATTTTTGGAAACGGTGATTTTCAAATTCACCCCTATGATCACTTCTAATTCTATTTATGGGTGTTTGTTTTTCAATTACAATTCGTTTTGCAATAATTTTAAATTCATGATAAGCATTAGATTTTTCTCTAAGATAACCTACCCATGTGTATCTAGTGTAGTCATCAACAATAACCATGAAATACATCTTTCCTCCTACACTCATATGCTGGGTTGGTCCAAGTAAATCCATATGTAGAAGCTCAAGAGGTCTAGTGGTAGTCACAACATTTACTTTCTTATGGGCTGCTCTCACTTGTTTACCCTTTTTACACTCACCACAAAATGTTTGAGCTGATCTACTTATCTTGGGCAGTCCTTTAATATGTTCACTCAATTTTGACAGATCTTTGAAATTTACATGTCCTAGTCTCTTGTGCCATAACTTAGCTTCATTAAGTTTAGACAAGTTACAATGATTTTTGTTAGGAGTTGGACAGTTTTCAAGAGCATAACACTGATAAGAAGTTTTCAACCCTTTAAGGACAGCTGCACCTTCATTGTTATAGATTTGACAATCATCCTTACGGAAGGTAACATAATGGTCTTTCTCACATATGTGAGATATACTTAAGAGATTGTGTTTAAGACCATCAACTAACAACACATCATCTAAGGTAAGGGAATCATTTAATTCTAATGTCCCTTTCCCTACAATTTGAGCCAGATTTCCATCCCCAAAAGTAACCGAACTTCCATTAAAATCTGCAAGGTTGGACATATATGTTTTATCACTAGTCATGTGCCTTGAACAGTCACTATCAAGATACCATTTTGACTAGTTTTCAACCGTTAGTGCTGTATATACAATTAGACTTTTGTACTTGGGGACCCATTTGAATGTGGTTGTGTTTTTTAAATTTCTAGGGACTGATTCTTGAAGATTATATTCGAATTTTCTGCTCATTTTTTCATTTAATGTTTTGTTCAATTTTTGAGCCAAATTTTCACGGTAATGATGTTTTCTTTTTTCTTTTTTATATATTTGCACTTCAAATTTTTTCTGATTTGCTTTTTCCCATAAGTTTCTTTTTCTAAGTTTCCATTCAAATCTGAAGTGTCCCCTTTTAGCACAGTAAAAAGAAGTGATATTTGATGGTCTAGAAGATTGACCTTTAACAAATACAGTTTTGTTCACTATTTTTACATTGTCTTGGTTGTATCCAAGACCAGTCTTATCCCCATAAGTTTTACCCGATTTTAGTAATCTTTCTAGTTTATATTGTCCTTGGGTAAACTTATTTTCAAATGCATGAGGTTATGCATGAGGTTCACTGCTCCGCCACAAGTGTTCTCCCGTGCCGTACAATTCTCTTGCAAATGCATGAGGTTATGCAACTATGCTGAACGATGCATCCCATCCGGGCATATTTAAATGGCATAGTTATTCAACAATAATATATAAATCCTACATCAAATTGAATCATGCATTTCATCAAGCATATTCATTTAACAAGGATATTTCACAAATAGCATTTCACTCTACGTCATAATGAATCATTCATCACATCTGGGCATATTCAGTTAACATACTTATTCCACAAATAACATATAAACCTCAAATCAGGTTAAATCAGTGAAACAATATTATCACAATACACAAAGCTAATACTGTAATATCACGGGCATAATTAATGCATATTTACATGGTTAACGTATAGACAATAATAGTCTAACAATGCTATAATACATAAACACTATAAATATTACGAATAAATTAACATATCTTTACATGGTTAATATATAGACAATAACAGTAGAACAGTGCCATCACATATAAATACTGTAAATATCACAAATAAATTGCCAACAATGCTATCAAGACTATAAAGCTGTAAAAACACAGTATTACAGCCGAATAATAAAAAAACTGTAAAATTCCCAATATTACAGTCTAGCAATATCCAAAGTTGTAAATTTGCAATTAATGAAAGCTGTAAATTGTAGAAAATAACAAAAGCTGTAAAATTCCCATTTTTACACTTTTATCTTGTTTAACTACATCCTCGACGTTCAAGAGTCCAAGTTGGAGACTCGTGTATATAACACACTCATCCAACGTTCAAAGTCCAAAGTCCAAATCCAAAGTCACTGCTGGAGACTGGTGTTTACAACAAACTCATCTAGCACTTAAAAAGCATATTCATCTCTCATGCACATAATTGGGCCCTATTAGCTTTTAGACGGCTAGGCTTCAACTCCCAGATACTATTTCATGTTTACTTCGGTATCTAGAATCGATTATACACACTCCCTTACGGGTAAACTATATTCGGTCTCGTTATATTGGTCCCATTCACATCTTCTTCAATTTTTATCATGAGTCCATAGTCTCATCATTGCACTTAGATTAAAAACATCAATTTTAATGTTGTTGATGCAATATCCGATGCATTTCAGAAAATAAAAGGTATGGTTGAATCTCACTAAATATGAAAGTAAAGAAGTGACTGAAAACATGAAATAAGGCATGTAAATAAATGCACGTAAACAAAGCATGTAAATAAATACATAAAAAAAAGCCAAATAAAAACGCATCTAGTCACTATCGGATCCTTCGAGCAGAGGTCTCGGATCATTCAACATGTTCGAATCATCTGAACAAAAATCTCCAATCTTCCAAACAGAGAGGTTGGGATCATTCGTGCAGAGGGTTTGGATATTTCAAACACGGTTTGAAAACCATCCAACTAAAAACAGTTGATTTACAACCTTTTAATTGAAATTTGAATAAAAAGAAACCATTTTAAGAAGATAACTCAGTTACTAGTCGGTCATCGGATCATCTGATAGCTGGTATTAGATAGTCTGATCCATCAGATCTTTCGATAGATGGTATCAGATCTTTCGATAGAGTGTCGTTCTGCACAGAAAAGTTGCAGAACGCCGGAAAAATGGAAATGGAAACCCATTTTTGGGTTGACTTTTCTACAGGAAATCTAAATCTAACCTTACTGATGGTAAATACAGTCAAATTAGGGTAATTTAAAAAATACACATCAAAATTTCACTTAAAAATTGACTTAGATTTAATCTTTCCAAATAAAAGTGGAAAAATTCCATTTTCAAAACTAACATTGAACAGTCCGTTTTCTTCCAATTTAAAGCCCAATTTTAGTTAAAATCGTTAATTAAGCTGTTAGAAATGAAATAAGGAAGAAAGAAGTATCTTTCCTCAGAGTTTAAGGTCCAAAGGAGGAGAGAGAGTGTTCTCGGCCTCTCTGAGTTTTGTCCGAATAGTAAGTGAAGAAGAAAGAAAAAGGAGAGAGGGGATGGCAGTGAGTGAATGAGGGGGCAGAGAGAGAGAGAGAGAGTGTTCTCAAGAGAGGGACGATTGGAGAGAGCAATGGAGGTGAGTTTTATAGAAACCCAGTATAGGGTGGTTGAAGGCAACAATCATTGGAGGAACGACCATGAAGGCCTACGGTTGTTTGCTGTAGAAGAAAATGGGCCGGTTCGACTGGTCTTGTTCGAGGTTTACTAGGCGCACTTCTCGAAAGGGTACTTGGAGGGGCCGACTAAAAAATTTGACCTTATAGAAAGGTTCAGAATACTAGAGATAGGCTAAGGAATAATTTTGGTTTAAAATAGAAATCAAAAGACACTCGAGTTAAAACAAAAACGATGTTTCAAAATATAAATGGGTAAATAGACTCGGAATCTAGAGATAGGCTAAGGAATAATTTTGGTTTAAAATAGAAATAAAAATACACTCGATTTAAACCAAAAACAATGTTTCAAAACGTAAATCGGTAACCAGACTTCGGGACATCAAAACGTCGTTTTGAAAGTATGGGTAGTTTCTAAAAATTAAGCACAGTCTCCAAAAATCGTTCTTTTTTAAAATAGAAGTCCGGAGCTATTTTAAAATAGGGACTTTGCAAAATGTCCTGCAAAACACGATTTTTAGAGAAATCGAGATAAATCGAAGCGGGTTTCGAGTTCTCATATGTTTAGCAAATTGGTGGAAACAATGTATGCACGTTTCAATGTTTAACCACTCAAATCTGTGATTTTATTCCACGTTTTGAGTCGCTATTCACAGTTTCCAAAATAAATAAATGCAACATTATCCACAATAGTGAAAATTACTATTTTCCCCTTTTGACTTCAAATAGTCATATCTCGAGCTCGCGAGTTCAGATTGGGCCAAACGTAGGCTCGTTGGAAGCCCACAGGGCGATCTACGCATCTAACCGGTCTTTAATCAAGATCGGAGTCCTTAAAACTCATCGAAATGCGTGATCAGGGGACATGTCATTACATCGAAGGCCTTGCAGGCCATTTTGGGTGTGACAAAACGTTGGCGGCTCTTGAAGAAAAGTTCTTCTGGTCCAATCTTCAGAAGGATGTGAGTCAGTTCGTGGGAAGATGCAACATTTGTCAGACTTCTAAAGGCCAGACCCAAAATTCGGGCCTTTACACTCCATTACTTGTACTTCTGGCCCATGTGAGGATGTATCCATAGACTTTGAACTCGGGCTTCCACGTACTCAGGGGGGTGCTGATTGTAACTTATTCGTGGACCGATTTTCGAAGATGACCCACTTTATACCTTGTAAAAAGTCCACCGATGCTACTCACGTTGCTACCTTGTATTTTTGCCAGGTAGTCCATTTGCATGGTGTGCCTAAGTCCATTGTTTAGGACAAGGACACCAAGTTTATGGCCATTTTTCATTGTGTCTTTGGAGAAAGCTAGGAGCTGAGTTGAAGTTTAATAGTGCTTACCATTCCCAGACTGACGGATAGACAAAAGTGGTCAGGAGGTATCAGGGAAACTTTCTCCGGAGCCTGGTTGGTCGCAAGCCGAAACAGTGGGATGCGATCCTGCCTCATACCGAATTTGCAGATAACAGGTCACCAAGCCGCACCACCAAGCACAACCCATTTGAAGTTATGTACGGCTCCAATCCTAGTTTTGTGCTAGATCTAGCTCCCTTACCATTCAAGGGTCCAGCAAGCCAATCGGTTGAAGACCGAGTTGCTGAGATTCGATGACTCCACAAAGAAGTGTAGGCCCAAAACAATGAAAGCAATCGAAAGTACCAGGTAGCAATAAACCGTCACTGGAGGCAGGTATGGTTTGAGGAAGGGGGCCTAGTTTAGGTCTATTTGAGGAAATAGAGATTTCCTATCGGCAAATATGACAACTTGAAGATGTGGAACATTGTGCCTTGTGAGATCCTACGTCGCATCAATGGCAATGCAGACAAGGTCATGCTGTTGGACGATCTCAACATCTCAGACACCTTCAACGTGAGAGATTTGAAGCCTTACCGTGGTGAGGAACCTCTTCAAAGTGGAGAAGAGCTTAAGGTCAAGTTCTTCTCAAGTGAGAGGGACGATGAGGGGCATCAAGGCCAATGACTCACATTAAGTGGACTCAGTGGACCTTGACCATATTGAGGAAATTGCATTGTCATGGATCACATTGAACGTGACAACCCTCATTGAACACCGTCCAATAAGCCAGTCCCATTGGCTACCACAAGCCCTATGGCCCAATTATCCCTGAATGACCCAATTAGGCCGACCCAATTAAATCCGATTCTACCCAACCCATGCCTTACCCTAAATCTCTCTTCTAGTTGCCACCACCAGAATTCTCTCAAAAAGCAACCTAGATCGTCCAAACACTTCAAACCTCACATGGAATGGCGTGTGAACAAGCATGGAAAGTCAACCAAGGACTCGGGTGTGTGCTAGCTTGGAGAGGATTTCTCCATCTATTTTTAGCTTTTGTGTTTTTTAGAATTGATCTTAGCCCTTGAATAAGACATGTTGGCACTTAGATTGATTTTCATTGGTTGTTTTGTAAACACAAGGATTGCTCCCAATGAGAGTCCAATCCCTGTGAATATTTGATCCCTTATTTTTTTGCTAGTTAGCTAAATCAACTCTCCAAACTTGATGTGGTCAACCAAGCAAGGATATGGTTTTCTTAGCCTATATAACGCATGTATTTTCGATTTTTTGAGCAATGCATAATATACAATTTTTAGAGAATTTTGGAGCTCAAGTTTGAGTGTGTTTTGCAAGGCTTCTCAAGCCAAGGACCTGGACTTAGGTCCAAAAACAAGTAAGTACCATGGTCTTTTGAATTATTGTTGTCTTATTGGTTCTTAGATAAAGTGATTCATCTTATTTATCTCTCAGATCTCTTCTATTTTCATCCATTAAAAATAGGCTTTAATCTAAAATCCAATAAGCACACATAATTCCCTGGTAGCTTGTCATCACTGGATTCGTTCGTCAACTCGTGGCAAGGCAGAGCCCATTCGTAAATACTCGAATGGCTGCAAATTCTTTGATGGGAACGTCAGTTGAATCCATTTATCCTGGCATGCTTTTGTAAAAGTGAAAACCCGCCCCAAGCCTGCATCACAATCACTGCCAAATGGACCCCACGATTTCAGAGAATCCCATGCAGCATCATACATGTGCTGTTTATAGGAATATCTTTCCCTCTACATCCATTGTAACCTTGAATGTATCTTAGTTGTTGCCCATCTTGCTGAATAGGCATAAAAAGTAAAGATATCAGATGACCCCAATAACCAATAAATAAGAAAAAATTAAAAACCTATTTGATATGATTGGATTTTTTTTTTTTTTTTTCACAATATATAATCAAAAAGTGATGATTAATAATATTTTGATCTTAAGTGGGAAAAGAATACCTGTTTAGTTATTAGAAGCAGGCCACTGAAACCATCATAGTATTATAGTGGCCATTTTCTAAACGGGCATGAAAAATCACATGAAACCAATTATCCATTTATAAAAACTTGAAAAACAATTGATTACAGAACCGAACAAAATTTCCCATTAGATAAAAAATTTGAAAAATCATTAATTGTTATTGTGATGATTGGATTGTTATTCGTTTTTAGATAAACAAGAAGAAAGAATGATTAGGCTAGGGAACCTGCGGCAGTTCAGCCTGAGAGAGCTTCAGATGGCCACTGACAATTTCAACAGTAAGAACATTTTAGGGACAGGTGGTTTTGGAAATGTTTACAAGGGAAGATTGGGGGATGGCACTGTGGTTGCAGTTAAGAGGTTGAAGGATGTTGGTGGGTCCTCTGCGATGAGAGAGCTTCAGTTCAGAACTGAGGTAGACATGATAAGCCTTGCAGTGCACCGTAACCTGCTGCGGCTCTTGGGCTACTGTGCCACTTCCAGTGAGAAGCTGCTTGTCTACCCTTACATGTCCAATGGAAGCGTCGCTTCACGGCTCAGAGGTATTCTAAACCCAATGATGATTGTTGTTCTCATAGGTTTATAAATTGGGAATTTGGTTTTCTGAAAAAACTTATGTGTTCCATCAATACATTTGTGTGTGGTGTTCCTCGGGCTGAAACAGAACTCTTCAGAATGTCTAAAATCAGCCAGAATAAAATTCATAAGGAGTTTATATCAGCCAATGCCTATGCCATAACACCATCATCGTCATAGCCACAATCCCATCTAAATGCTTGTGCTATAACAACAGCCAATAAATGAAAGCAGTGCCCTTTGGGTTGGTTAACACAATACGTATTAGTCAATAGGACCACAGTTGTATCATCATTTCTATCCATTCACAAGTATACAGAATTGCACTACCCACTTAGGCATGTCTAATGCAAGAAGCAATCAGCTCTGGTTCACTTTTTAGGGTTTACTAAGTGCACTTATTAGGTGTTTTGGATACTTGGATGAAAAGGGTTTAATAGACCTTGCATAGATACTGTTTTTCAGGTGAAATTAATGTATTATGCTTTTTATATGGATCTAACTTTTAGGAAAATGAATTTACATCTAGTGGGCATGTGCAGATCATGCATTTGTTGAAAATTGAATGCAAATGGTGGAAGTGAATTGTCCATTTTCATTGATATTAGATGCCTAATGGATAGGCAGTATACTCTTAAAAAGAAAAGGAAAAGCAGTAGAGGAAAAAATACTACACAGATGGCATTAGTAAATTGTTTTAATCCCCCCATCAGATTCAGATCTGTGGGCAGGGCATGAACTTGGCTTGTTTTGTTCATATGTCGCCTGCTGGTCATGGATTGGATGGTTAGGATTGCTCATTGATGTGAATCATAAATTGTGTAAACCCATCCACAATAGTGCCCCACCTCTGAATTTTCCATTCACTCTAAATCAACATAGTACTCTAGAATGAAGCAACTTTCTTCAATTGTATTCCGGATGAACCCGAAGCATCTTACCATCTCAGGAATTGAGTGGACCAGAGGCCAGATATTTCTTATCTACACATGATGTCACCTTAAAACTCACACATTGGGTATCTGTCACAACTCTGAGACACTGGACAATGGACTTGGCCCCAATGTGTGAGTTTTAAGGTGACATCATGTGTAGATAAGAAATATCTGGCTTAATTCTAGTGGTGCTTTGGTCCTGCCATGCAAGGCATAGATCAATTGGACCTAAAAATAAAACATTTAGATAGTTAATCAAGTGCTTATTATTGCAACTATGCAAGTTTTAGATTCAGGTCAAGCTGCCATTTCAAAAGAAAGTTAAATATTTGTGGCCTACCAACCTACCAGACAATTGGTTTTTCTTCATCAAGAAGATGGGGTCAAATACATTAGCAAAGTCAACCCTTCCAATCTAAAGTGCTTATAGTGAAAACCCCATTTGCATGTCATTTTTCAGACATTTCATGTCATCATCAGCGATATCTCAAAGCAATTTATCCCATAATCTGAGGTTGACAACTTATTTGAGTACTATAAATTGTATGAGTAGCTCCCCATAAGAAGGCCTTGATGTGTCATTTTCTTTTGGACGTTTTCCTTATCTAGAACCACCAGTGAAACTCAACCCCAGATACACGATGAACCAATCATATAGGTTACCCCAAGTTAACGCTTGGGCTACTTTTTGTCAGCAGCCTATGGTCGTCACAACTAAAATTATCAAGCCCTGAGACTTAAAAAGTTCAGTCAGGACCAAAGCATCACTAGACTACTGGGCTCAATTCCTGGATTAGACAGGCCTCAAGTCATATCATCATTGTAAAAGGCTTTTCTTTTTGAGGAGTGATCCATAATTGAAGTTGGCAAATTATTTTTCTAGGCCCAACTTATGTAATGCTCAAATGACTTGAACCTGCAACCTTTTTAGTTGCAACGATAAACATTTATGAACTATGCTACAAATGGGCCTTATGTGAGACATTAACAAAAAAGAAGAGAAAAACAATTGGTACAAGCCTGGCCCCAACCTATGGACCTAAATGCTGGCCTGTATCATGCTCAAAGTAGACCACTACTCAAAGCTTTCCATTTGATTTGTACGCCTATGCCAACCTCACACTTAAATTCTGTAACATAACTTTAAGGACATATACTTCCATGTATGACCAGCACAACCGGCACTTGACTGGAATTCAAGGAAGAGGATAGCATTGGGTGCTGCTCGTGGCCTCCTCTATCTTCATGAACAATGTGACCCGAAAATCATCCACAGGGATGTGAAAGCTGCTAATATACTACTTGATGACTATTGTGAAGCAATTGTTGGTGATTTTGGGCTGGCAAAGCTGTTGGACCACAGTGAATCACATGTGACCACTGCTGTGAGGGGAACGGTTGGGCATATAGCTCCTGAGTACTTGTCAACTGGGCAGTCATCGGAGAAAACTGATGTCTTTGGTTTTGGAGTTCTGTTGCTGGAGCTAATCACAGGTCAACGGGCACTCAATTTTGGAAAGGCAGCCAACCAGAAAGGTGCAATACTAAATTGGGTAAGCAGGATCTTTATCTACAGTTCCTTCAGTATTTAACACTGTTTTTGATGAAAAGATTCATATTCAATATGCAGTATTACTCAATATTGGTTAACACTTGATTGATTGTATCTGAACCCAAGTTATCTACGTCCTATCACTGGCAATTGGCATCATTTATTCAATTATCTGACAACCAAAAATCTAGGTACCAAAGTGGGTCACTTTGGTGGGAGTCATTCATGAACCTGACATGAAATTGGTTTCCTTTGACTGTAACAAAAGGCAGTTCTTGTTCTTTCGTTGAATGCATTGACTTATTACTGTATGAAGGATATCTGAGTTGGCTCAAACTAAAATAAGGGTACGTTAAAATGGGTCACTTTGGTGGGAATCGTTCATGAACCCTGACTTGAAATCGGTTTCTCTTGACTGCAATGAAAGGCATTTCTTGTTCTCTCCTTGAATGCATTTGAACTTTTTACTACCTGAAGGATATATTGATTGGATGAAAACTTCACCAATCCACTGTTTTGATAATTTAGAAGTGTATAGACTCCATGCTAGGAAAATGTCCATTTGCTCATGCTTGAACGGTTTATGAACTCAATAGGAAGTTGATGTATGTTTCTCTCTTCCTATTTTCTGCATAGGTTTTTCTACCAATGGATCGAGTGTTTCAGTTGTGTAGCTCTTTTATCTACTTAAGATTTCTATTCATCCAAAATAAATTCTAAAAGAAAATTAGAGTTACTAATCTGACACTAACAATGAATCCATAATATGTATTGGGTTTGGAAATTGTAGGTAAAGAAGATACATCAAGAGAAGAAACTGGATCTTCTTGTGGATAAGGACCTTCGTGACAATTATGACAGGATAGAAGTAGGAGAGATGATTCAAGTGGCCCTCTTGTGCACTCAACATCACCCTTCTCACAGACCCAAAATGTCTGAAGTGGTGAGAATGTTGGAAGGTGATGGTCTAGCGGACAAATGGGAAGCTTCCCAGAAGAACAATCAAATGGCACCCCAAAATAGCAATACTAAAGATACACACGAAGAGGATTATCTCACTGCCACTGTTTTCTCTGTGATGGATGATGATGATGGGCGTGATGTTGAAGCAATGGAACTCTCAGGTCCCAGATAGATATCATTTTTCAGTGTTCATAGATTTAAGAAAATGAAAGTATATAGAGCTTCTAGGTTTTCATGGTCGGTATAGTAAGGCATAATGTTTCAATTGCTAATTTCATGTCTTGATATTCTTTTCTTCGTTTAATTTTTCCCTCCACTTGCACATTCTGATCATGTAAATTTTTAGTGTTTTAACATGTTCTGCTTTATCATTGTAGTTCGTAGATTGTACATCTAATTTAGGAAAGTTTGTTTCCTTTTCTATTGCATTTTGATATTAAAGAGGGCAAATAGAATTAGGGAAGATTGGGCCCAGACATAGAACCTCACTACGTAGATGACCTAGTATTAAGATCAAACAGGTCAATTAATCAAATGGGTCATAAATGTAGGAGATCATTGGACAGTTGGCATGGGATGTGTGTATGAAGAGGAAGGGGAATACGGAGGGGAAAAGAAACTGCATTTCTATTTAGAGAACAATAAATTTTAGTAATAAGAATAAGATCTTCAAATATTCATTTATTTGTTGATGTGCTCTCATATTCCCTACACAACAATGGTTTGAATCTAGGGATGCAACTTGGGCTGGGCCCAACTCATGCCAAATTAGATTTAATCTAAAATCTAATTTGAGCGGTATACTTAAAATCTATAGGTTTATTTTTCATTTAAAGTTTATTTGTTTGAACAATATGATGAGTTGATTAGTGATAAATGTAATAGAATTAATGGCTATGATGATGATTTATATTCTAGAAAAAAGAATTTTCGTTCAAATGATAAATACTATCTAAAATTTGTACACTAATAAAGAATAATTAACATTTAATGTTACAAATTAATAGTAGTAATTGATTTAAATTAAATTGAGTAAGGGCTCAAAAGTTTGAATATCCATATGGGCCCTCATTTATTTTAGAACTTCAGCCTGACTGAATAAATCAGGCCCACATGGCCCGATTTGAGCAAAGGCTTGTAATCTGGGCCCTAACCTGTATTGACTTAGTTCCTGACCCAGCAAGCAAGAGTTGCACCCATATCTGGATAACCAAACCAGGTGCAACAACGGAGTTGCACCTCTTCAATCTGTCAATTAGCAAACTCTTCTTTCAATCATGGGATTTTTAAATATGATGTGTGCTATTTTGAGGCCACTTCTTTCACCTAGTGACCTGGTTGAAGCAATCACCATCAAATGTATACGGTGAATGATTCTAATTCAACAAATTTAAGGCATCAGAAGCTAATGAAAGTCTCTTTTTGTTACTAGGTGTATGATGTGCAAGTTATAGCACGATCTCACTTAATTTTTTATAGTGATAATAACAATAAGAACAAAAAACAATAATTACACTAACAATAACACCATCAACAACAACGATCATCATCATCATCACCAAGAACAATAATAATAATATAAATTATAACATTATATAGTTAAATTAGCCAGTATGGTTTTTTTAGAAAAGGAAATATTATGCAATAAGTAGTGTTATTGGTTCGTCTTTTGGATTGACCTGTTGATGTAACCTGAAAATTCATACACTAGGTCAGGTCAAGTTGGCTTGTGGGTTGAAGAGTGTTTAGGCGTACAATATGGATTCGATTGGGTCATGGGTCATGTCATAAATCAGATTGTGCTTGGTTAGCGCAGTCCATGACCCAGGAATCAAGTCGTGGATCAAGTTATAGGTCGAGTTAGATTGACCATGGATATTGGGTTGAGTTACTTGGGTCATAGATTGTGCTATGGGGGCTTAGTTGGGTCAATGATCAGATATGTGACTTGGATCAAGTCTTGGGTTGTGGTTGGATTGGTTATTCAATCATGGATCGAGTTGGGCCATAGTTAATTCATAAGTTGGGTTATAGGTCTTGAAATCCGTAAGTCGTAAAAGTTGCTAACTCCTCCTTATAAAAAAATATTTTCTCTAAAAGTGGAATATTTATTTAAATCATAGAAATTATTTTTCATTTCCACCTTTTTGTAATAAATATTTGCACAAAAATGTATAATATTCTCTAATTGATTATTACTCATTGTCAATGCGTTGTTTTTTAATAGAGTCGGGCAGTATTTGTGTAATATGATACCCCACAAAAGCTCAACTTTTACAGCGATGGTTGGACAGAACAACACAATAATGAGCTACCTTGAAAAATTGGGTGGTTAAAACAATTTCAAACAATTCTATCTATTTTTATATGAGTGAAGCATCCCTTCCAGCCACCTATTTTGATCTTCCCCTACTATCCTCTCGCGTCCTGGTCAGAGATTGCAATTCCCCCGTGGAAAAGGTGAGGCATAAGATTAACGGTTGGACTTCTAACTACTTTTCCTATACGAGCAAGATTGAGCTATTAAAATCGACCATTAGCAGTCTCCATTTTTTCTGGGCAAATTCTATTTTGCTCCCCAAAGTTTGTTTGTATGAAATTGAGAAAATAATGCGTGCCTTTTTATGGGGTTTTTATCATACTCATAGGAAAGTACATATGGCCTGTTGGAGTAAGATCTGTATGCCTAAGATGTCACTGGGCCTGGGATTGAGATGTATCCATCGCACCAATGCTGCGTGCACGATGAGGGAGCTATGGACCGTCAATGATAGAGCTTATAGAATCGATGGGTTAAAGCTAAATATATAAAAGGGTGAAGCATTTGGGAACTTCCCATAACTCGATCCTCATCGTGGGGCTGGAGATTTATTCTGAATGTAAGAAACAATGCCAAATCCAAAATTGTTCACACCATCCACAATGGTTGCAAAAGTAAGTTCTGGCTAGATCTCTGGGTAAAACCTGGTTACATTCTTGCTGAAATTTTCGTTTTTGGGCTGTTTTTAATATTTCTTTCAGAAGGAAGGAACATCCCTGTAAGCAGGTTCCTCTCAAATGGAAAATGGTTGCTCTCTCCGCCGTATTTTGTTTGTTAGTGCCCCGGCTTGTCGAGTCCCTAAGTACATGTCTCGGGAAGAAACACTTGTTAAGAAGCTTGAAAACTCAAGGTGATTAAGATTAAAGATCATGCTCAACCGAATTTAAGCTCATCATTATGGATTTCACTAAACAGGTGTTTGGCCATAGATGATTTTAGGTGGTACCCATACCTTAGGAGGATCATTCCTAGGCTCAGTTGAACAAGTGGTAAAATCATAAAAACCTAGAGAGGAAGCTTGACAGTGAATTGGAAGTGAACTTAGAAATATGAATTAAGTTCACTGTCAGCTCGACCAGCCGTTCTCACCGACCCCTCGATGGAGACAGGATCGACCCATTGTGGTCAAAGATTGGTCGGCTAGATTCACAAAGATTCTGGATCATGGAACTGTCATTCTGGGTAAGTCTTTAATCGAGAGTCTCGTATGCACCGTGTAACGCCTCGTCCCGCTATGGGCGCGTTATCTCCGAAACATTTCAAAAGTCGCAAAGGAAGGTTAACGTGTCTAATTATTTTTTTGAAATAGGAGTATTACCTTCTGTTCACAACCAGAAGTTCAACAAGTCAAGAAGCATAACAAACGATCTTTGAATAACTGAACATATTTATACAGTCATCCAAATAAACATGTAACAATAAGTCCACACAAACTAGAGTCTCTCAAATTTAAAACATAAACATGAACAAAATGCTTAACCATCATCGCTCCTCCCCAGGTGCTTACTCAAAAGGCCCATCTAGCCCTTCCGCGATCGGGGTACCTGAAAGGTAAGGGGTGAGCTAACCAGTCCAGTGAAGAGATAATGCTTATCACATGTCAGCAATATAAGTGGATATTATACGTACGAATATAGAATATCATAATAACAAAAGTACTCATATGCATGAAATCCAATTACACCACAAAACAATAATACACTGACCAAAACCGAGACTTCATCTCTATAGCCCACATCGGGTCCTCCAACAAACTCCGATATCCTTATCAGTACCATTGGGAGACTAAAGAATACACAACTGCCTCACCCATACGAGCCATGTTAGAAAATCACCTGGACCATGCGCGTCTACAAAATACATAACTGCCTCAGTCACACGAGCTGTGTCGGAAAACCACCTCGACCACACCCAGCCACAAAATACACAACTACCTCAACCACACGAGCCGTGTCGGAAAACCACCTCGACCACGCCCGGGGGAGCCAAACTCTAGGGCAGACACCTCAACAGCTGGAACGCAACGGGGAGATTTGCATCCCCTATGGGGGTCTCAACAGTTCGAATATAACGGGGAAGTCCTCCCAACAACCAACTTCATCATATCATCATAAACATATACACATAAAAAATGTCTTCCATCTCAATACCCAACGGCACGCTGTCCGTTATGGGTTACCTCTCATGCATGCGCATGATTTCATGATCATGTATAACAACATATGCATGTTCTAATATAATTAACCAAAAATCAATGTCATGCTCACTATGCGAGTCAAAAGCACATAACAAGTTAGTTAAACACACATCTCTATGTCCGACATGATTGCATTTCTCTTATAAATAAACACTCAAAGTAACATCAATATAGTCCATTAAAGTTTCTCACAATAACATATTGTAGACAGGAGTGCACCCAAATAAACCCCTAGCCACATAATCATTCTCAATGGTTCACCCTTACCAAGTGGCTTAACAAATAGGGGGTTCCATTTGGATCACTTCAAGTCCGGAAATACATATTTGATAAATGCAATGCATGCTAAAACTGTGATAAGTCCCCTCACTGAGCGTGTAGAGTCGAAAAATCGGGAGCAAGCAAGCGGCTTGATGGGTTGAAGGAAGCTCAACCTGTTGAAACAATGAGGAACAAATAAGTAAAAGAGATAAAAAAGGCTGAATGGAGGCCAGGGTGAAAATGGGCCTGAATTGGGCTGGGCCTAAAACGGGCCAAAATGGGTCGAGCCAGGAAAAATGGGGTCGGGCCTGAAACTTGGACCTGCCAGAACTGGGCGGGACCAGAACTGGCTGGGCCGGACCAATCCTGGGCCTGGACTGGACCAGGTTCGAACCAGTCTGTTGGGTCGGATTTGGGCCAGTGGGCCGAGTCGGGGGTCACACACCCAGCCCAAGGGCTGGGTCAAACCAAAACCCCAACTGAGTCGGCTCAGGAACTCGATCGAGCTGACTCAGTTTCTCAGCTGAGTTGAAAAAGGGGGAAGGAAGAGGGAAAACTAGGGAAAATCAATGAAAAAAGAATAAAACCATGGAAAATGAAGGAAATCCATGGGAAATCCGAGAAAATTGAATAAGACTGCGGAAAAACAAGGAAAGCCAAGGGAAAATCTGAGTGAGAGGGAGGGGGAAGAGAAAGGGGAAAACATGGGTATCTGATTTTCAGTCAGATCTGGATGACGGCTAGGAAGGAGAGAGAATGACGAAAAGTCGAGCAATGTCGGAGTTGTAGCAGGGACGGCTCCGACACAAGGGTCTGCTGCACGGGTGGCTCAAGATGGCTATGGTTGTCTGAGCCGACCGAGGGTGAGAGAGGAAGGAGAAGGAGAAGAAAAAGAGTAAGAAGAAAAGAAGAGGCGTGACAGAGAGGGAAATCGAGAAGAGAGGAAAATGGAGGGTTACCGAGAGAGAGAATCGCAGCTGAGGAGCGCGATTGGGAGCGGCGGCACTGTAGCACATGCGGCTACAGTGTCGAGAGAAGGGAGGTTCTTTAAGGGTTAGGGTTTGGGGAATTATGGTTTGTCTCTCCTTTTTTTTTCTTTTTTTTTGGAAATAATTAAAAACCAAGGTTTTTGAAATAATTTCTTTTCAAAAGTAAACAAAATACAATGAAAGCAAAAACCCAAAAAAAAAAAATTCTCGAGTGCCAAACATCGAGTGGAAAAATGTGTGATTTTCAATAATATTTTTTATGACAATTTACATAATAATTACAAAATTAAAGAAAATGCCCTTCGAGTTCTTAAATTCGAAAACAAACAAACTGGGGTCCACCATGGAGTCCACAATCTTCTCATTTCCATTATGATCCCGAAAACAACTCGGAGATCCAAAAATCTCCTCAAAATCGGGAAAACTCGGAACAGGTCATTATAACACTACCCCCTTTAAAGAAATTCGTCTTCGAATTCCAAATTGAAGTCATACCTCTAGTCTCAACATGGTTGGAAACTATTTCCGCATCGTTGCCTCTGTAACACTTCGGAATTCCATCTTATCAATATTTACGGAATTTGCCATTTTAATTGTGAATTAACGGATATGAACCCTAGATGGGTAAGGTGTTGGGTCAATAGCCCAATTAGGACCCAACGGGTATGGTTTAAGGTTCAATTTAAAATAAATGGGTAAGGTACATTTAATTGGGTCAATGTTGCTATTTGGGTCAAAATGCTCAATTGGGACCCAATGGGTCGTGGTTAACTTGGTTGACCACCAAGTGAGTTCAAGCCTAATTAAATAGGGCTGAATTAAAATGGTAATGCAATATATCTATGAATAAGGGATATGGATTAAGTGGTATGCGCATGAGGTGTATGAGGATGACACACACACGCATACACAAAATCAAGCGTACAAGGTTTGTCCAAAAATGGGTTACACGCCTAGATGAGTTGGATTAGGCAATGACATCCGATTGCCTAAATCCAAATAAAGAAGATGTCTAAAATTAAATAAAGATTTTAGGAATGGGATATTGTGCATGGCCGTGTATGAGATATGCACATCCAAGGGGATGCGCTAGAATCTTTATAAAAGGGTGTATTTTTAGGATATATAGGGTAAGCATGAATCTAAATTGATTTGCAATCTATGCACACGGCTAGAGGTACTAAGGAATAGCAATTGCAATCTATGCACACTGCTGAAAGTGTTACTTGCTATTTCAGCAAGATAGGACCGAGTGAAAGAAATTATAAAAGATAGGCAGCAAGGGGCGCATGGCATACACACTCAAGGCCGAACTCTCCCTTTCTCTCTCAAGTCTCACTCTCGGCCAAAGAAGTAAGAAGAAAGGAGGAAGAGGCTAAGGAAGGAAAGGATCGGAAGAACAAGTAGGAGCGAAGGAAAACTGGAGGAGTCGCGGAACCGGTAAGTATTTTGATAATTTTGTTTAAAGAAAGGAACCACACCATGGCCGAACCCCATGGAAGAAAAACATTAGGGGAGGATTATAGCAATTTTAATGGAAAGATAATGAACCATAGGGTTCGGCCATGTTGTATGGCCGAACCCTATGGAAGGACATTGGTTGTGTTTAATGGATTTTGAAGGATGAAAATCATGGAAGTGGTTAATAATTTTATTGGGTTTCAAAGCATGAAAATTATAGATGTATGTTAAGGATTTTAAAAGAATTTAAATGGATATATGCATGAGAACCACCAAAGGACTTAATCTTGGTGGTATGATATTTTTAAGAAAAATAAGGAACCATAGGGTTCGGCCATGGTGTATGGCCGAACCCAATGGAAAGAAATTAAGGACTTTAAAGGGATCAAAATGATGCAAAAGATGGAGAAACGTGGACCTTGGGTTTGGCCAAGGTGAATGGCGGAACCCCATGAGGTCTTTTATGGACTTAAGTTGTTAAGGAATTTATATGGGTCTAATGATTTTTAAAGAGAACATTATGAACTATAGGGTTCGGCCATGGTGTATGGCCGAACCCCATGGCAGATGGTTATTAATTTAGAAAGGTGTTAATGATGGACTTTTGGATAAAAAAGGAAAGAACCTTGATTTATGGATTCAAAGATGATAATTGATATAATGGAGAAATTGGAATTTAGACATCATGGGTTTGGCCATGTGTATGGCCGAACCCCATGAAGCAATTTTATAGATATCATGTCTATGAATATCTTAAATGAATGGAGAATTAATTGGAGGATGCAAATATATGCTTATGGATTATGTTATTGGATTATGGATTTTTGGTTATGTTAGCCATGGATGGCAATATGGTAGTTAAGTAGAAATAATGGACCATGGGTTCGGCCATGGTGTATGGCCGAACCCCATGGGGATTGTTTTGTGGACTTTGTAGTTATCAAGGTTAAGTAATTGTTGTATAGGTGATTAAATTTATGAATCAAAGAAGGGCACAAAACCAAGACGGTGAGGTTCGGCCATGGTGCATGGCCGAACCCCACTAAGGTGTGTTTTGATGGACTAAGTGTTTAAATAAATTAACTTAGGGGTTAGAACCTAGTGAGTGAGGTTCGGCCATGGTGTATGGCCGAACCCCACAAGGATGTGGTTATGGAATTAGAACATGATTAGAAATCAAATGGGACATGGTTTTAATTGATTAATATATTATAAGGAAACGGGACCTCACAAGGTGTGTACGATCTTGTGCGGTTACCGGACGTGAACGCAAGGATACACTAGTGGTCATTGGTAGGATTCCACCTCTTTGAAACCATGGGTTTATGTACAATATTTTTGTCTTAATCTGATGCATTTACGTTGTAAAAGATATGTTTTCAATTGTGAAGTTTTAATGGTGTGTTTACATCATAGCATGTGTTTCATTAGCATCTCATGCATGGCATGGGGTGAAGGATATGTAACCGAAGGGGCCACACTATGTCGGGGCGTCCGAAAAACCTATGTGGGATACCTTGATGTGCTTTTCTATCAAGAAGAAACCGGAGGGGCCACACTCTGTCGGGACGTCCGAAAGACCTATGTGGGGGTACTTATATGTACTTGTGATGGGTGGGACTAATTGCATTTGACATCATGACATGGCATGGTTTATATGGTTTTTGACATTATGATATTATTATATGTGTTTTGTACTAATCACGTGTTAGCCCTAAATGGAATACCTACTGGGCGTGTTGTTCTAACGCCCTACTTCTACCCTAGTGGATGATATAGGAAACGAGGGAAACGCTGAATGTGAAAAGGGCCAAGCATAGGAGCTTGGATGCTTTTAGTTTTATATTGATTAAGTTACTTATGAATTTGTAATTTGAGTAACTAGACTTCGGGCATGTAATAATTTAGATAATTTGCTATGGTTGGATGTTTATTTGGATAATTATGTTATGTTAATTATGATTAAAGACTTGACGTACTTTGCTAACTAAAATGGAATAAAACTAGGTTCTATTATAATTCCGCAGTTATGATTTTAATTCTGCATGTTTATATTGTTATGTGTGCACTGTTTTCATGGACTTAGTCCATGCACACATAGGGTTGGCCAGTTAAGGGTCGGACTTTAGAAGTTCGGACTTACCTTGCGTCGTGACGTCCCGCTCTCTATCACTCTTTAAAAAAGAAAAAAAGAAATAGACTCTGATTTTCGAAAGGCATAGTGAAAAAGGGTGGGGTGTTACAGTTGGTATCAGAGTGAACCAGAAAGATTGAATCTTTCGAAGTGACATTAAGACGGTATCATGTCTCACTGACAAATAAGAATCCGAACTGACCGACTCTTCGGAGTCTACTGCACAGGGGTCGGATTAATTTACTTCGTTAGGCTTAGACGGAACATTCAATCTGAGAACAACAATGAATGATAGCAAAGGAAGTACAGTCAAAATAAATGGATTTATCAAACATAGTAAAATAGGATATATTTCCCCAATATACCCGAATTGAGAAACAAACAATAGATACATAGGGAATTCCCCAAAAAGAAAAATCAAGAGTGCTTATTTGGAAATTTCCCCAAAAATAGGAAAATACAAACTTTACGATGAAAACTAAGTCATGATATTTTTCGATGGCTTAGGAAAAATGCCTCCAAAGAGAAATACCCGACAAAACCAGAAAGGGAAGGAAAATGAGGTAGAAAAATTGCAACATGAAGAGGAGGAACGACAATCTCGACGTGAAGAGGAAGAACAACCATCCCACCAAGAGGAAGAAGAACAAAGTAGCGTGAATATACCGGTGGTGCCTCCTAACTACAAAACTTGGTTCAAGCGGTGGTCACTTTGGTGCTTCAACAGCACTTGAATGGGAATGGAACCACCAACAAGACCAATGATAGGAGCATGGTCAAGGACTTCCAGTAACAGCGCCCTCCTTATTTCAAAGGGAGAGAAGGGGCTGTCGGAGTAGAAAATTGGCTGAAGAAGATCACTCAGATCCTGACCCTACTCAAGATTTCGAGTCATACTGACAAGATTTTACTGGCCACGTCACAACTGATCGATGATGCCGGTAAATGGTGGGAGGTGATAGAGAAATAGCGAGCACTTCTTCCGGAAGGAGAGAGGACTGCGATGACTTGGGATCAGTTCTCAGCTACCTTCTTGGACCATTATTTCCCTGAGGAGGAGAAGGAGCGCCAGACCCAAGCTTTTTTATTTTTGGTACAAGGTACTATGACGGTGGCAGAGTACCACCAGGAATTTCTTAGTTTGTCTTGCTATGCATTCTATATGGTGGATACAGAGTATCGAAGGGCATGCAAGTTTGAACGGGGCCTTCGGCCAAGCATTAGGGCCAAGGTAACCATATTCAAGGCAGCTACATTAGCAGAGGTGGTCAGTAGGGCCACTATAGCAGAGCAAGAGATGGCTGAGTTAGTGCGTTTTGACAACCGCCGAGCTCAGAGTGGGAGGGATAAATTTCAGCCCAATAAAATGTTCCGACTGAACTTTAGCAGACCCTCACCATCCACTGGGTCAACGGGGGGCTTTCGTCCCAATCATCCCTCCCCATCTGCATCAGTCACTCAAGCCCCGAGTGGGGTGAACAACTGCTTTCATTGTGATCAGCCGGGCCATTTTAAGAGGGAATGCCTACAACTCAACAAACCCTCTTATTCCATGTAACACCCCTCCCTTTTCACTCGAAATCAGAGTCTATTTTTTTTTAAATAAATAAACAAGTGATAAGAGTGGGATATCACGACGCGAGCTAAGTCCGAACTTCTAAAGCCCGACCCTTAACTGGCCAACCATACGTGTGCATGGACTAAGTCCACTGAGATGATTCACACGTATTAAGTTTATAATTGCGAATTATAACATAAACCGATTGCAGTTTATAATAGAACCTAACTCTAGTCCATTTCTTTTAGATAGCAAAGTACTTAGTCATTTATCCAAAATTACCTTCACTTAATCATTCAATCAAACCATTCTAAACCATAGCAATAATCTCTAAGTTATTACATGTCCATGATAACTTAACAAAATATAACAAATAAAATCCATTCATATATCCAAGCTCCTATGCTTGGCTTCTTTCACGATCCTCGATCTCTTCCTTTCCTGTGTCATTCACTAGGGTAGAAGTAGGGCGTTAGACAACGCGCCCAGTAGGTATTCCAATTAGGGCTAACACATGGGTTAGTATATAAAATCCAGATATAATATACCATATCATACTTGAAAAACATCATATCCAAAACAATGTATGATAATAGAGATCCAATCATACAGATAAAAACTAGAAACCTTGCATGATAATAAAGATCATAATCATGCCGATTCAATGCCATGCCATGCTACCATATGCAATGAGTCCCACCTATCACAAACACATGTATCCTCTTGATGGAATTCTCCTCATCAAGGTATCCCCCATGATTGTTTTACGGATGCCCTGATAGAGTGTGGATCTCTGATTACAATACCCCTCACTTTACGGACGCCCCGACGGAGTGTGGATCTCCGGTTAAAATACCCCTCACGACTTACGGATGCCCCGACTGAGCGTGGGTCTCTGGTTACAATACCCCTCACTTTACGGACGACCCGACGGAGTGTGGATCTCCGGTTACATTCCATCCCTCCCATGCCATGCATGAGATGCAAATGCCAACATGCTATAGAATATTACAAAACATATCATGAAAATCCCATAATTGCAACATATTGTTTGATACCAAAATAACTTATCAAACATGAAATAAAATCATCATAAGTACATAATACATATCCATGGTTTCAATGATGTAGGAATCCTACCAATGACAACTAGTTTGACCACGCGTTCTTGTCCGAAAACCATTCACGACTGTATACTGCTTGTGAGGTCCCGTGACCTTGTTACATAACAACAAGTCAAACTAAATTCCCATTTGATTTATTGTCCAAAATCATATACACACCTTGTGGGGTTCGGCCATACACCATGGCCGAACCTCACTTATTTTGTTTTAGTCCCTCCTTTGGGTTCTTGAGCCCAATCAAACAATTCCATTGATTTATCCATTTATACATTACTCATCTAACCCACATAATAACCTAAGTCCAAAAACAACAATTTGTGGGGTTCAGCCATACACTATGGCCGAACTTGACCTATTTGATTTTATTCTTTCCTTTGATTCATTACTTCCTAATTTCTTAGTTAATCACTTAACAATAAATGATCCACCGTTGGTAACCACCTAATCCATAAAACCTTGGTCCATGAAAATCCATCTTAGTGGGGTTCGGCCATACAACATGGCCGAACCTCACCATTTTGGTTTTGGCCCCTTTTTTCAAGTCCTTTGATCTTTTCATTCCGTATTTACAATATTGCCATTAGCCTAGCCCTTGTTTAAGCTTTCATTTACTTTAATACATCATACATAAGTCTCCATTTTGATTTGACCAATTATATTACAAGTTGACCACTTCAAAAGAAACTAAGTCCACCAAATAACCATTAGTGGGGTTTGGCCATACCACATGGCCGAACCTCACCATATTGATTTTTGTCCATTTTTTATCATCTATCATGGCTTATTACTTACTTAATACTAAGTCCCAAGATAATCATATGTGATTCATTAATCAAAAGCATAGAACCATTAATAATTTCTAACCATGTTCTTAACTCCAATTAACCCATAAAAATGGTCCATGGAAATCCATTTTAGTGGGGTTTGGCCATACAACATGGCCGAACCTCACCATCATAAATTTTGATCCTTTAATCATTTTTAACTAAGTCTAATTGCCAATCCATTCATCTAAGCATTCACATATTAATCAACTAGCCCTTATCATCCACCATTGTCACTCCATTTAAATCCTTTTAAACCCTTTACAAATAAAATACCATACATAGCACTTGGTGGGGTTCGGTCATACACCATGGCCGAAAACCTCACTCTTTGGTTTTGGTGCTCCTCTTTCCATTCTTTTTGATAATCCAAATGCATCCAAGTCCATCAATTTTTCATTCATTTTAAACCTTAAAAACATCCACCACCTTCCATGATTACCATCTTTCACAACTCATTAATCACTAATGTTTCTTTATATGACCGAACCCTATGGTTCCTTCTAAGATCATGTTCTTATTTTTCCATAATAACATTTTAGGGTTCGGCCATACAATGGTCGAACCATACTCTTAAATCTTTGACCCTCTTTTCTAATTATAAAATTTGTCGAGCACTTACCGTTTCCGCGACTCCTCCAATTTGTCCTTTGCTCCGGCTTGTTCCTTTTCTTTCTTTCCTTAGCCTTTCCTTCCTTCCTTCTTATCCTTTAGCCGAGATTGATCTAGATGCACTCCTTGGAGTGGTTCGGCCATGTAACACCCACCCCTTTTCACTAAAATCAGAGTCTATATTTTCTTTAAAAAAAATAAAGAGTGACAAAGGGCGCGGGACGTCACGACGCGAGTTAAGTCCGAGCTTCTAAAGCCCAGCCCTTAACTGGCCAACCCTACGTGTGCATGGAACTAAGTCCACGAAGAACGGTTCACACGTAGAAGTAAGCTTGCGGAATATTAAACTAAATGCGGAATATTAAACTAAATGCGGAAATTATAATAGAGTCTATCCTACCGATTTTTAGATAGCAGGGAAGATATATTCATTTAATTACTAAAATACCTCAAAATCACAGTGTCCAAAATAAAATCCAAAACATAGCAAGTAATCTAAATTATTACATTTCGACGAGCTAAGCTACTCAAATTACATTTCCAAAATAAATCTTAAATAAACTAAGTAGCTCGCTTCCCCAAGCTCCTCGCCTGGCTCCTGTCTCGTCCTTCGATTCCGCCATCTCCTGCGTCATCAGCTAAGGTGGAAGTAAGGCGTTAGACAACGCACCCAGTAGGACTCCGAGTAGGGCTAACACATGGATTAGTGATAACAAGCCTATCGGTAATAACATAATGAAAACCATAAAATGAATGCCATGCCATGGGTGTCTTATGTCATGAGTCCCACCCATCATCCTTACCATTGTACAATGTCTTTTTTCCAATCATATATAAAATCCCCCTTGATGGGAAAACCTCATCAAGATATCCCCATGTTTGCTTCTCGGTCGCCCCGACGGAGCATGGACTCCGGTTATATCTCAACACATCAAGATATCCCCATGTTTGCCTCTTGGTCGCCCCGACGGAGCATGGACTCTGGTTATAGCACATCAGGCTATCCCCATGTTTGCTTCTCGGTCGCCCCGACGGAGCATGGACTCCGGTTTCTTTATTTTCCCGCCCATGCCATGCATGAGATGTAAATGCATTATGCTATGTAATATATATAACTTATACCCTTAATATATAATTCATAGCCTTTACATATAATGCATAACCTTAAAATATAATTCATAGCATTAACATATAATCATAGCCTTAAAACCCATCATAAGATAAATCATATAATTATCAAAAATAAATCAAGAAACCGTCACACAACACATAATCCATGGCTTACAAAAAGGTCGGAATCCTACCGAATACCGACTAGCGTCCCTTTACGTTTTCGTTCACGAATCCGGTTACCCAAACACGCACCGCTTGCGATGTCCGGTACCTTATTACATATGAATAATCAGTCCATGTTTTTAACCATTTAAGTCCATTAATCATACCTTAGCGGGGTTCGGCCTTACACTATGGCTGAACCTCACTAACTAGGTTTGTGGGTCCCATTTAATCCATTAATTATTTTAATTACATGAGTCTAAAAACCAGTCACCCTAGGCTTTATTTAGCCATACATAAGGTCATCTTTAAAACACCTAAGTCCATGATTAATCTCCATGGGATTCGGCCATGTACCATGGCCGAACCCATGGTTCTTCCTTTTTGGACCTTATTTACCATTTTGCCACTCTTCCTCCATGGTTAAGTTCTCATTTTATTCCTCTCTTCTTCGGCCCACAATTGATCCATAACTTGGATCCCTTAATGATTCATTAGCCATGACACATCATTATTAAAAATCAGCCACTTAATTACCCTAATCCCCATTCATTAATCACATACTTAGCTCCATACTTAGCCCATCAATTGGTTTGTAAAATGGGTCATGGGTTCGGCCATACACCATGGCCGAACCCATGATGTCTTTGTCCCCATTTTTTCCTGAGGCCTATTTACCACATTTAGATTCAAATAAGTCCCTCCATGAGGGGGTTTAAATCATACCTTTACATCATCAACTTTGATCATCGTTTGGTACATTTTTGAGTCCATTAATGACTCATTTAATCATGCCCTATTCCCCATTCTTTTCATGGTTTCCAAAATACCTAAACCATCAAAATCTTCCCATGGAATTCATGGTTTATCAATACTTCCACTCCTTTAAAACATTATCTACTACACTTAAAAATCCATTTAAACTATCAATATTCTTAATCATTCTTCCATCTCTTCACCCATTAAAACCACTATTACATCACCATAAGGTTCGGCCATACACCATAGCCGAACCCATGGTTCATGGTTCATCATTCATTGGTGATATTTAAGACCATAAAAACATTAACCTTCATCCATGGATTTCCTCATTTACAATTCCTTTAAAAATCACTAAATTTAATCCTTAAAACCTTAAAATCATAAACCATCTTTCCATAATTTTAATCCTAAAAACCCCATTCAATTTTCCTTAATTGCCTACCATGGGGTTCGGCCATACTACATGGCCGAACCCTATGGCCCATGATTCCTTCAAACATTACATACATCCATACTTTAATAATCTTAATACTTAAGGTCCTTAATGCATCTATTTATTTTTCTTATCTCTTTCCCATTTTGTCCATTTCTCACTTCATCTTTGGATGGATTTGAGATCCAAGGCCCATGATGTTTTGGCCACCATTAAATCCAAGAAATGGACCCCAAACCTTAAACCTTAAAAAAAAATCTAACCTCTTGTTTAGAAATACTTACAGATCCGACGGCTCCTTCGACTTTTCTTTCTCCTCTTGGATTCTTTGGCCTTCTTTCTTCTTCTTCTCCTTTGTTGGTCGGCCAAGATGCTTGATCAAGATGAAAATATCAAAGCTTGGGTTCGGCCAACATGGGGTGTGTTTGAGAGAGGGAAGGGAGGAGAGGATGGGAAAGAATACCCTAAGTTTTGATCTTGAAGTGGTGGCTTATGCTTGCACTTTTCCTCCCTTTTCTTCTCTTCTTAGTTTTTTTTTTTTTCTCCTTGAGTGAGGGACGGCAATGAGAGGGAGCAAGAGAGGTAGAGAGTGAAATGAGAGTGGAATGGAGAGATGAGATGAAAACCCATCTCATCCTCTTGGTTGCTTACACTACACTCCATCATTAATTCCTCCCACCAACCAACATGGGCTAATGTGCTTAGTGGTGGTGGTTGGGATAAACCACCACTTAAGCCAACGGTTTTGAGCTTGGAGATGAGGTGGTTTGGTCTTCCATCTTTGACCATTTGACCACATTTGATTAACTTAATCATTTGATTAATTAGATCATTGACTTAGGTTAATTATTTCTTATTTAATCTAATTACATTTCCTTAAATTCCCTCCATGTATCCACCCATGGTTGACCAATTCAACCATGGTGGCCGACCCCACCAATCCTTGGTCCACACGCCACCTCACTTGGTGAGGTGGAGGTGGGTCCCATTCGGCCAAGTCACCTAGGTTTAATAAATTCTAACTTAGGTGATTTAAATTTAATTCAATCCATTCCTCTTATTGGATCACCATTGGGCCCATGGCCCAATTAAATTCCCTCCTATCCATTTACCTTAGAGCTTAAATCCTCTTGGCCCATTGGGTCCCAAATGGGTATTGGGTCCAATTTGACCATCCTTGGCCCAATTAACTATCATTGATAATTTAAATGAGTTTCATCCAACCCATGGTCCATTGGACCATACTTGGGCCTTTGCCCTAAATTTTGATCCACTTAACATCTATTCCATCAAAATTCCCAATTTCCATCATTAAAATAAATAATAGCCACATATATATTGATTTAAAAATTCCGGGCTATTACAAGCCAAGGTATAGATTTAAGAGAGTGAGTATTTCAGCCTTGGGTGTGAATAATAAAACCTTGAGATGCAAACTCCTTTGTTCTAAGTCTACTTTGTCTTTGAGGAGTGATCAACCAAGGAATGATTTGTGTGAGAGACAACCAGCCAAGGTTCTTATCTAGAGAGGTGGAAAATGGCCAAGGGAGAGAGGGAGAGAGTGACTTGAAATAAAACTCCTTTTTTTGGTTAATGAGGGTTGGCCAAAGGTGGTGTCCTTTGGTGACACCCCTTGGTAACTCTCATGTCCTTTCACCTCCCTCATTCAAGTCTCTTTTGGAGGTTTCACCCTTGAGATGAAACACTCCCAACGTGTGGCTCTTGGGTTTCCATCATGAGATGGAAACCCCCCCATGCTTCCAACGTGTATGCTTGTGCAAGCTTGTGTAACATCAAAACCCTTCAACTTCTTCATTAATGCACCTTTGGAGTTTCATCCCATGAGATGAAACTCCCCCACTTCCAACGTGTAACCTTATCTTGGGTCTCATGAGGTGCATCTCTCCACCTTCCCACTCCACTCACTTGAGATTAAAATTCCATTAACTTCCATTCAACTCATTTAACACAATTCATCATTTTAGTTCAACTCACTCATTTAATTCTACTCATTTAATTCACTTGAATCAACTCAATTATTTGATTCCAGTTCCAACTCAATTCAGCCCCAACCTAATCAAGTTTGAGCTCACTTAGTGGTCAACCTAGTCAACCATGATCCATTGGATCCCAATTGTGCCTTTTGACCCAAATAACCACCTTGACCCAATTAGATGCACATTACCCATTTACTTTAATTTGATCCTTATAACATGTACATTGGGTCTTAATTGAACAATGGGCCCCACAACCTAATCAAGCTTGAGCTCACTTAGTGATCAACCTAGTCAACTACGACCCATTGGGTCCCAATTGGGCATTTTGACCCAATTAACAATTTTGACCCAATTAAATAAAACTTCACCCATTTGATTCACTTGAACCATATACAACATCCGTTGGGACTTAATTGACCAATTGACCCAATTATCAAGCCTTACCCATTTACTTCTAACTAGCTCATATATGATCCATTGGGTCCCAATTGGACTTTTGACCCAATTGGCAATCTTGACCCAATTAAATAATTCTTACCCATTTATTTCCATTGATCCACATCTACCATCCGTTGGGTCTTATTTGGGCAATTGACCCAACATTTACCCATCTAAGGTTCATATCCATTAATTCACAATTTCAATGGCAAAAACCGTAAATATTTATAAACTGAAAATCTGGGGTATTACATTCCAGAGGTTCATCTCGTCCACCAGCTAGACCAGCTAGTTCACGAGGAGGCATGACATTTAATCAGGCGGGACGAGCACCTACAGGATCTAGACGGCCGTTTACCTTAGCCCCTCCAGCAGCAGAGGATCACTCTGTGATTCAAATAATGGCGGTAGTCAGTAATTCCTACGCCTTTGCTTTATTTGATTCTGGAGCATCTCACTCTTTCATATCTGCTGCATTCATATCTGCAACTGGAACTTTAATACAAAAATTGTCCACATCACTCACCATTGTATCCCCCGTCGGAGACACATCATTGGGGCTGCACGGCAGTGAATACTGAACTCGCTGGACTCAGATTTGAGTTCAACTATTTGGTATTCGATATGATTAGAGTACGATATTATCTTCGGCATGGACTGGTTGGCTAGCTTTCAGGCCAACATTGATTGCTATCCCCGCAGGGTGACATTTTGGTCACCCGACGGAAAACAACATGTGGTGCGTACTGACAAACAAAGCAGACTGCATGAAGGGTTGAGTCATCTGGTATTGAACAGTATCAGAATCAACAATGCACCGGTGGCTGAACTTCTGGCAATAGTAAAGGACTATGAGGATGTATTCCCAACAGAACTCCCTAGCTTGCCTCCCATGAGGGAGATTAATTTTGAAATCAAGCTGTACCCTGGCACTGCACCAGTGTCATTACCACACTACCGGATGGCACCAGCAGAGATATCCGAGCTAAAGAAGCAGATTGATGAACTGTTCAGACTGGGTTGCATCCGGAACAGTACATCGGCTTGGGGAGCTCTGGTTTTATTCGTGAAGAAGAAGGATGGTTCACTCCGTATGTGTGTGGATTATCGAAAACTGAACCAGCTGAAGGTCAAAAACAAGTACCCTCTACCCAGGATCGATGATCTATTTGATCAACTTAGAGGTTCCAGTCATTTCTCTAAGATTGACCTGATGTTCGGATAGCATCAAATCCGAGTTAGGGAGTAGGACAAAGAAAAGACAGCTTTCAGAACGCGGTATGTAGTCATGCCGTTTGGGCTCACCAATGCACCGGCTGTGTTCATGGATCTAATGAATAGGATTTTCCGTCCTTACTTGGACCAATTTGTCATTGTATTTATTGATGACATTTTGATTTATTCCAAAACACAGGAAGAACACGCTGAGCACCTGAGGATAGTTCTGGACACTTTAAGGAAGAACAAGTTATATGCCAAAGCCAGCAAGTGTGAATTCTGGCTACCCAAGGTTAACTTCTTGGGACATGTCATATCAGCAGAAGGTATAGCTGTGGACCCAGCTAAAGTGGCGGCAGTGGGAGAATGGAAAGCGACAAAGAATGTAACCGAGATCTGTAGCTTTTTGGGATTGGCTGGTTATTACAGGAAGTTTATTATGGACTTCTCCAAGATTGCATCTCCACTGACCTGACTCACTCAGAAAGGAGTCAAATTTGAGTGGTCAGATGTATGCAGCCGGAGATTTGAAGAGTTGAAGAAGAGGCTTACAACTGTACCTATCTTAATTTTTCCGGAAAGAGGCAAGGGTTATGAAGTACAATGCGATGCTTCAGGAGAAGGACTCAGGTGTGTCCTCAGTCAAACTCATCGTGTGGTGGCT
This sequence comes from Chimonanthus salicifolius, assembly GCA_013350335.1. Lineage (NCBI taxonomy): Eukaryota > Viridiplantae > Streptophyta > Magnoliopsida > Laurales > Calycanthaceae > Chimonanthus > Chimonanthus salicifolius. The sequence goes on along the minus strand of CM023533.1, from coordinate 58,104,356 downwards.
TATGGTTCAAGACAATTGAAAATACATGAATGCCTCTATCCTACGCACGATCTTGAACTAGCCGCAGTGGTCTTTGCTCTCAAAAGCTGGAGACATTATCTATATGGCGAGAAATTTGAAGTGTTTTCAGATCATAAGAGCTTGAAGTACTTATTTGATCAGAAAGAGCTCAACCTGAGGCAGTGCAGATGGATGGAATATCTGCAGGATTATGAGTTCGCACTTTGTTATCACCCTGGCAAGGCGAACAAGGTGGCAGATGCCCTCAGTTTCATATCACATGCATCAGTGGCATGTTTGGTCAGGACAGAATGGGAGATGCTGAATACCATACGAGAGTTCAATTTATATATCAATAACCATGGGAGTATGTACAATTTGATTATACGGTCCAACATGGTTACCAAGATTGAACAGGACAACGGATAGACCCGAAAGTGGAGGAGATATGGGCCAAGTTGTCTACTGGTGAAGTCATACCGGAATGGGAGTTACAACCAGGATAGGGTCTTGTATTCTGAGGAAGGATATATGTGCCTAAGAGCTGCAGAAAAGAGTTACTGATTGAGGCACATCAGAACAAACTCTCTATTCATCCGGGCAGCAACAAGATGTATCACGACCTGAAGAGACATTACTGGTGGCACGGACTCAAGAGGGATGTGGCAGAATTTGTGCCTCATTGCTTAACGTGTCAATAGGTTAAGACGGAACATCAGAAGCCACCAGGGTTACTCAAACCCTTACCAGTGCTGGAATGGAAATGGGAGCATATCTCCATGGATTTTGTGACAGGGTTGCCAAGGTCTTCAAAGGGCAACGATGCGATATGGGTCGTGGTAGACTGACTGACCAAGTCTACACATTTTCTTCCCATTAAGATGACAGACTCATCTGAGACTTTAGGTCCGCGGTATATCAAGGATATCATCAGATTGCATGGTATTCCTTGGACTATTGTGTCTGATAAAGATGGTCGATTCACGGGCAGAGTATGGCAGAGCATGCAGTCGACTATGGGAACAGACCTACCGACTAGCACAACATTCCATCCACAGACTGATGGGCAGTCTGAGAGGACAATACAAACATTGGAGGATATGCTGAGAGCATGTATGCTAGATTTCAAGGGTGGATGGGAGGTTCACTTGCCGTTGGTAAAATTTTCATACAACAACAGTTACCAGGCAACCTCCAGATGGCTCCATTTGAGGCATTATATGGTAGACCATGTAACGCCCGCCCCTTTTCACCGAAATATCAGAGTCTATTTTTTTTTTTTAATAAAAGTGACACAGGGCGCGGACGTCACGACGCGAGTTAAGTCCGAGCTTCTAAAGCCCGGCTCTTAACTGGCCAACCCTACGGGTGTGGGCAACGGAGTCCACAGAGAATAGTTCACCCGTAGAAGAAAACTCACGGAAAGTTACATTAAATGCGGAAAGACATTACAGACTATCCTACCAATTTTTCTTTCTAGATAGCAAGGAAGATTTCATCATTTGATTACCAAAATGCCATAACATCACACGTCTACCACAAAATCCAAAACATAGCAATAAGTCTAAAATATTACATTTCCAACAAGCTAAACTATTTCAAATTACATTATCCGACATAAACATTAGTAAACTATCTAGCACGCCTTTCCAAGCTCCTCAGCTTGGCTCCCGTCCCCTCCTTCTGCTCCGGCATTTCCTGTGTCATCAGCTAGGGTAGAAGTAGGGCGTTAGACAACGCGCCCAGTAGGACTCCGAGTAGGGCTAACACATGGATTAGTGATAACAAAGCATATAGAAAATATTAGATCAAAATCATGCCATTTGGTACAATGTAATGCAATGGGTGTCCTATGTCATGAATCCCACCCATCATCCTTACTATCCCGATGCCATATCCCCCTTGACGGTAAGGCCTCGTCAAGGTGTAACCACAAATACACAATATCCCCCTTGATGGAAGAACCATCATCAAGGTATAACAATAAATACAACATCCCCCTTGATGGAAAAGCCATCATCAAGGTATAACAATAAATACAACATCCCCCTTGATGGAAAAAACCATCATCAAGGTATAATAATCCATACATCATCCTTGATGAATCAAACACATCATAATGTCCCCATGCTTGTTTATCGGTCGCCCCGACGGAGCATGGACTCCGATTTCATTTCATCATTCCCCTGTCATATCCCTCCCATGCCATGCATGAGATGTAGATGCCATATGCCATGTAATGAATATAATAACAACCCATGACATTTAAAAAATCCCATCAATAAAACATATAACTTGATTATCAAAAATAGATCAAGCAAAGCCTCAATAATCACATCATAGCCTTAAAACCCATTTTAAACCACTCATAGGCTTACCAGAATAAATCAAGTAAAAACCCCTACATAATACATAATTCAAAACTAATCTTAAAACAAACCATATAATTTCCAAAATAATTCAAAGAAACCATCACTCAATCCATGGCTTACAAAAAGGTTAGAATCCTACCGAATACTGACTAGCGTTTTTTCTTCCGTTTCCGTCTGACAGACCCGGTCGCCGATCACGCACCGCTTGCGATGTCCAATACCTTATTACATACACATAATCAGTCCATATTTTAACTATTTCTAAGCCCATTAATCATTTCCAAGTCCACATGAATAATCGGTCACCATTTAGGTTTTGCGGGACCCATTTAATCCATTAACCCCTTTAATTTGTGAGTGTAAAACCAACTAGCCATCCTAGGCTTTATTTAGCCATACATAATGCTATTACTTAGAATCCCTAAACCCATGATCATCTCCCATGGAGTTCTTCATTTTAGCCATTATTTACGATTTTGCCACTACCCCTTCCTCCATGGCTAATCACTCATTCATCCATGCATGATAAAGTCCATACTTGATTCATAGATTTGGATCCATTAATGATCCATCACACATATCTTAAAAATCATTAAAATTAGCCACTTAATTTAACCTAAAGTCCATTAATTTAATCATATACAAACACATTAACCTTAGACCATAATGATCTACAATTGAGTTATTAAAAATCAGCCCTTTAAATACTCTAACCCTCATTCATTTCTCACATGCATAACACCAAACTTAATCCATAAGTTTACCCACAAATGGGTCATGGGTTCGGCCATACACCATGGCCGAACCCATGATGTCTTTATCCTATTTTTCTTTGGCCTATTCACACATTTAAATCATCATCCTTAATCACATTCAAATCCATAAACTTAGCCACATTAAGTGGTTCATAAAATTAATTCATGGGTTCAAAATACCCAATTCATCAAGTCTTCCCATGGGGTTTACCTTATGCATTTAAACCACATTGAGTCCATTATCCATTCATGCCCTTTGGACGCCATAAACATCATTCACATTTCAATCTAACCCATCACAAGTCCCTCATGTGGGAATTTCATCATACATTATTAACATTCCCCATTTTTTTTTTTCATAAACATTAAATCCACCACTTGACCACCATTACACCACCATAGGGTTCGGCCATACACCATGGCCAAACCCATGGTTCATGGTCCATTAGTCCATTGGTGCCCTTTTTTATCACAAAGACACTTTACATTTATTCATTAAGCACTTAAAAATCCTACCATTCTCCATACTTCCATTCTTACAAAACCCTAACTAAATCCATTAAAAATGTCCAAATTACCTTCCATAACCTCCATTACTTAAAACCCTAAAAAAAATTATACATTACCTACATCTAATCATTAAGCACTTAAAACCCTAAACCATTCTTTTTGAGGTCATTAAAATTATCTTCCATCTCCTATGATTCTCTTATTTAAAACCTCTTTACAAAATTCACCACATTCAATTATTTACAACCCTAAAAATTATAAACATTCTCCATGCTTGATTAATACCTAATTACACAATGCACTCAATCCATTTATTTTTCCTTAACCTAACCCTAATTTACCCATTAGGGTTTTGTCCACTTTCCATCCTTAAAATTGATGGATTTAAAATCCATGGCATAAAATCATTTGGCCACCATTAAATTTTCAAAATGAATCCCAAATCTTAAACCCTAAAAATCCAAAATTTCTTGTTTAAGAAAATACTTACAATCTGACGCCTCCTCCGACTTTTGCCACTCCCGTCGACTTCCTTAGCCTCCTTTCTCCTTCCTCTCCTTGTTTGATCGGCTAGGATGCTTGATCAATGGTGAAAACCCCCAAGCTTGGGTTTGGCCATGATAGGGTTTGATTTGAAAGAGAAAAGGGAGGAGAGGATAAAGAGGTGTCTAGCTTCCTTGGCCTTGAGGTGAAGGGCCCAATCTTAACCCTTTCTTCTCTTCTTCTTTTCTTCTCTTCCAAATTTTCCTTCTTTTTTTTTTTTTTCTTCCTTAGAGATGAGGAACAGCCATGAGAGAGTGGAAGAGATGGAGAGAATGAGATGAGGGTGAAATGGAGAGAATAAGATAAAAACTTATCTTATCTCTTTGGGTTGCTTTAGTTATACTTTACATTAACTCTCCTAACCACCCCACATGAGATATTTCTCATGCTTTATGACCCAAGACAACTAGCCAACGTTTCCTTTTTTTTTTTTTTGATGCCTTAAGATATTTTTCATACTTTAATGGTTTATGCTTTATGCTTTATGCTTTAAGATTCATGGTGGTGGTTGAGATAAACCACCACCCAACGTTTTTGTTTTCTTTGTGTTTACAAATGAGATGGCTTTTGGTCTTTATTTAACCATTTGACCATTTGACCACCTCATTTGATTATTTTAATCATTTAATAAATAAACTAATTACCTTAGGTTAATTAATTCCCACCTAATTTAATTCCATTTCTTAACTTCCCTCTATGTATCCACCCATGGTTGACAAAGTCAACCATGGTGGTCGGCCCCACCAAACCTTGGGTCCACACGCCACCTCACTTGATGAGGTGGAGGTGGGTCCCACTTGGCCACATCACCTTGGCTTAATTCAAATTAACTTAAGTGATTTATATCCATTCCATACATTCCAATTGGATCACCATTGGGCCCATGGCCCAATTACATTTTCATCTTACCCGTTTACCTTAAAGCTTACATCATCTTGATCCATTGGGTCCCAAATGGGTATTGGGCCCAATTTGACCATCCTTGGCCCATTTGACCATCTTTGACCCTTTAAGTAAACTTAAATCCAATTCATAGTCCATTGGGCCCTAGTTGGGCCTTTGTCCATATCTCGATCCATTTACCCTCTATTCCGTTAGATTTCCAATTTCCACCATTAAAACAAACAATAACCACATATATTTTGATTTACAAATTCCGGGCCATTACATTAATCATTATTGACCAATTAAATTAATTTCATCCAACCCATGGTCCATTGGACCATACTTGGGCCTTTGCCCAAATTTTGATTCATTTAACATTTATTCCATTAAAATTCTCAATTTCCATCATTAAAATAAATAATAACCACAGATATACTGATTCACAAATTCCGGGTCATTACAGGCCATGTAGATCACCTGTGTGCTAGACAGAGGCCAGTGAGCCGGCACTGATTGGACCTGAGTTGGTTGCAAAGACTACAATGCAGATACTGTAACACCCGCCCCTTTTCACACTAAAGTCAGAGTCTATTTTTTTTTTTTTTGAAAATTAAAGAGTGACAAAGGGCGCTGACGTCACGACGAGAGTTAAGTCTGAGCTTCTAAAGCCCGGCCCTTAACTGGCCAACCCTACATGTGCGTGGAACGAAGTCCACGGAGAATGGTTCACACGTAGAAAGTAAGCTTGCGGAAACTAAATTAAGTGAGGAAATATAATAGAGCTTAACCTACCAATTTTTAGATAGCAGGGAAGATTACATCATTTAAATTTCTAAATTATCTCAAAATGACAATGTCCAAAATAAAATCCCAAACATAGCAAGTAATAAAAATTATTACAAACCGACAAGCTAAGCTATTTGAATTACATTTCCAAAATAAAATTAAATATACTAAATAGCTTGCTCCCCCAAGCTCCTAAGCTTGGCTCCCGTCTTGTCCTTCGTTTCTGCCATCTCCTGCGTCATCAGCTAGGGTAGAAGTAGGGCGTTAGACAACGTGCCTAGTAGGACTCCGAGTAGGGCTAACACATGGATTAGTGATAACAAGCATACAGATAATAATATAATGAAAACCATAAAATGAATGCTATGCCATGGGTGTCTTATGTCATGTGTCCCACCCATCATCTATACCATCATGATATCCCCATGTTTGCTTCTCGGTCGCCCCGACGGAGCATGGACTCCGGTTATATCTCCACATATCAATATATCCCCATGTCTGCTTCTCGGTCGTCCCGACGGAGCATGGACTCCGGTTATAGTGCATCAGGCTATCCCCATGTCTGCTTCTCGGTCGCCTCGACGGAGCATGGACTCTGGTTATAGCGCATCAGGATATCCCCATGTCTGCTTCTTGGTCGCGTCGACGGAGCATGGACTCCGGTTTCATTATTTTCCCGCCCATGCCATGCATGAGATGTAGGTGCATTATGTTATGTAATATATATAATTTGTAGCCTTCATATATAATTCATAGCCTAATCATATAAATCATAGCCTTAAAATGTAATTCATATCATTAACATATAGTTCATAGCCTTAAAACCATCATAAGACAAATCATATAATTATCAAAATAAATCAAAGGAACCATCACATAATCCACGGCTTACAAAGAGGTAGGAATCCTACCGAATACCGACTAGCGTCCTTTTTACGTTTCCGTTCCCGAATCCAGTCGCTGATCGCGCACCAATTGCGATGTCCGGTACCTTATTATACGTTATCAATTAGACTCATGTTTTAATCATGTCCAAGTCCATCACCCAAGCCTTAGTGGGGTTCGGTCATACATCATGGCCGAACCTCACTATGCAGTTTTGTGGGTCCCATTTAATCTATCAAATATTTAAATCACATGAATCTAAAAATCAGCCACCCTAGGCTTTATTTAACCATACATAAGTTTATTACTTAGAGCCCCTAAGTCCATGATCATCTTCCATGGGTTCTTGAATTTGGCCATTAATTATGGTTTTGCCACTTCCTTTCCCATGGTTAGACATTCACTTAACCATATACATTTCTTTGTCCATAATTGTTCCATAGACTTGGATCCCTTAATGACTCCTTAGCCATGACACAACATCATCAAAAATCAGCCACTACCCCCATGTCGTGGTCCGCACTTTGAATCTGGCCATTACGCCCATTTCAAGGCCTATCATCACTCGTTCATAATCTACACTACACATTGGGAGAATGCATTTGCATTATAAATACAAGATTTTCATACCACATATTAGTCTTTGTAAGCTAGACCCTTCACACCCTCCTCATAGTGTTGTCATCTCACGAGTTTCATGTGGCAGGTTAACCCATGCATTCCGGTCTCTTTCAAGTACATTGTTTATCTAACATCTCTCAAATGGGCACTTTGTTCATATGAGAACCTCTTATACCCCCTCACAAAGTGTTTACATCATCGCCCATTATATGTCATAACACAAATCTCTTCACTTGGGTCATGACAAATTGTCAAGCCATGAGTCATCACCAATATGAAAACCATTTTTAAAAACCATTGTACCATCCCCTAAGTATACCCATATATCACATTATCAAACACTCCCCACCCTTTTTATTCACATTTATCTCACTCATAAACATATGCAACATATAACCCACATCAAACGTTAATGCATCTTATCATCATTTGATGCATGTAGTTCATCATTGTACATTTTTACATACACTTTCCTCACTTAATTAGTATGATCATAACTATTAGTCTTTAAAACCTCTTTAACTTCACTAACATTTATTCATTAACATCTTAAAATCATAAATCCCCCTTCCATGGTTTTGATCTTAAAAACCCCATTCCAATTTACTTAATTACTCACCATGATTCCTTCCAAAAAATTCCATACATCCATTGCTTAAATAATTTAATTACATAATGTCCTTAATCCATTTATTTTTCTTAACCCTAATTTACCCATTAGGGTTTGCCCATTCTTCCTCCTTTCATTGGATGGATTTGAAATCCAAGGCCCATGACAATTTGGCCATTATTTAAATCCAAGAAATGGACCCATTTATAAACCTTAAAAAAAACTAACCTCTTGTTTTAGAAAATACTTACAATCTGACGGCTCCTCCGACTTTTCCTTCTCCTCCCGGATTCCTTGGCCTTCTCTTCTCTTCTTCTCCTTGATTGGTCGGCTAAGATGTGCTTAACCCAATGAAAAACCCCAATACTTGGGTCAGCTAAGATAGGGTTAGATTTGAGAGAGGGAAGGGAGGAGAAGATGGAGATAACTAACCCAAGGTCTTGATCTTGGAGTGATGGGCCCAAGCTTGCACTTCTCCTCTCTTTTCTTCTTTTCTTCTCTTCCTTTCTTAATTTTTTTCTTCTCTTCTCCTTGGATGTAGGGGACGGTTTTGAGAGAGATGAAGAGAGGGAGAGAGTGAAAGAGCTCGATGGAAAAGATGAGGAAAAGAGATAAGTTCATCTCATTTGGTTGCTTACATCATACTCCACCATTAAGTCTCCCACCAACCAAGCATTAGATATTTTTTATGCTTTATGGTGGTGGTTGGGATAACCACCACCAAGCCAACGTTGGTGTTAAAGATAAGATGGCTTTTGGTCTTCCATCTTTGACCACGTCTTTTATTAGCTTAATTAATTAATTAAATTGGATCATTAGGTTAAGTTAATTAATTTCCACTTTATCTCCTTTAATTCCTTGACTCCTCTCCATTACTTCACCCATGGTTGACCAATTCAACCATGGTGGCCGGCCCCACCAATCCTTGGTCCACACGCCACCTCACTTGGTGAGGTGGAGGTGGGTCCCAATCGGCCACATCATCTTGGTCTAATTAGAATTAGCTTAGGTGATTTTCACATCAACTAATCCAATCCATTCACTCTTATTGGATCACCATTGGGCCCATGGCCCAATTAAAATTTACTTCTTACCTATTTACCTTAGAGCTTACATTATCTTGACCCATTGGGTCCCAAATGGGTATTGGGCCCAATTTGACCATTCTTGGCCCAATTGATCATCATTGACCCCTTAAATGAATTTAAATCCAATCCATAGTCCATTGGGCCATACTTGGGCCTTTGTCCAAATCTTGATCCATTTACCCTTTATTCCATCAAATTCCAATTTCCACCATTAAAATAAATAATATCCACCTATATATTGATTTACAAATTCCGGGCCATTACAGATACAGTTGATACGGCAGCATCTATTGACTGCGCAATGTCGTCGAAGAGCTATGCTGACAAGAGGAGGAGGTTCATTGAATTTGAAGTGGGGGACATGGTGTTCTTGAAAGTCTCGCCACGAAAGGGACACATGAGATTTGGAAAGAAAGGGAAACTGTCACCAAGATATGTGGGACCGTTTTCAATCATAAGAAGGATGGGGGACGTGGCTTATCAATTGGCACTCCCTTCACAGTTGGCATCTTTGCACAATGTGTTCCATATATCGATGTTGAGGAAGTACAATCCTAATCCCTCTCATGTACTGAATATAGAAGACATAGATGTCCAAAGCGACGTGACATACGTTGAAAAACCTGTCCGATTGGTGGACGCAGAACAAAGGGTATTACGGAACCGAACGATCCAGTTTGTCAAGGTGGGATGGGATTGACGTGGCATTAAGGAAGCCACTTGGGAACTCGAGTAAGAAATGAGAACAGCTCATCCTGAACTATTTATGTAAATGTTTGAAACCCTAATTCACTCGATTTTTGAGATGAAAATTTTAAAAAGAAGGTTGTATTGTAACACTTTGAAATTCCATTTTATTAATGTTTATGGAATTTGTCATTTTAATTGTGAATTAACGGATATGAACCTTAGATGCGTAAGGTGCTGGGTATATAACCCAATTAGGACCCAACGGGTATGCTTTAAGGTTCAATTTAAAATAGATGGGTAAGGTACATTTAATTGGGTCAATGTTGCTATTTGGGTCAAAATGCTCAATTGGGACCCAATGGGTCGTGGTTAACTTGGTTGACCACCAAGTGAGTTCAAACCTAATTAAATGGGGCTGAATTAAAATGGTAATGCAATATATCTATGAATAAGGGATATGGATTAAGTGGTATGCGCATGAGGTGTATGAGGATGACACACACACGCATACACAAAATCAAGGAGTGATATTCGCACAAGGCTTGTCCAAAAATGGGTTACACACCTAGATGAGTTGGATTAGGGAATGACATCCGATTGCCTAAATCCAAATAAAGAAGATGTCTAAAATTAAATAAAGATTTTAGGAATGGCATATTGTGCATGGCCGTGTATGAGACATGCACATCCAAGGGGATGAGCTAGAATCTTTATAAAAGGGTGTATTTTTAGGATATATATATATATATATATATATATATATATACATATATATATATATACATATATATATATATATATGTATATATACATATATATATATATATATGTATATATACATATATATATATATATATGTATATATATATATATATATACACATATAGGGTAAGCATGAATCTAAATTGATTTGCAATCTATGCACACGACTGAAAGTGTTACTTGCTATTTCAGCAAGATAGGACCGCGTGAAAGAAATTATAAAAGAGAGGCAGCAAGGGGCGCATGGCATACACACTCAAGGCCGAACTCTCCCTTTCTCTCTCAAGTCTCACTCTGGGCCAAAGAAGTAAGAAGAAAGGAGGAAGAGGCTAAGGAAGAAAATGATCGGAAGAACAAGTCGGAGCGAAGGAAAACCGGAGGAGTCGCGGAACCGGTAAGTATTTTGTTAATTTTGTTTAAAAAAAGGAGCCATAGGGTTCGACCATGGTGTATGGCTGAACACCATGGAAGGAAAAAATTAGGGGAGGATTATAGCAATTTTAATGGAAAGATGATGAACCATAGGGTTCGGCCATGTTGTATGGCCGAACCCCATGGAAGGACATTGGTTGTGTTTAATGGATTTTTAAGGATGAAAATCATGGAAGTGGTTAATAATTTTATTGGGTTTCAAAGCATGAAAATTATAGATGTACGTTAAGGATTTTAAAAGGATTTAAATGGATATATGCATGAGAACCACCAAAGGACTTAATCTTGGTGGTATGATATTTTTAAGAAAAATAAGGAACAATAGGGTTCGGCAATGGTGTATGGCCGAACCCCATGGAAAGAAATTAAGGAATTTAAAGGGATCAAAATGATGCAAAAGATGGAGAACCATGGACCTTGGGTTCGGCCAAGGTGAATGGCCGAACCCCATGAGGTCTTTTATGGACTTAAGTTGTTAAGGAATTTATATGGGTCTAATGATTTTTAAAGAGAAGATTATGAACCATAGGGTTCGGCCATGGTGTATGGCCGAACCCCATGGAAGATGGTTATTAATTTAGAAAGGTGTTAATGATGGACTTTTGGATAAAAAAAGGAAAGAACCTTGATTTATGGATTCAAGGATGATAATTGATATAATGGAGAAATTGGAATTTAGACATCATGGGTTCGGCCATGTGTATGGCCGAATCCCATGAAGCAATTTTATAGATATCATGTCTATAAATATCTTAAATGAATGGATAATTAATTGGAGGATGCAAATATATGCTTATGGATTATGTTATTGGATTATGGTTTTTTGGTTATGTTAGCAATGGATGGCAATATGGTAGTTAAGTAGAAATAATGGACCATGGGTTCGGCCATGGTGTATGGCCGAATCCCATGGGGATTGTTTTGTGGACTTTGTAGTTATCAAGGTCAAGTAATTGTTGTATAGGTGATTAAATTTATGAATCAAAGAAGGGCACAAAACCAAGATGGTGAGGTTCGAACATGGTGTATGGCCGAACCCCACTAAGGTGTGTTTTGATGGACTAAGTGTTTAGATAAATTAACTTAGGGGTTAAAACCTAGTGAGTGAGGTTCGGCCATGGTGTATGGCCGAACCCTACAAGGATGTGGTTATGGAATTAGAACATGATTAGAAATCAAATGGGACATGGTTTTAATTGATTGATATATTATAAGGTAATGGGACCTCACAAGGTGTGCACGATCGTGAGCGGTTACTAGACGTGAACGCAAGGATACACTAGTGGTCATTGGTAGGATTACACCTCTTTGAAACCATGGGTTTATGTACAATGTTTTTATCTTAATCTGATGCATTTACGTTGTAAAAGATATGTTTTCAATTGTGAAGTTTTAATGCTATGTTTACATTATAGCATGTGTTTCATTAGCATCTCATGCATGGCATGGGGTGAAGGATATGTAACCGGAGGGGCCACACTCTGTCGGGGCGTCTAAAAAACCTATGTGGGATACCTTGATGTGCTTTTCCATCAAGAAGAAACCGAAGGGGCCACACTCCGTCAGGGCTCCGAAAGACCTACGTGGGGGTACTTATATGTACTTGTGATGGGTGGGACTCATTGCATTTGACATCATGACATGGCATGGTTTATATGGTTTTTGACATTATGATATTATTATATATGCCCTAAATGGAATACCTACTGGGCGCGTTGTTCTAACGCCCTACTTCTACCCTAGTGGATGATACAGGAAACGAGGGAAACGATGAACGCGAAAAGGGCCAAGCATAGGAGCATGGATGCTTTTAGTTTTATATTGATTAAGTTACTTATGAATTTGTAATTTGAGTAACTAGACTTCGGGCATGTAATAATTTAGATAATTTGCTATGGTTGGATGTTTATTTGGATAATTATGTTATGTTAATTATGATTAAAGACTTGACGTACTTTGCTATCTAAAATGGAATAGAACTAGGTTCTATTATAATTCCGCAGTTATGATTTTAATTCCGCATGTTTATATTGTTATGTGTGAACAGTTTTCATGGACTTAGTCCATGTACACATAGGGTTGGCCAGTTAAGGGTCGGACTTTAGAAGTTCGGACTTAGTTTGCGTCGTGACGTCCCGCTCTCTATCACTTTTTAAAAGAAAAAAAAAAAAAACTCTGATTTTCGAAAAGCATAATGAAAAAGGGCGGGGCGTTACAACCTCATTCTCACAAATAGAAGCCTCCCTGACCTTGCATTGCCAAACCACTAAAACCAAGTTGATAGTCTTGCAACGAAGCGTCTGCTCTCTTGGATCCTCAATCTGCGCTGGTCCTCATAGGTAACGTCATCATCGTGCTACACGCGTTCCCTGCTAATCACATGTGACGGATTATGATGATGCTTCTGAAGCATTGAAAATGGGAAAAAAAAAAAGAAAGCACTCGGGCGAGACGTGGAGGAAGTGCAAGTCTATAGGCCACTTCCCCAATACTCTCCAGTACCTCACGCGGACCAATATATCGAGGCGATTTCTTTCCCCGATGCCGAAACCTCTGAATCCTACGATGGAACGAAACTCGAAGACACTGTCTCCAACAACAAACTAAAGTGCCCTCCTCTAATGGTCAACAAAAACTCTTCTGCCGGCTCTAGGCAGTCAATAATCTCTGTCTCATCAATCTCATTTGTTTAGTAGTCTCCCTGACCATGTCTGGTCATGACAACACCGTATCACTGGTCTCCTGTAATAACCCGAATTTTTGATAAATATATATATTGGCATTTATTCATTTTAATTTGAAATTTGATATAATAAAATGCCAAATGGACCAAATTTTGGGACAATGGCCCAAGAATGGCCCAATTGGGCCATGGGTTGGATGAAATCCATTAAAGGGGTCAATGAGGACTAATCGGGTCAACGATGGTCAAAGTGGGCCGATAGCCATGTGGGGCCCAATGGATCAAAATAATCGGTTCCAACCCTAAAGTAAGTGGGCAAAGAGAGAATCTAATTGGGCCATGGGCCCAATGATTACCCAATAAACCATGAATTAGAATTAATTCATTTAATTGGTCAATGGTAAATAATTGGGTCAAGATAGTCAATTTGGGTCAAAGAGCCATGTGGGACCCAATGGACCAAGGCAACATGGCCAATGGGGCCCACCTCCACCTCACTCATTGAGGTGGCGTGTGGACCAAGGAAAAGTGGGGCCAACCATGGTTGACTTGGTCAACCATGGATAAATTGAGAGGACTAAGGTGTACTAAGGTGAATTAAATTGATTAAAATTATTGGAAAAGGATTTAAGTTAAAATCAATAACATGGCCAAGTGGGGCCCACCTCCACCTCATCAGGTGAGGTGGCGGGTGGGGTAGGTATAGGTGGGGGCCGTCCACCATGGTTGACTTGGTCAACCATGGGTGGATTTCTTAGAGAAATAAATTAATGAAATTAAATTAGATAAGAATTAATTAACCTAAAGGATCCAATTAATTAAACTAATTAGATTGGTCAATTTTGGGTCAATGGAAGAAGTCAAATGATGGTTTTATCTAGACCAAAACTACTCTAAGAAACACAAACCACCTAAGAAAAAACACAAAATTACCATGGATTTAGGGTGGTGGTTTTATCCCAACCACCACCACTCCAAACATGGTGACCCATACCTAGCCATGAGTGGGTCAAATGGTCAAGGTTGAAAGACTCAAACCACCCTTGTGCAAACACCAAAACCATTGGCTTGGTGGTGGTTTGGTCTCAACCACCACCACCAAGGTCAAGGGAGCCCATACTTTGGTTGGTGGAGCCATAATGGTGGAGTGTAGTTTGGTCAACCAAAATGAGATGTGTTTGATCTCATTCTCATCTCCTTTCCATCTCTCTCTCTCCCTCTCTCTTGCACTCTCAAAAAAAAAAAACGTCCCTTGCACTAAGGAAAAGAGAACAAAGCTTAGAAGAAAAACTTAGAAAGAAAGAAGAAGAAAAGAGAAGGAAAAGATTAAGTCTTGGGCCACCCCAAGATCAAGATCCTTGAAGAATTTTCTTCCCCATTTCCATACTCTTTCCCTCTCAACCTAACCCTATCTTAGCCAACCCAAGCATGTCCCACCATTGATCAAGCTCATCTAGCCGATCAAACAAGGAGAGGAAGAAGAAAGGAGGCCAAAGAGGTTGACGGGAGCGACAAAGACCGGAGGAGTCGTCGGGCGGTAAGATTTCTTTAAACAAGATTTTATTTTAGGAATATAAAATCCATTTCTTAGACTAAATGTGGCCAAAAACGTGGTGGGCCATGGATCTAAGATCCATCAAAAGATAAGATAAGAAATGGATAAAAATGGAGGAATGGATTAAGAAATGGAAGAATGGAATTTCTAAATAGAATTTTTAAGTCTTTATTAGGCATAGGAAAATGAAAATTTTGATGGATTGGATGGACCTTAGGGTTCGGCCATGTAGCATGGCCGAACCCCATGGTAAATGGTGATGAATTTATTAAGATGTTAAGGTTTGAAAATGGTGGAGAATGGTTAGGGTTTCAAGGGTTAAATGTAGGCAAATTTTTGGAAAAAGTTTTATGATGAAATCCATGAATGATGTGTTAGGATTTTTTTTATGGAACTATGGTGATGGTTAATTATTTTTATAAGAATAGAAAGATGGAAGTGGTGGAATAAATAATTTTGAATTATGGAAGTAATGAGGAAATGATGAGTGGTAGAAGTGGATTTTAAATGTAATTAAAAATCCAAGATAAAATGAGGGAAAGACATCATGGGTTCGGCCATGGTGTATGGCCGAACCCATGACCTATGTCTTTAGGTCATTCATGGGCTAAGTATGTTATATATGTGCTTAAATGGAATGGAACTTAAGTTAAGTTAATGATGAAATTTAAATGGATGTTACAAGTATCATATGTGATGTTTAAATGGAATAAGATAGTGATTGAAATGGATGATTGGAGGTATGTTTAAATGGGTAATTGAAACCAAGAAAAAATGGGGAAAGAAACATCATGGGTTCGGCCATGGTGTATGGCCGAACCCATGACCCAAATTTTGATCAATTTTAGGCTAAGGTTAAATGCATGTATCAATGTTTAGGAGTTTGATTTAAAGGGCCAAAATGATTAAAGTTTTATGATTTTAAATTGGATTATTTTGGGACAAAACTTAGTCTTTGAAAATGGTATCCATAAAGGTGAACCTTAGGGTAGTGATTAGTGGCTTTAATAAAGGGAAAATAATGTAGAAGAATACTAGATTTTGATGGATTTATAAAAAATGATATGTGGGCCACACCTTAGGCCAAAATGTGGAATTAGGTGTGGGAGTAATTATTTTTCAAAATTAAATATTAGGTGGCTGATTTTATGATGTAAGGTCATGATTGAATGGACCTAAGTATGAATGAATCTTGGACTTAGAATGCACATAAATGAATGGATGATTTACCATGGAAGGAGAGTGACTAACGCCCTACTTCTACCCTAGCTGATGACGCAGGAGAGGCAGGAAGCGGTGGACATACCGGAGGCCAAGCTTAGGAGCTTGGAAAGCGCAGTCTTAGTTTATATTATATTTTACATTTTGGTGATGTAATTTTAAAGTAGCTTAGCTTGTCGGGTTGTATAATTTTACATTTCCTGCGATGGTTTGGACGTTACTTATGGATGATGCATTTTGTGATACAATCATGAACGTAGGGGCATTTTTGGTAAATTCAATGTTATATCTTCCCTTCTATCTAAAAACCGGTAGGATAGACTCTATTACCATGTTCCGCAATAACTATAATCCGCGAGCTTACTTCCCACGCGTGAATCATTCTCGTGGACTTAGTTCCGCGCACGCGTGGGGTTGGCCAGTTAAGGGTCGGGCTTTAGAAGCTCGAACTTAACTCGCGTCGTGGCGTCCGCGTCCTCTCTCACTCTTCTATTTAAAAAAAAAAAAAAATCGACTCTGATTTTCGGAAAACGGGTGAAAAAGGGCGGGGCGTTACATCTCCGTCCAATGCAAGAGTGATTTACATGGCTTGCCATACAAGGCTCACGCGGTGCCATCTTGAAACTGGGACTGATAGGTGTCATTGTAGGTGAACTCAACCAAGTATAAGTGTCTCTCCCAACTACCGCCATGATCCAAAACACAAGCTCAGAGTATATCCTCTAAGATCTGCATAGTCAGCTCCAACTGGCCATCTGTCCATGGATGGAAAGCTATACTGAAACATAACTGTGTGCCCAGCTCTTTCTGTAAGCTCAGCCAGAACTGAGAAACAAACCTCGAGTCCCGGTCTGAAATAATTGACTTAAGTACACCATGTAGTCTGACTACCTCTTCCAAGTACAGTCGACCCAAAGTCTCAAGAGAATCTATTGTCTCCATGCCAATAAAACGGGCCGACCTAGTCAATCGATCCACTGTGACCCACACTGCAACAAGCTTTCGAAGGGACTTCAGTAAACCAACCATGAACTCCATAGTAATGCGATCCCACTCCCAATCGGGAACAAGAGAGGTTGCAATTTACTAGTGGGTCTCAAGTGGTCTGCCTTGACCTGCTGACAAGTTGAACAATGGGATACAAACTCAGCTACTGCTTTCTTCATACTTCTACACCAGAATTGTTGATGCAAGTCATGGTATATCTTTGTACGTCCTGGATGCACGACGAACTTGGAGTTATGGAAGTGTCGTAGTACCTCATCGCGACACTGCCCGGATATGGGTACAAATAGTTTCCGTGAAAGGTCAAACCACTATCTCGTCTCACAGTCCATCCAAGGGTCCACTGCCATTGGCCACCGTATTCCTCAATGCGATACACCCCTCACCTGTCTGTTGCGCTCTCAAAACTCTATTATAAATCCCTGGCTGAACAACTATGTTACAAAGTCTGGATGCTTTATATCCTCCAATCAGACTTGATAAAGCTGCCCTCGTCCTTCGACTCAAGGTGTCTGCCTTTACGTTCGCCCTACTGGGGTGGTAAGACAACATGAAGTCGTGGTCACCCAAGTACTATATCCACCTTCTCTACTTCATGTTCAGCTCTTTCCCAGACGAACTGCACATCCTTGCGAGTCAACCTTGTCATGGGCGTGGCGATCTTAGAAAAACCTTTGATGAACCGTCGATAGTAACTCGCAAGACACAAAAGCTACGGATCTTGATCATACTCTGTGGTCGTTCCCCTCTCATAACGGTCTCAACCTTGGACAGATCTACAGACACATATTCAGCTGACACTTTGTGCCCAGAAACTGAACCTGTGGCATCTAAAACTCACACTAGTTGTACTTCACATAAGGCTGATGATCCCTCAAGACTTGAAGTATAGTTCTTAGATGCTGCTCATGCCCCTCTTATGATGCTGACCATATCGAGATATCGTCGATGAACACCACTATAAACCGGTCCAGGTATGGCCTGAATATCTTGTTCATTAGGGCCATGAATGTCGCCGGGGCATTAGTCACCCCAAATGGCATCACCACAAGCTCAAAGAGTCCAAAACGAGCGCGGAAAGAGGTCTTCTCATTGCCACACTCCAGTACCCTCACCTTATGGTAACCCGAACGAAGGTATATTTTGAAGAAGCACTTATATCCTCTCAATTCGTCAAACAGATTATGAATCTTGGCAATGGATACTTGTTCTTCACTGTAACTCTGCGCAACTGCTGATAGTCGATGCACAATCTCAGGGAGTCATCTTTCTTCTTAGTGAACAACGTCAGTGCACCCCGAGATGAAGTGCTAGGCCGAATGAAGCCAATGATTTCTAACTCCCTAAGCTGTTTCTCCAACTCCAAAATCTTTGTCGGTAATCAAAGCACAAACTCATAGAGTCATCCCCTTCTTGGTCGACAAGGCTAGTGCGCTCCAAGGAAGGCGCTAGATCAATTGTAACCAAGAGACTCCAATTCCCGGAACTAACTATTCAGCTCCAACACCCCTACTAGGACCACCCGATAATGAGTAACCGAAACAAGTGTCGTACCGATGGGCAGATCCACAACAAACCATATCTCCTAACACTGCGACAATCCAAAGAACTTCTCCGAAAGGACATCTGGAAACCCTCGAACCTCGTGAGGCACCTCGACATCTGCCAACCCCATACTCTCCCTTAACTCAAGCTAGCCACCAAGCTGCACAACTCCTCCACGCTTAGACTATAAGTTGTAAGCCGCTCGACGAATGCATCCACCGCGAGGAACTGACTCGTCACCCGCTTACAACAACAGTCCAAGGTAACCTAAAGGGAGGACGACCAATCCATCCCAAGATGAAGTCGAACTCTGACATCTCCAAAACTCATAAACCGACCTCCAACGCTAACTGTAAAGGTCAAAACGTACAATCCACAGATCTGGTCCACAACTAGAGAAACCCAAGACAGAAACAGAGGGGGAACACTGGAAACGGGCAATACACTGATCAAGAGGTAAGAAACACTCACGTGCCCCACTAAAAACGGTGAGCTCCCAACTTACTCATACATTAAGACCGGCCCATACGCTAGGCCCACTAGTGTCTAAACGGTCAACGTTACTAATCTGAACTAAACAAGTCCTTAGTCAAGACACAAGTACCTCCAGCCATAACACTGAACCCATGGGAATCCTAGAGCCAGACATACAACTACTGGCTCAGCCCCCAGGTACTCCCCGCAGTCTTAAGCACAAAACGGGCCTAAGTAACAACTCAAACATACTAAACCCATTAACCCTTGATGAAATTCTATCGGCTATCTACAGAGTTAGCCGGCCAGACTCACTCGGTAGACGCCCATAGATTTCCAATGGGTCGATCTCCATACTATATAGCCACAAGTGAGGCCTAGATACGGTGGCCTCGCACTCTAAACAAGAGCCTCCTACGTACATAGGAGGTAGACCCACAATACAATCTACTCCTCTCAACACTAGACCCTCTAACAAACCAACCTCAATCACAGTCTAAAGCCCCCGCGACTTCATCACAGTACTCAAGCCAATCTAAAAAATTACCATTGACGTGCCCCCAAGGTGAGGACTCCTTCTAATGTGGGTCCCAGTGAGGAACACCTTTAATTACTCTAGATATTAAGACCAACATGACTCCTAACCCAGAGATCCATATCCCACAGCTCCTATGGCCACGTCATGGGGCTCCACCCACTCAAACGAGTGATCAACCTTGCCACCAACTAACAAGTGGATCAAACGCCGGTGAACCTTAAATCGAGCGAGGATCCAACACTATATACGACTCACGCAAACTAACTGAAAGATAGCGCATTAAGCACACCACACGAACTTATGGTGTCTACATACTACCCCAGAACCCGGTTCAATCTACCTTATCACACAAGGGGTGAACCTAATCTCTAATTATCATTACATTCATCTCTGACCCATGCACATTTTGAGAGTTGAATCGTGCTCTGATACCAATTGTAACGTCCCGTCTCGGTACGGGTACGTTATCTCCGAAACATCTCAAAAATCGCAAAGGACGGTTAACGTGTCTAATTTTTTTTTTTTTTGAAAAAGGAGTACTACCTCCTGTTCACAAACCAGAAGTTCAACATGTCAAGAAGCATAACAAACGATCTTTGAATAGCTGAACATATTTATACAGTCATCCAAATAAACATTTAATAATAAGCCCATACAAACTAGAGTCTCTCAAATTTAAAACATAAACATGAACAAAATGCTTAACTATCATTGCTCCTCCCCAGGTGCTTACTCAAAAGGCCTACCCAGCCCCTCCGCGATCGGGGTACCTGAAAGGTAAGGGGTGAGCTAACCAGCCCAGTGAAGAGATAATGCTTATCACAACTCAACAATATAAGTCGATATTATACATACGAATGCAGAATATCATAATAACAAAAATACTCATATGCATGAAATCCAATTACACTACAAAACAACAATACACCGACCAAAACTGAGACCTCATCTCTATAGCCCAATCGGGTCCTCCAACAAACTCCGATCTCCCTATCAATACCATCGAGAGACTAAAGAATACACAACTGCCTCACCCATACGAGCCGTGTCGGAAAACCACCTCGACGACGCCCTTCTACAGAATACATAACTGCCTCAGTCACACGAACCGTGTCGGAAAACCACCTCGACCACGCTCAGCCACAAAATACACAACTACCTCAACCACACGAGCTGTGTCGAAAAACCACCTCGCCCACGCCTGCTGGAACCAAACTCTAGGGGCAAGCACCTCAATCGCCGGAATACAACGGGGAGACCTGCATCCTCTATGGGGGTCTCAACCGCCGGAGTGTAACGGGGAAATCCTCCCGACAACTAACATCACCATGTCATCATAAACATATACACATAAAAATGTCTTCCATCTCAATACCCAACGGCACGCTGTCCGTTGTGGGTTACCTCTCATGCATGCGCATGATTTCATGATCATGTATAGCAACATAAACATGTATAACAACATATGCATGTTCTAACATAATTAACCAAAAATAAGTGTCATTATCATCATACGAGTCAAAAGCACATAATGAGTTACTTAAACACACATCTCTATGTCCGACATGATTGCATTTGTCTCTTATAGATAAACACTCAAAGTATCATCAATATATTCCATTAAAGTTTCTCACAATAACATATTGTAGACAGGAGTGCACCCGAATAAACCCCTAGCCACATAATCATTCTCAATGGTTCACCCTTACTGAGTGGCTTAACAAATAGGGGGTTCCATTCGGATCACTTCAAATCCGAAAATACATATTTAATGTATGTAATGCATGCTAAAACTGTGATAAGTCCCCTCATTGAGGGTGTAGAGTCGAAAAATCCAGAGTAAGCAAGTGGCTTGATGGGTTGAAGGAAGCTCAACCTGTTGAAACAATGAGGAACAAATAAGTAAAAGAGATAAAAAGGGTTGAATGGAGACCGGGGTGAAAATGGGCCTGAATTGGGCTGGGCCAGGAAAAATGGGGTCGGCCCCCAAAGTTGGGCCTGCCAGAACTGAGCCGGAACAGAACCGGCTAGGCCAGACGAAGCCTGGGCCTGGACTGGGCCAGGTCCGAACCAGTCGGTTGGGTCAGATGTGGGCTAGTGGACTGAGCCGGGGGTCACACACCCAGCCTAAGGGCTGGGTCAACCCAAAACCCAAACTGAGTCGGCTCGAGAACTCAACCGAGTTGACTCATTTTCTCAGCTGGGTTGAAAAAGTGGGAAGAAAGAGGGAAAACCTGGGAAAATCGATGAAAAAAGAATAAAACCAAGGAAAATCAAGGAAATCCATGGGAAATCCGAGAAAACTGAATATGACTGAGGAAAATCAAGGAAAGCCAAGGGAAAATCTGAGTGAGAGGGAGGGGGAAGAGAAAGAGGGGAAAAGATGGGTACCTGATTTTCATTTGGATCTGGATGACGGCGAAGAAGGAGAGAGAACGACGGAAAGTCGAGCAATGTCGGAGTTATTGTAACGTCCGCCCCTTTTCACCGAAAAATCAGAGTCTATATATATATATATATATTTTTAAAAATGACAAAGTAAGAAGAGTGACAAAGGGCGCGGACGTCACGACACGAGTTAAGTTCGAGCCTCTAAAGCCCGGCCCTTAACTGGCCAACCCTACGTGTGCGTGGAACGAAGTCCACGAGGAACGGTTCACACGTAGAAGTAAGCTCAAGGAAATACTAACCTAAGTGCGGAAATTACAATAGGGGCTAACCTACAATTTTTAGATAGCAGGGAAGATTTCATTCATTTAACTAACAAAAATATCTCAACATCACAATGTCCAAAATTAAAACCAAAATATCGCAAGTAATCTAATTATACAGTCCGACAAGCTAAATTATTCAAATATAAATTTCCCAAAATAAACTTAAATAAAGTAAATAGTCCGCCTCCCCAAGCTCCTAAGCTTGGCTCCCATCTCGTCCTTCTGCTCCGGCATTTCCTGCGTCATCAGCTAAGGTAGAAGTAGGGCGTTAGACCACGCGTCCAGTAGGACTCCGAGTAGGGTTAGCACATGGATTAGTGATAACAAGCATACCGATACTAATATAGTGAAAACTGGTAGACAATCATATAATGAAACTATAAAGTGAATGCCATGCCATGGGTGTCTGTGTTATGAATCCCATCCATCATCCCCACCATCATGATGTCATATCCCCCTTGATGGAAAAACCTCGTCAAGATATATCCAATCATAAAATATCCCCCTTGACGGCAAGGCCTCATCAAGGTGTCCCCATGCCTGTTCTCGGTTGCCCCGACGGAGCATGGACTCCGGTTATAGCCTATTAGGCTATCCCCATGTCTGTTCTCGGTCGCCCCGATGGAGCATGGACTCCGGTTATAGCCTATCAGGCTATCCCCATGCCTATTCTCGGTCGCCCCGACGGAGCATGGACTCCGGTTTCTTTATTTTTCCGCCCATGCCATGCATGAGATGTAAGTGCATTATGCTATGTAATATATATAATTCATATCCTTAATTCATAATTCATAGCATTAAAATATAATCCATAGCATTAAAATAAAATCCATAGCATTAAAATAAAATCCATAGCATTAAAACCTATCTTAAAATAAATCATATAATTACTGAAATAAAGCATGGAAACCGTCACATACACATAATCCACGGCTTACAAAAAGGTAGGAATCCTACCGAATACCGATTCGCGCCCTTTTACGTTTTCGTCCGATAATCCGGCTACCGACACGTGTACCTTTTGCGATATCCAATACCTTATTATATACACATAATCAGTCCATATTTTTAACTATTTCTAAGCCCATAAATCATTTCCAAATCCACACGAATAATCGGTCACTATTTAGGTTTTGTGGGTCCCATTTAATCCATTAGATATTTTAATTACATGAGTCTAAAAAAATCAGCCGTACATAAACTTATTACTTAGTGCCCCTAAATCCATGGTCCTCTCACATGGAGTTCTTGAACTTGGCCATTAATTACTGTTTTGCCACTACCTCTTCTCCATGGTTAATCACTCATTCACCCTTGCCTAACTAAGTTCATAATTGATCATAAACTTGGACCCCTAACTTAGGTCCATTAATGACCCATTGAACCATGTCACATGACCATTAAAATTAGCCATTTAATTAATCTAATCCCCATTAATTAATCACATACATACATCCTTCCTTAGCCCATAAAAATGACTTACAATTAAATCACCATTCTTAGCCACATTCTTGGGTCCATAATTGACCCATCACCCATATCACAAAACCACTTACATCAGCCATTTAATTTAACCTAAAGTCCATTAATTTAAACATATACCTACACATTAGTCTTAGGCCAAAATGATCTACCATTGGGTTCATTAAAAATCAACCCCTTCTTAACCAAATCCCCATTTTCCTTGGTCTTTGGTTACATATTAGATTCATCATAAGTCCTTCCATTGAGAGAACCTAAACATACATTTGATTCAGCATTCCTTAATCACATTTCCATCCCAACTATCAACATTAAGTTCACATTGGTCCATCAACACCACCAAGATTCCCCATTTATTTTTCCATAACACATAACCATTAAATCCACCATTTGATCACCATAAGGTTTAGCCATACACCATGGCCGAACCCATGGTTCATGATCCACTCCCATTTACCATTTTTAAGGTCCTTAACATCATTCATACTTCCCATGCATTCTTCATTTACAATGCCTTTAAAAATTACCCCATTCAAACATTAAAACCCTAATAATCATAATTCACCCTCCATAGCTTCCATTCTTTACAAAACCCTAACAATTAATCAATCACATAACCAATCACCTAATCACCCACCATGGCATGGCCGAACCCTATGGCCCATAATTTTCTTCCAATTACATAATTCCATGCTTAATCCATTTAATTACATAACACCCTTAATCCTTTTTATTTTTTTTTCTTAACCTTAATTTACTCATTTAGGGTTTTCCCCATTTTCATCCTTCCATTTGATAGATTTGAGATCAAAGGCCATGATTTGGCCACCTCCAAATCCAAGAAATGGATTTCAAAGCCTCTTAAACCCTAAGAAAATCCAAATATCTTGTTTTAGAAAATACTTACAATCCGTCGTCTCCTCTGACTTTCTTCGCTCTCGTCAGACTCCTTAGCCTCCTTTCTTCTTCCTCTCCTTGTTTGATTGGCTAAGATGCTTGATCAATGGTGACAACCTCCAAACTTAGGTTCGGCCATAGTATGGTTTGTTTGAGAGAGGGAGAGGAGGAGATGATGAGAGGGAAGATAGTAGACCTTGATCTTAGAGTGGTGGACTAAAAATTGCACTTATTTCTTCTCTCCTTCTCTTCTTTTCTCCTTAGCTTTCTTCTTTCTTCTCTTTAGTGTGGGACGGCCATGAGAGAGTGAAAGATGGGAAGAGAGTGAAATGGGAGAGAATGAGAGAAAACTCATCTTATCCTAAGACAGCTTAACTTACACTTCACCATAAATTTCTCACCTACCAAGCATAAGATATTTTTTATGCTTTTTGACCCAACAACATTATCCAACGTTTTTGGTGTCTTCCAATGGGTGGTTTTGGTCTTTCATTGACCATTTGACCACCTTTTTAACTTAGCTTAATTAACTAATTAATTGGATCATTAAGTTAATTAATTTCATTCAACTTAACTCCACTTGCTTAAATTCCCTTTATGCATACACTCATGGTTGACTAATTCAACCATGGTGGCTGGCCCCGCCAAACCTTGGGTCCACATGCCACCTCACTTGGTGAGGTGGAGGTGGGCCCCATTCGGCCATGTCACTCAGGTCCAACTAACACTAACTTAGATGATTTAATTTCCAAATCAATCCATTCCTCTTATTGGATCACCATTGGGCCCATGGCCCAATTACATTTTCATCTTACCCATTTACCTTAGAGCTTACACCAACTTGATCCATTGGGTCCCAAGTGGTTATTGGGCCCAATTTGACCACCCTTGGCCCAATTGACCATCATTGACCCTTTAAATGAATTTAAATCCAATCCATAGTCCACTGGGCCATACTTGGGCCTTTGTCCATATTTTGATCCATTCACCACTTATTCCATCAAATTTCCAATTTCCACCATCAAAAATAAATAATAACACATATATATTGATCTACAAATTCCGGGCCATTACAGTTGCAGCAGGGAAGGCTCCGACACAAGGGTCTGTTGCACGGGTGGCTCAAGATGGCGATGGTTTTCAAAGCCGACCGAGGGGAAGAGAGGAAGGAGAAAGAGAAGAAGAAGAGTAAGAAGAAAAGAAGAGGCGTGAGAGAGAGGGAAATCGAGAAGAGAGGAAAAGGGAGGGTTACCGAGAGAGACAATCACAGTTGAGGAGTGCGATTGGGAGTGGCGGCCCTATCGCACATGCAACTACAGTGTCGAGAGAAGGGAGGTTCTTTAAGGGTTAGGATTTGAGGAATTGGGGTTTTAGTCTCTCATTTTTTTTTTTTTGAAATAAATGAAAAACCAAGGTTTTTGAAATAAATGAAAAACCAAGGTTTTTGAAATAATTTCTTTTCAAAAGGAAATAAAATACAATGAAATCAAAAACCCAAAAAAAAAAAAAATTTCGAGTGCCGAAGATCGAGTAAAAAAATGTGGATTTTCAATAATTTTTTTAATGACAATTTGCATAATAATTACAAAATTGCCAAAAATGCCCTTCGAGTTCTCAAATTCGAAAACATGCAAACTGGGGTCCACCATGGAGCATACAATCTCCTCACTGCCACTACGATCCCGGAAACAACTCGGAGATCCAAAAATCTCCTCAAAATCTGGAAAACTCGGAATGGGTCATTATACGCCGACCCCTCGGTGATGAACTTAACGACCCCTCGTGGTCAATGAATTGTCGATGATAACCTATGAGTTATAGAACTTAGAACTCATGTGGACTCTCGAAGAAACAGACATCTCGGTAATTCAAGACTGATCGAGAGTACTAGGACCGACCCCTCGGTGAAGGGCATTTCGGGACATGAAACTATGTCTGCATGGTGTTGCCCCAGATCGAGACCCTCGTATGGACCGACCTCTCGGTGCCATGATTGTCGACCCATCGGCGACACCGACCTGTCTACCGAGATTTAATAATGCCGTTGGGAGTGCATTTAATGTGCATCGGTCAAGTGGTTGAACGGTAATAAATATGAACACCGACGACCCATCAGTGCCACCAACTTGTCAGTACTGGACAGTCTGGAAAACTGTGTTGACTCCTCTATAAATATGAGTGTTGTGTGATCATTTAATTATCTTCCTTGAATTGAGAAGAGTCACACACTCTAAGGAAAGATCAACTTTCTTGTGCCTACACTTGGGAGTCATATTCAACCAATCTATTGATTGAGTTAGTGAAAGAGAGAAAGAGAGGAGGAAAGAAAAGATATAAACTAGGAAAGATTTGGTAAAATTAGTTTCCCTGGAATTGCATTTACTTTACGATGGCTACAAGGAGGAGCGTCGACACACATTAGGTGGATATTTGAGAAGCACACATCTTCGAGAAAAAGCTTCAAGGCAAGTGCTTCTTGGTTTTAATTTTGTTTTTAAAACCTTTATCCTGAAAGTGGATTAAATAGTCTTGGCTCCAAAACCACTATAAAAAATCTAGAGCGTTGTCTCTGACACATGTGGTATGTGGAATTCTCAGCCGATTGAGTGAGGTGGAATTCCTACTCTAATTGTGAGGGTATAAGTCCATACTTAGTGAATTTGGGGATAGCTCAAGGTTGAGCGAGTCCTAACAGTGGATGTTGGTTGAATAGCCGAACCACTATATATCTTGTGTCCTTGTGCTTATGGTGTTAGAACTAATTACTTATCTTGATTGTTTAATCACTATTGCTAACACACACACACACACACACACTTGATTGTTGTATCCGCTGCTCTTAAACTAGTCAATCAACTAATTTTTTAAAAGGATCAATGATTGTTAGATTGACCTATGCACCCGCTCTCTAGGGTCAATCGTGTTCTAGCATCCAAGGGAGAACTTTCAATTGGTATCAGAGCCTAGTGCTCTTTACAAGGATTTAACCATCCGAGTTAATCCAAGGTAGAACACCATGGAGATAGTCATGTAACACCCCGCCCTTTTTCACTTGTCGAAAATCAGAGTTTATATATATATATATATATATATATATATATATATATATATATATATTATTTATTTATTTATTTATAAATGAGTGAGAGATAGTGGGAACGTCACGACACGAGCTAAGTCCGAGTTTCAAAACCCGACCCTTAACTAGCCACCAATACGTGTGCGTGGACTAAGTCCACTAAAACAGTTCACACACTTCCAAATAATTGCGAAATAAACATATGGATAAGATTTCATCCATAACCATGACATCAATATTAAGCAAGGAAGTCAATCACATAAAATTAACTGAAGCTTAAATATCCAATTATCATCAACCCATAGCAAAATAAATCTAAGTTATTACAATCCCAAAATGTCAGTTATCTCAATACATTATTCCAAAATCAATTAAGTAAATTAAGCATAAACTGCCCAAGCTCCTAAGCTTGGCTTCCTTCACGTCCCATGTCCTTTCCATTTCCTGTTCCATCATCTAAAGGGTAGAAGTAGGACGTTAGTCAACGTGCCCATTAGGAATTTCAAATAGGGTTATGTACACATAGGATCAATATAAAAATCAGAATAAGTACATCATATCAAAACTGTAAACATATCATAGTACCAAAAACAGCGCATGATAATCATATCCAAATCATGCTAATGTATGTGTCATGTCATGGGGTCATATGCCAATGATCCCTCACCCAATCTCCATATCCAACACAATACAAATTATGTCAATAGTTTCCTTGATAAAATACAGCCATATCAAGGTGTTCCCTTGGCCGTTTACGTCCGCAGTGTTTTATGACGGCACCACCAAGTCATTGTTATACCTCCCCACGTATGTTAATCGGAATTACCGATGGAGCGTGGACTCCTCTCTCTGCGCAAGGTTTTTGGACTGGTTACCCCGGAGCTCTTTGGTCCAAATTACGCCGTACCCCTATCTAGCAATCCCAGACAAGGCCAAAATATCAATGTTCACATAGCTTCTTTCAAGCTAGTTTTCAAGCCCCAAGTCATGTCCGGACAGCTCATAACTTGGCTTGCTGTCCCATATACTCCCTCCCATGCCATGCATGAGATCATGAATGCCATAATGCCTTTTCATTTCACATCACATGTTACCATCGAAAACAGTTCATAATCATATACATTTCATAAATCAAAGTAAGTCATCATGTTGGGAAATACAAAATCAGTAACACAAATATATATAAGATCCACATGTATTTCAATAAGGTAGGAATCCTACCCAATTCCAGTATACTATTCTTGTTGTATTTGTGAAGATCATGTTCAACGATCACGTCGAAACCAATCGCACATCTTTTTGCAAAATCCCTTTACCTTAACGAATTCATTCATATACATATGTTAATTGATTATCCATCTAGTCTCCAACATCTCCTACATCCTTCCAGATACACTTAAGTTTCTAAAAACATCATAAAAAAATTCAACTTTTAAATTTAGTCAACTGAATCAGGAATTCAGTCGACAAAATCATACCCAGATACAGTGTTCTTCCTTACCCGCAGACTTTCAGTCGACTGAAATACACATTCCGTTGGCTGAAATCCTACTCGGAACTGTTTT
Source organism: Chimonanthus salicifolius (assembly GCA_013350335.1). NCBI lineage: Eukaryota > Viridiplantae > Streptophyta > Magnoliopsida > Laurales > Calycanthaceae > Chimonanthus > Chimonanthus salicifolius. Next base: position 58,074,659 of record CM023533.1, on the reverse strand, counting down.
AACCCTGACTCGTAAACTTTCAGTCGACTGAATCACAGATTCAGTCGGCTGACTCTGAGTCAAACCCTTTTTATTCTCGGTCAATGTCTGTTTAGTCGACTGAATCACAAACTCAGTCGGCTGACTTTGGATCAGATTAACTGTGTGTTCTGCCTGTATAGATTCAGTCGACTGAATCCATGATTCGGTTGGCTGAATCCTCAACCAACATTTTCCGTGTTTGATAAGTAATCATTCAGCCGACTGAATCTGAAACATGCCAGATCCCTTTTCTTATTTGTTATGTTTGTGTTCAGTCGACTGAATCTCAGATTCAGTTGGCTGAAACTCCCATAAATAGTTTTTTGTCTTCAACCAATACCAGTTCAGTGGACTGAATCTGGGATTCAGTCGACTGACTGTTGTCAGTCTCTTTTGTTTGATTATTTTGTATATCCGTTCTTCATAAAATTCACTCCTCATCATTCTTACATTTATATATATTATTCATATAACTCCTAGTGGATTTCCTCTACCCTCTAGCCAAAGCTAGAATCTTTTCATAACTATTTAATCTTAATATCACAACATGAACTCGAATATCATCATATGTTTGTTTCAACCTTTAATCATTCCTTAAATGGATTTCTAATTTCCATGGCCTTATAATAATGCAGCCATCCATTCCATTGATTGTGGAACCCATAGGTTTGACCACACTATGGCCAAATTTATGGTTCACCCTTAGTCTTAATCCTACATTATCCTCATACTTAAAACATACCTTTTCCCCGTCTTCTTATTTCTTTTGTTCTGTATTCCTTCCTTACTCCTTCCTTCCTTTCTTTGTTCTTCAGTAATTTCTCTAAGTATCGATGGTGTGAGTGGAATAGAGATAGAGAAGAAGATGATAAAAATCCTTTTTGCTCTAGAGAGAGTGGTCGGCCAAGGGGTGTGAAGTGCCCCTTGGCTAGTATCCCTTTGTAACAGCTCAAGGCTCTTCCACTTCCCCTCTTTATGTCTTTGTCTATTCAAGGTGTCCCTTGGCTTAACCAAGAGGATATTTGGCATAAGCTTAAGAGTCTTTCCACCTCCCCAACGTGTGCATGGGTCTTATCTCCATGAGATGGAAACTTTCCATCTTCCCTCTCAACTCACATTGAGATGGGAATCTCTTCCACTTCTCATCTTAACTCGCCTTAAATCATTTGAACTCACTTCCCCACTCAACTCAAGTAGTTTAATTTCCAACTCGAAACAATTCAACTCAACAACACCTTAATTCGATTGGACTCATTCATGGTTGACCAAGTCAACAATGGCTTAGCCGACCATGCACCATATAGAATTCGGGTCCCACCTTAGCCACATCACTTGATGATGTGGCCCCTTGCCTAGTTGACTTCAATGCATGCCACATCATATACATGCCACCTCACTTGATGAAGTGGATTTATGAATTAGGTCTTAATTGGGTAACTGACCCAATTAAATTTGTAATGCCCCACCCTTTTTCACTCGCTTTCAGAAAATTAGAGTCTATTTTTTTTTATAAATAGAAGAGTGAGAGAGAGCGGGGTGTCACGACGCGAGCTAAGTCCGAGCTTCCAAAGCCCGACCCTTAACTGGCCAACCATACATGTGCGTGGACCAAGTCCACTAAAATGGTTCACACATACTAAAGTTAACTTGCGGAATAAATCATATATGCGGAATAACAATAGGATAACAATCCTATTCCAGTTTAGATAGCAAAGTAGTCCAACACTAATAATAATTGTCATAACTTAAATATCCAAACATTAACCATCCAATCCATAACAAATAAAGCTACGTTATTACAATTCCGAATAACATAAACAACATATAGCTTAATCATCCAAGCTCCTAAGCTTGGCTCCAATCACGTCCTCATTCCATTCCCTTCCTGTGTCATCAACTAGGGTAGAAGTAGGGCGTTAGACAACGCGCCCAGTAGGCATTCCAATTAGGGCTAACACATGGGTTAGTATATAAAATCGAGATATAATATACCATATCATACTTGTAAAGCATCATATCCAAAACAGAGTATGATAATAGAGATCCAATCATACAGATAAAAACCAGAAACCTTGCATGATAATAAAGATCATAATCATGCCGATTCAATGCCATGCCATGCTATCATATGCAATGAGTCCCACCCATCACAAACTCATAGTATCCTCTTGATGGAATGCTCATCATCAAGGTCTTCATACATAGTATCCTCTTGATGGGATTCTCATCATCAAGGTATCATACATAGTATCCTCTTGATGGAATTCTCCTCATCAAGGTATCCCCCATTAGTGCTTTACGGACGCCCCGACGGAGTGTGGGTCCCCGGTTAAAATACCCCTCACGACTTACGGACGCCCCGATGGCGCATGGGTCTCCGGTTACATTCCATCCCTCCCATGCTATGCATGAGATGCAAATGCCAACATGCTTTAGAATATTACAAAACATAGCATGAAAATCCCATAATTGCAACATATTGTTTGATACCAAAATAACTTATCAAACATGAAATAAAATCATCATAAATACATAATACATATCCATGGTTTCAATGATGTAGGAATCCTACCAAAAGACCACTCAAGTGTCCTTTGCTTCTTAATCCGGCAACCGCTCACGATCGCGTCCCACTTGTGAGGTCCCGTCACCTTGTTTATATATCAACAAGTCAAGACAATATACATTTGATTTCCAATTATGTCTAAGTCCAAAGACCATCCTTGTGGGGTTCGGCCATAGTGACCTACTTGAATTTGGCCCTTACTTTTATTTATTACTCAAACATCACTTTGCTAATAACTTAGCCCTTTGTCCACCAAAATCCATTAGTGGGCTTCGGCCATACAACATGGCCGAACCTAACCATCTTGGTTTCGGTCTCTCTTACAACCTTTTGATCTTTTCAAAATAAATCCAAACCTTGCCATTCTTGATTCATAAAACCCACTCTTTTAAATCAGCCATCTAACCTTGTCATTACTTCAAATATATATAAAATATTTCCCATCGGGTTCGGCCATACAACATGGCCGAACCCTTGGTTCATTATTTTGACTTATTTACCATCTTGCCATTGATTCAAATCTTAATTACCTTTCATTCATTCCATATGCTATTCCTAGACCTTAAATCCATCAAATGTTTCCCATGGGGTTCGGCCATCCATCATGGCCGAACCCATGGTCCCTTATTTCCTTTTTAATTTCAATAATACCATTCATTCACATGTCCATAAAATAACCCTTGTGGGGTTCGACCATACTCCATGGCCAAACCTCACTCATTGAACGTTGGTCCCCCTTTTTAATCCTTGATCTAATATTTTCATCCTTTAATAATCCAAAAGATGTTATCCATTTACTTAATCTTTATTTTCATTAAATAAAAACCAATATCTTTTCATGGGGTTCGGCCATACAACATGGCCGAACCCTATGGTCCATTATCTCCCTTTTAAAATCCTTTTTAGACCCAAAAACCTCCTTAACACTTTCCATGGGGTTCGGCCATGCCACATGGCCGAACCCTATGGTTCATCATTGGATCCTTCCTTCATCATTTTGACCCATTTAAATTCCTTTAGATCATCACAATATTCCATGGTTTTCCATCAATCAAAAACCCATAATTTAACCATGTTTTTCCATGGGGTTCGGCCATTCATATGGCCGAACCCTATGATTTATCTACTTCTCTTAAAACCATCTTACATTCCTTCATTTTCCTCCATGGGGTTCGGCCATACCCTTGGCCGAACCCTATGGTTCTTATTTTAAATACAATCCATCAAGAAAAACCTACCGGTTCCGCGACTCCTCTGGTTATTCTTTTGCTCCGGCTTGTTCCTTTCCTTTCCTTAGCCTCTCCTTCCTTCCTTCTTGTCCCTTACCCGAGACTGATCTTGCTGGAAACCCCTTTGAGTGGTTCAGCCCAAATGAGGTTTTGATTAGGAGGAAAGATAGAATTTCAGCCTTGGGTGAGAATGATAAAACCTTGAGATGAAAACTCTGCTCTAAGTCCACTTTGTCTTGGTGGAGTGATCGGCCAAGGAATGATTTGTGTGAGAGACAACCAGCCAAGGTTTCTTGTCCTGAGAGGTGAAAAACGGCCAAGGGAGAGAGGGAGAGAGTGACTTGAAATAAAACTCTTTTTCTTGGTTAATGAGGGTTGGCCAACGGTGGTGTCCTTTGGTGACCCCCCTTGGCAACTCTTATGTCCTTTCACTGTAACGCCCCGCCCTCTCCACTTGTAACTACAATTATGATGTGGTTTTATTACGTTTTTATGAGATATGTTGTAATTGATTTATGTTTTAAATGTGGTTTCGAATGATGAATTATGTGTTTACAAATGACATACAATGCATTGACATCTCATGCATGGCATGGGATGATGATTGTGGAACCCGGAGCCCACACTCCGGTGATATGCTGTGATGCAACTGTGAAACCTCCTTAGACGATGCAGGTCCCGCCAAGAGTAGTATCATGATGATGATAATACATTGGTCTCCTTAGGCGATGCAGGTCCCGCCAGGAGAAATGTTATTGTGTTTTACCTTGACGGTGAGAGTCACGTCAAGTGATGGCTATGTATATGCATGTTGGGAGGGACTCATTACATGTGCATATTTCATAGCATTGATTTACCTATTTTTGATAATCATATATTTGATATATGCATGTTTTATAAGCTAACCATGTGGTAGCCCTGATCGGGAACCTACTGGGCGCGTTGATCTAACGCCCTAATTCTATCCCCAGAGGAGAATGCAGGAACAAGGAAGGGGAAAGAAAAGATTGATGACCAGGAGGGGAGCCAAGCGTAAATGCTTGAGTGCTGGAATGGATTTATAATTGCTGTTATTTTAAATACTTTGTTATGGACATGTAATAATGTAGTTGTTTGTTATGGTTTGAGTACGCCTTGATGAATCTTAATTTGGTTTAAGTAATCTGAAAAGAATGACTTGTACTTGCTATCTGTTCAAACTAATTCCACAGTTAGTCTAGTTTATTCCGCATGACATTATTTAGTTCCATGTGTGGTTTGTTATCGTGGGTTTAGTCCACGCACACGTGGGTGGCCAGTTAAGGGTCACACTTGGGTAGTCCAAACTTAGCTCGCGTCGTGACGCCGCCCGCTCTCTTCCGATATTATATTATTATTAAAAAAAAAAAATTAGACTCTGATTTCTCGGAGAGGGCGGGGCGTTACATTCACCTCCCTCATTCAAGTCTCTTTTGGAGGTTTCATCCTTAAGATAAAACACTCCCAACGTGTGGCTCTTGGTACCATGTGCGGATCAGTTTTATGGACTTAGTTCATACGCACATGGGCTTGGCCAGTTAAGGGTCGGATTTAGAGATCCGAACTTAACTCGTGTCGTGACACTCCGCCCCGATCACATGATTATTTTATATAAAAAAAAAATAAACTCTGAAAATTAGAGTGAAAAGGGCGGGGTGTTACAGGACTACTCAGACAGCTGATGGCAAAACCATGAATGCCTTTAATTGTGCAGTTACTGACAATGAATACAGGCGGATTATGACCTGTAAAACTGCAAAGGAGGCATGTGAAGTTCTTAAAAGAACTCATGAATGAACCTCAATAGTTAAGAGGTGCAAACTTCAAATCCTCCAAAATCAATTTGATACTATTAAAATGAGGGATGATGAAGTCTTCATGGATTTTTATTCCAAGATAAGCGAAATTGTGAATCAAATGTACGTTTTAGGTGAAGGGATATCCAAGGACAAGGTATGTACCAAAATTGTCAGGAATCTTGCAACAAGATTCAACCCCAAGGTGGTAGCTGTAACGCCCCGCCCTTTTTCACTCGCCACAAATCAGAGTATAATTTTTTTTAAATGAATGAGAGAGAGCGGGAATGTCACGACGCGAGTTAAGTCCGAGTTTCCAAAATCCGACCCTTATCTGGCCATCCTTATGTGTGCGTGGACTAAATCTACTAAAATATTTCACACGCTTTTCTGAATACATTGTGGAATTAATTATATGAATAATATACTATTCATATACATGACATTTTAAGGCAAAGAAACCCAATCACCATATACTTAACTGAAACTTAAATATCATCAAACCATAGCAAAATAAATCTAAGTTATTATAGTCCAAAATATCAGTCCTCCCAATACATCATAAGCATCAAAACTAGATAAATTAAACTTCATTCATTCAAAGATCCTACGCTTGGCTCCCATCATGTCTCATGTCCATTTCCTTGTCATTCCCTGTTCCATCATCTATAGGGTAGAAGTAGGGCATCAACCAACATGCCCAGTAGGTATTCCAATTAGGGTTATGGTACACATAGGATCAATATAAAATCAAGATAAAAAACATCTTATCCTATTTGTAAAACATCTCATAAGCAGTAAATACAATGCATGATATCCAAATCATAATCATGCTTACTTATGCATCATGTCATGAATGACAATGCCAAACGATCACTCACCCAATTCCATATCCAATCACATCATATATAGATAGTTTCCTTGATAAATCACCATACCAAGGTGTTTCCTTGGCCAATTACATCCGCAGTGTTTTGTGATGGAACCACCAGGTCACTGTTATACCTTTCCACATATGTTAATCAAAATTATCGATGGAGTGTGGACTCCTCCCTCTACGCAGGGTTTCGGGACTATATACCCAGGAGCTCTTTGGCCCAAATTACACCATACCCATTCCTTGCAATCACGGACAAGGCCAAAATATCAATAGTTCACATAGCTTCATAGAAGCTAGTCTCAAGCCCAAATCATGTCCGAACCGCTCATAACTTGGCTTGGTGGTCCCATGTATTCCCGCCCATGCCATGCATGAAATAATGAATGCAAGAATGCCATTTCATGTCAAATTACATAATATCATTGAAATTCAGTTCATAAACATATACCATTTGTTTAACCAAAGTAAATATCATAGTTGGAATAAAAACCAATGTCATATATAAGATCCATAGTGTCTCAATAAAGGTAGGAATCCTACCAACGTCTGATTATTGTCCTTTTCTTGTTTCGTAAGAACAACGCTAACGATCGTGTGAAAACGAATCGAACCTCGTTACCTTAACAAATTCAACCACATATTGTAACGCCCTGCCCTTTCTCACTCGCATTCCGAAAATCAGAGTCTATTTTTTTTTTTAAACAAAGAGAGATAGAGAGCGGGACGTCACGACGAGAGCTAAGTCCGAACTTCTAAAGTCCGACCCTTAACTGGCCAACCCTATGTGTGCATGGACTAAGTCCATGAATACGGTTCACACATAATAATATCTACATGCGGATTAAATCATAAACTGCGGATTATAATGGAACCTAAATCTATTCCATTTTAGATAGCAAAGTACTTCGTCACTTAACCAAATTACCTTAATTTAAATATCCAAAATAAGCCATTCAACCATAGCAAAATTATCTAAGTTATTACATGCTGAATTCTAGCTACTCAAATTACAAGTCCATGAGTAACTTAATTAAAATAACATTAAACATATCCAAGCTCCTATGCGTGGCTCCGTTCACGATCATCATTTCTTTCATTTCCTGTGTCATTCACTAGGGTAGAAGTAGGGCGTTAGAACAACGTGCCCAGTAGGTATTCTATATAGGGTTAACACATGGTTAGTGCAAAAACATATAATTAACTTAATAATAAAACAATGTAAAAACCATGCGATGCCATGTGTCATATGCAATGAGTCCCACCCATCACAAATACATAAATCCTCTTGATGGAATTCTCTTCATCAAGGTATCCCCACAGTTGCCTTACGGATGCCCCGATGGAGTGTGTTCTCCGGATTCTTCTTGATGGATAATGCACATCAAGGTCTTCCCACGAATACCTCACGGACGCCCCGACGGAGCGTGGCCTCCGGTTACCAATCCTTCACCCCATGCCATGCATGAGATGTTAATGAAACACATGCTATTTTATAATATAAACATAGCATTAAAACTCCCATTTGAAACCTATCATTTTACAACATAACTTCATCAAAATAAGATTAAAACCGTCATACACAAACCTATGGTTTCAAAGAGGTTGAATCCTACCAACGACAACTAGTTTGAGCTTGCGTTCTTGTCCGAAAACCGTTCACGATCGTATACCGTATGTGAGGTCCCGTCACCTTGTTACATATCAACAAGTCAAACTAAAGTCCCATTTAATTTACAATATGTCCAAATCCATAAACACACTTTGTGAGGTTCGGCCATACACCATGGCCAAACCTCACTCACTTGGTTTTAGTGCCTCTCTTGATTTATTAATCATTCATCACTAAGTTAATCATTTAAACCCTTAACATAAATCCATAAACCAACCTTAGTGGGGTTCGGCCATACAACATGGCCGAACTTCACTCACTTGATTTGGTCCCTCTTTGATCTATTACTCCATCACCACTTAGTTAATCACTTAACAATTAATCATCTACCATTGGTAACCACCTAAGTTCATAAAACATTCCTCATATGGCTGAACCCATGATCTTTCATTTTCTTGCCTATATTTACAACTTTGCCATTTATACAAACCCATAACCATTAACATAGTCCATGAACATAGATATATATGATTAAATCCCTTATTTCCTTGTTCAATCCTCCATTCATTTAAACGTGCATAACAACTCTAAATGTTCCTTTAACATGTTCCATCAAATGGTTCATTAAATGGTTCATGGGGTGCTGCCATATCCATACACTATGGCCGAACCCATGATATCTTATCTCCATATTTTATCATCTTAAGTTCATAAACAAGTCCCTCCATGGGAAGGTTTATATCACATCCTTGTATCTTTATTTACAACTCCAAGTCCATACACATGACTTCATTTAAATCTTCCATGATCATCAAATACTCTTCCATGGGGCTCGACCATACAACATGGCCGAACCCTATGGTTCCTTATTTTCCTTAAAATTGTATCATACCCATATGGTTTGATCTTTTAATGGTTCTCATTCATACATCTATCTAAAACCCTTTAAAACCTTTTAAAATCATAAACATACATCTATGATTTCCATCTTTCCAATCCATTAAAAAATATAACCAATGTCCTTCGTGCATGGCCGAACCCTATGGTTCTTCCTTTCCATTAAAACAACACATTCGTCCATTAATTTTTCTTCCATGGCGTTCGGCCATGGACTATGGCCGAGCCCTATGGTTCCATATTTCCTCTTTTAAATCCAATCACTATGATCATAGCCTTTGATGGGATTCTTGTATATACCATTTAAGGTTTGGCCATGTAATGGCCGGACCATGTTTCCTTGTTTATTAAAAATCTATCAAAATACCTACTGGTTCCGCCACTCCTCCAGGTTTTCCTTCGCTCCGACTTGTTCTTCCGATCCTTTCCTTCCTTAGCCTCTTCCTCCTTCCTTCTTACTTCTTTGGCCGAGAGTGAGACTTGAGAGAGAGAGAGAGAGAGAGAGAGTTCGGTCTTGTGTGCTAGCTTGAGATCAAAAACTTTTCATCACCCTTTATATATATCAATTTGATTATCCATTTAATTTTCATCACCCTTTACATCCCACTGGATAAACAAAGATATTTGGAAATATAACCAAAATTAAACTTTTCAATTCAGTCAACTAAATCATGCCCAATTACTGTTCTTTGCCTTACCCGCAGACTTTCAGTCGACTGAATACAATATTCAGTCGGCTGAAACGTAACTCAATACTGTATAAACTTGATCTGTAACCTTTCAGTCGACTAAATATTCTGACTTTGGGTCAAATCCTCTGTGTTCTCGGTCAACACACTTTCAGTTGTCTGAATCACAGATTCAGTCGGCTGACTTTGGATCAGATTATTTATGTGTTCGGCCAGTACACATTCAGTCAACTGAATCAAAGATTCAGTCGGCTGAATTATCAATGAACTGTTTACGTGTTTGGTAAGTAATACCTTCAGTCGACTGAATCGTAAATTCAGTCAGCTGAAACACTTCGGACCCCTTACTTGTTTGGTACATCTATGTTCAGTCGGCTGAATCAGAGGTTCAGTCAGCTGAAATACCTAGATATCCCTTATGTTGCTAGACCAGCACACTTTCACTCTACAGAATCATAAGATTCAATTGGCTGAAATACCCAGAATGCACTTGTGTGCTCGGCCAACCCTCTTTTAGTCGACTGACTTTTTGTCAGTCTTCTCTGTTTATATGCCTTGTCAGGCCCTTCTCCATGAAATTCATCCTTATTCATATCTAAACATGTATTTCGTCTTCCATACATCTCTTAGTGAATTTAATCTACCCACTAGTCAAGCTAGGTCTTTTCATAATCCATACAACCTTTGTACCATTATAATATGGTTTTGGATTCATTCCTTTGGTTTTTTGTTTCAACCCATAATCATTCCTTGAATGGATTTCCAATTCGATGACCTTAACACAATTTGGCCATCCATTCCAGCCAATTATGGAACCCATAGGTTCGGCCACACCATGGCCAAACCTATGGTTTCTTTAGACTTATACCTATGTTGTTAAACCTCTTATAACACCCCGAATTTTCAAAGATATTGATATTTACAAAAATGCCATTGGAATGGTCAATTAGAAGGTTATGATCATAGATCAGAAAATGGTGAGGCCCATTGTTCAAATTAAGGCCTATTGTACATATTATAAGGATCAAATTAGACTAAATGGTTATTGTACATCTAATTGGGTCAAGATGGTTATTTGGGTCAAAGGACCCAATTGGGACCCAATGGGTCATGATGGACTTATTTGACCATTGGGTGAACCCAATTTTAATTGGGTTAGGCTGAATTAATTTGGAGTTAAATGGAGGATAAATGGTAGACTTGAGGCAAATGTGTAAACCACATTTAAATGGGTAAACCACCCATAAATGGGTCATGGCGTCAAATTGGATCAAAGGACCCAATTGAGACCCAATGGGTCGAGTTGACAATGGTTGACCGTGTGGAAACTCAAGTGAGCTCAAATGTGAGTTAAATCAGGTTGAGGGTTGGGACTGAAATGAGTTGGATTTGAATTAAGTAATGGAGTTGACTCAAGTGCATTAAATGAATGGCATTAAATGTGGTGAGTTGGGCTAATGAGTTGGGTGAGTTAAATTGGAAATCAAAGGGACCTTGAAGTCAAGTGAGTCAAATGGAGAGGTGAGGAGTTGCCTTAGTCTCAAACACCACCAAACATAGGTCCCACATGTTGATGGCATGGAGTGTTTCCCATGCATAAGGTTTAATGAAATGAGATAAAATCTCATGGGGAATATTGAGGGTTTCCCTCTCATAATGGAAACCCAAGCTCCAATGCTGGGAGTGCCAAGGGATGCCTTGGTTGGCATCAAGTGACTCCTTGGTTTGATCAAGGATTGATGAGGGTGAATGAGAGGTTCGAGGGCTGTTTTAATAAAAGGTTGTGCACCACACTCTTGGCCGAATTTTACATTGCAAAAGTTTGGAGCTTTCATCTCTTTCCCTCTCCCTCAAGAACCTACATCCTTGGCCGAATTATCCTTTGGTGTTTTCACCATTGTTCAAGCTTTCAATCAGTTAAGGATTAAGGGAGCAAGAAGGAAGAAAGCAAGGATCAAAAGGAGAGAAGAAAAGCAAAGGAAATTGGTAAGTGTTTACATAAGAATTTAGTTAAATAAAGTGGTAAAGGGGAGCATGATTTGGCCATGGAATGGCCGAATCCATCAAGGGTTTAGACCTTGGATGGTACTTCATAAAAAGGATAAAAAGTGTATCATAGGGTTCGGCCACTTTGGATGGCCGAACCCCATGAAAAGAGTTGGTTGGGTTGATGGTTTTTGAAGGCTAAAAACCATGCAAAACCATGTAAAGATGGAGATTTTTACATGTTTTAATGAGACACAAAATATATGTTATGGCCGAATTAATCAATGGTTTAAATTATGATGATGAGATTTAAAAAGGATAGAAACTTGGAGCATAGGGTTCGGCCACTTAGGATGGCCGAACCCCATTAAAGGATTTGATAATTGTGTATGGCTTTTGGAGAGATAAAACCATACCAATATATGAGAGTTTTTTAAGTGTTTTATTTGAAATAAAAATTGATGTTTTAGGTTGGCCTTTGGTTGGCTAAACCATATCATAATTATGGTTAAAAAGTTGAATATGAACCATACATAAAGGATGGCAGGATTGAACCAGGAGAATCATAAGGTTCGACCATGTGTATGGCCGAACCCCATGACCTATTTTATGGGTCATTTCATGGGTTAAGTGTGAATCTAGGCATTTTTAAGTGAATGGGTGTTAAGTCAAGGGAATGGCTGATTTATAATGGGTTTTTTGTCATGATTGATAAGGCATGGATGGATCCATGTTTATGGATTAGTTAGGGTTATGAACACACGTATATGAAAGGTGATTAACCACGGGAAGACTGAGTGGCAAGGATGTAATTATGGCCAAAAATGAAGAATCCCATGGGGATGATTGTGGACTTAGGGTTTAAATAAAAGACCAAATCTAAGGTGGTGAGGTTCGGCAATGTTGTATGGCCGAACCCCACTAAGGTGGTTTTTATGGATCTTGGCTTTAATATGGTTTAAGTCTAGTGGCAAAGCTGTAAATACAGGTAATAATGTAAATATGGATAGAGAAGGATTAAAGGACTTAAAAGAGGGGTCAAACCAAAGTGGTATGGTTTGGCCATGTTGTATGGCCGAACCCTACCAAGGTATGTTTGTAGTATGAGATGTTTTAATGAGGATTAAATAAAAAGAGAGATCAAATTAAAGTGGGTGAGGTTCGGCCATGGGTATGGCCGAACCCCACAAGATGATTTTTGGGACTTAGATGTAAATGGAAATTAAACAATAGTATATTGACTTGCTGTTATATAAACAAGGTGACAGAACTTGAACGGCGTACGAGTCGTGAACGGGTGACGCTTAAGAAAGAACGGACATTTAAGAGAACTTTAAGTAGGTTTCCTACCTACTTGTAACCACTTTTATAATTTGTTTTATCATGGTCTTTATGAGATATATTGTTATTGTTTTATGTTTCAAATTGGTTTGAATGATGAGATATATATTTACAAATGACATATATTCATTGACATCTCATGCATGGCATGGGGTGATGATTATGGAAGCCGGAGCCCACACTCCGTCGGTATGCCCGTGATGTATCTGTGGGGCCTCCTTAGGCAATGAGAGTCCCGCCAGGAGGAATAACTTAATGGTGAGAGCCTTATCCATAGGAAATGAAGAGTACTGTGAATTACCTTGACATGAGACTCCTATCCATAGGAAATGAGGAGTACTATGGATTACCTTGACGTGAGAGTCCCGTCAGGTGATAGCGATGTATACTTGTGATGGGTGGGACTCATTACATTTGCATTTACATACATAACATTGATTTCAGATGTTTTTGATGATCAAATATTATGATATATGCATGTTTCTATATACTAACCATGTGGTAGCCCTGATCGGAAAACCTACTGGGTGCGTTGATCTAACGCCCTATTTCTATCCTTAGAGGATAATACATGAAAAGGGAAAGGAAAAAAGAAGGTTGAGGACAGCGAGGAAAGCCAAGCTTAAGTGCTTGGGTGTTGGATTGGAATTTTAATTACTATTGTTTGGATACACTTATTATGTGGATATGTAATAGTTAGTAACTTTGCTATGGTTTGAATTATAGTTTGATGATGGATATTTGGTTTAAGTAGTTTATAAAGGATGACTTGTACTCGCTATCTACTCAGTATAATTCCGCAATCAGTTAGTTCTGCAATTTGTCTAGTATTATTCCGCAAGACTTGTTTAGTTCCGTGTGTGTGTTGTTTATCATGGTTTAGACCATACACACATGGCTGGCCAGTTAAGGGTCAGACTTTGGAAGTCCGAACTTAACTCGCGTCGTGACGCCTCCCGCTCTCTTCCACTTGACTTTATTTATAAAAAAAAATAGACTCTGATTTTTGGAAGGTTGGAAAAGGGCGGGCCGTTAAAGTTGGTATCAGAGTGAAACGGGAAGTTGAATCATCGCAGTAAGATTAAGACGGTTTCATGTCTCACTGACGGATAAGAATCCCAACTGACCGACTCTTCGTAGTCCGCTGACTGGGGGTCGGATTAATTTACTTCGATTGACTCAGACTGAACAATGAATCTGAGAGCAACAATAAAAGATAGTAAAGTAAAATACAGTCATCATAAATGGACATATCAAACATAGCACAGTAGGATACATTTCCCCGATATCCCCACATTGAGAAACAAACAACAGGAATTTAGAGATTTTCTCCAGAAACAAAGCAAAACAAAGATTGATGATTTGGCAATTTCCACAAACAAAGTACATGATATTATACGTAAGAAATCCCCCAAAACCAAGATTGGTTTTATTAGAACTACGGTTGATAATTTGTGTTCTATTGTTACGATATAGATATGTCGAGTAACGTTGAGTATACAAAGTTGTGGGATAGAGGAACCTCTAGCAATCCCATAGATCTGGTGTCTTCTTCCAACAACTCCAACATGGAAGTTAACGTAGACAATCAAGAGGGATTACCCGAGGAGGTTGAAGTTGATCTAGCACAAATTCCAGAATAGCTTATGGAAGATTTTCCAATGATAAGAGAGTCGGTGGGGGAGATAGAACCCGATTATGTGTGCGAGTTGTGCAACCAGGATGGGCACAACTGTACATACTGCCCCCACCCTCTTGAAGTTATTTGCTCGGCTTATGGACTCCATGGGCACGGGAAAGAAAGGACTAACTGTCCTTACATTGGAAGACCGGGAATAATACCCTGCTTGACGTGTGGAGTATTGGGATACATGTCGATGACGTGCCCTGATAGTTTCTTTATGTTTGAAGATGATGTAGGGTCTTCTAAGGAAGACTAGGCTAAAGAGGCAGAAAGAAAAGTCAGGGAAAGGGGAATATTTTGTAAGGGTGCATTTTGTTCTTTAAAGAGTTTGTTTTAACCCTACCAACCCTTGTACAAAGATGAAATATGAATAAATATATAAAGTATGCAATTTTATGATGTTATAAGGATTTCTAGCATTTAATGTATGTTACGAAGAAAACTAAGTCCATAATGTTTCCATGATTTAGGGAAAAATGGCACCAACGAGAAAGAGCCTACAAAATCAAAAAGGGAAGGAAAAATTGTTATTAATTGGATTAGGCGAAACGGCTCCAAAAAGAAAGACTCAACAAGACGATAAAGGGAAGGAGAAAATTGTACATGAGAAGGACCAATCAGTACATGAGAAGGAACCATCAGTACATGATAAGGAGAAATCAGTACATGATAAGGAGAAATCAGTACATGGGAAAAAAAAATCGCACAATGAGAAAGACGATCGGTACTCTCGGCGAGATGAGGAGGATAGTGAACATTCATACCGACGGGAGGAAGAAGGGAACAGCAACAGCAACGTGACTATACCACATGTGCCGCATGAACTACAAAGCTTGGTTCAAGCAGTAGTTACTTCTGTTCTCCAGCAACATATGAACGGAAGTGGAAGCACCAGTGAAGCCAATGACCGAAATATGGTCAGAGACTTCCAACAACAGCGCCCTCCTTATTTCAAGGGAGAGAAGGGCCTGTTGGAGCGGAGAATTGGTTGAAGAAAATCTCCCAAATACTGACTCTACTGAATATCAAGAGTCATGCCCACAAGATCCTACTGGCCACGTCACAGCTGATAGATGATGCTGGTAAGTGGTGGGAAGTAGTGGAGAAACAGCAGGCACTTGTGCCAGAAAGGGAAAAGACTGCTATGACCTGGGAACAATTCTCAGCGACGTTTCTAGATCACTATTTCCCGGAAGAAGAGAAGGAACGTCAGACCCAAGCCATTTTGTCATTGGTGCACGGCTCCATGACGGTAGCTGAGAATCACCGGGAATTCCTCAGTCTATCAATTTATGCATTCTACATAGTGGATACAGAATACCGGCAGGCTCGTAAGTTTGAACGCAGTTTACAGCCAAACAGTAGGGCCAGAGTGACCGTGTTCATGGCAACCACGTTGGCAGAAGTGGTCAGCAGAGCCACGATTGTTGAGTAGGAATTGGCTGAGTTCACATGAGTTGACGACCGTTGAGCACAGAGTGGGAGGGGTACATATCAGCCCAACAAGAAGTTCCAACTGAACTTCAGCAGACCCTCACCATCTGTTGGATCCACTGGGGACTTTCGTCCCAACCAGCCCTCTCAATCTGTAGCAGTCACTCAGGCTTCTAGAGGAGTGAGCAGCTGCTTCCACTGTGATCAGCCGAGTCACTTCAAAAAGGACTGCCCAAAGCTCAACAAGCTTTCATACTCCAGGGGATCATTTCATCCACCGACCAGACCAGTTAACTCCCGGGGAGGCATGACGTATAGCCAGGCAAGACGAGTGCCTAACCCTACTGGAGCTGGACGATTGTTTTCTCTAGTACCTCCAGCGGATGAGGATCATGTAGTAATTCAAGGTATGGTGGTAGTGAGTAGTTCTTATGCATATGCACTATTTGATTCTCGAGCTTCACACTCCTTCATAGCTGCATCATTTATAACTGCTACCGGTACCTTAGTTCAAAAATTAGCCATAACACTCACAATTGTGCCCCCTGTCGGAGACTCAGCGTTGGGACTTATATGCACGGCAGTTAATACTGAACTAGCTGGACTCAAATTTGAGTTCAATTATCTGGTACTCAACATGACTGAGTATGATATAATCTTCGGCATGGATTGGTTGGCTAAGTTCCAGGCCAACATTGATTGTTATCGCCGAAGAGTGACATTTTAGTCACCCGAAGGAAAGCAATATGTGGTTCGTGCAAACAAGCAGAGTGGACTACAGCAAGGGTTGAACCACGTGGTATTGAATAATATCATCATAAATAAGGCACCAATTACTGAACTTCCAGCAATTGTAAAAGAATTTGCGGATGTATTTCCAAAAGAACTCCCTGGTTTAGCGCCTATGAGGGAGATCAACTTTGAAATCAAGCTGTATCCTGGTACTTCACCAGTGTCTCTACCACACTATCGGATGGCACCAGCAGAGATGTCTTGTAAAGCCCCGCCTTTTTCCAACCTTCCGAAAATCAGAGTCGATTTTTTTTTTTATAAATAAAGTCAAGTGGAAGAGGGCGGACGACGTCACGACGTGAGCTAAGTTCGGACTTCCAAAGTCCAACCCTTAACTGGCCAGCCATGTGTGCATGGTCTAAACCATGATAAACAACACACACACAGAACTAAGCAAGTCCTGCGGAATAATACTAGACAAGTTGCGGAACTAACTGATTGAGGAATTATACTGAGTAGATAGCAAGTACAAGTCATCCTTTATAAACTACTTAAACCAAATATCCATCATCGAACTATAATTCAAACCATAACAAAGTTACTAACTATTACATATCCACATAATAAGTGTATCCAAACAATAGTAATTAAAATTCCAATCCAACACCGAAGCACTTAAGCTTGGTTTTCCTCGCGGTCCTCGACCTTCTCTTTTCTTTTCCCTTTTCTTGCATTATCCTCTAAGGATAGAAATAGGGCGTTAGATCAACGCGCCCAGTAGGTTTTCCGCTCAGGGCTACCACATGGTTAGTATATAGAAACATGCATATATCATAATATTTGATCATCAAAAACATCTGAAATCAATGCTATGTATGTAAATACAAATGTAATGAGTCCCACCCAACACAAGTATACATAGCTATTACTTGACGGGACTCTCAAGTCAAGGTAATCCACAGTACTCCTCATTTCCTATGGATAGGACTCTCATGTCAAGGTAATCCACAGTACTCCTCATTTCCTATGGATAAGACTCTCATCATTAAGTTATTCCTCCTGGCGGGACTCTCATTGCCTAAGGAGGCCCCACAGATACATCACGGGCATACCGACGGAGTGTTGGCTCCAGCTTCCATAATCATCTCCCCATGCCATGCATGAGATGTCAATGAATATATGTCATTTGTAAATATATATCTCATCATTCAAACCAATTTGAAACATAAAACAATAACAATATATCTCATAAAAACCATGATAAAACCAATTATAAAAGTGATTACAAGTAGGAGGAAACCTACAGAAAGTTCTCTTAAATGTCCGTTCTTTCTTAAGCGTCACCTGTTCACGACTCGCACGCCGTTCAAGTCACGTTACCTTGTTTATACAACAGCAAGTTAATAACATAACCTTTTGATTTCTTATTAGGTTTGAATCCCAAAAACCACCTTGCGGGGTTCTGCCATGCCCCATGGCCGAACCTCACCACCTTAGATTTGGTCTTTTATTTAAACCCTAAGTCCACAATCATCCCCCATGGGATTCTTCATTTTCGGCCATAATTACATCCTTGCCACTCATTCTTCCCATGGTTGATCACCTTTCATATATGTGTGTTCATACCCTAACTGATCCATAAACATGGATCCATCCATGCCTTATCAATCATGACACAAAACCCATTATAAATCAGCCATTCCCAAGCATGTTCTTAACTCTAAACATCCCATAAAATGGTCCATGGGGTTTGGCCATACACATGGCCGAACCGTATGGTTCCCTTGGTTCAATCCTCCCATCCTTTATGTATGGTTCATATTCAACTTTTTAACCATAATTATGATATGGTTTAGCCAACCAAAGGCCAACCTGAAACATCAATTTTTATTTCAAATAAAACACTTAAAAACTCTCATATATTGGTATGGTTTTATCTCTCCAAAAACCATACACAATAATCAAATCCTTTCATGGGGTTCGGCCATCCTAAGTGGCCGAACCCTATGATCCAAGTTTCTATCCTTTTTAAACCTCATCATCATAATTTAAACTATTGATTAATTTGGCCATAACATATATTTTGTGTCTCATTACAACATGTAGAAATCTCCATGGTTTTGCATGATTTCTAGCCTTCAAAAACCATCAACCTAACCAACTCTTTTCATGGGGTTCGGCCATCCAAAGTGGCCGAACCCTATGATCCACTTTTTATCCTTTTTATGAAGCACCATCCAAGGTTTAGACCCTTGATGGATTCGGCCAAGCCATGGTCAAATCATACTCCCTTTTACCAATTTATTTAACTAAATTCTTATGTAAACACTTACCAATTTCCTTTGCTTTTCTTCTCTCCTTTTGATCCTTGCTTTCTTCCTTCTTGCTTCCTTAGTCTTTAGTTGATTGGAAGCTTGAACAATGGTGAAAATACCAAAGGATAATTCGGCCAAGTAGGTAGGTTCTTGAGAGAGGGAGAGAGATGAGAATTCTAAGATTTCTTTGTGATGACAATCGGCCAATGGTGTATGGTGTATTGCTTTTGTTAGACAGCCCTTGAATCCCTCATTTTCCCTCATTAATTCTTGATCCAACCAAGGAGTCGTTTGCTGCCAACCAAGGCATCCCTTGGCACTTCCATCGTTGGAGCTTTGGGTTTCCATCATGAGATGGAAACCCTCCATATTCCCCATGAGATTTTATCTCATTTCATTAAACCTTATGCATGGGAAACACTCCATGTCATCAACATGTGGGGCCTATGTTTGGTGGTGTTTGAGACCAAGGCAACTCCTCACTTCTCCATTTGACTCACTTGAATTTCAAGGTCCCTTTGGTTTCCATTTTAACTCACCCAACTCATTAACCCAACTCACCATATTTAATGCCATTCATTTAATGCACTTGAGTCAACTCCATTGCTTAATTCAAATCCAACTCACTTCGGCCCCAACTCAACTTTATTCAACTCACATTTGAGCTCACTTGAGGGTCCACACAGTCAACGATGGTCAACATGGTCAACACGACCCATTGGGTCCCCAGTTAGCTCATTGACCCAATTGGCACCATGACCCATTTATGGGTGGTTTAGCCATTTGAATGTGGTTTACACACTTGCATCAAGCCTACCCATTTATCCTTTATTTAATTCCAAATCACTTCCGCCTAACCCAATTAAAATTGGGCTCACCCAATAGTCAAATAAGCCCATTTGACCCATTGGGTCCCAATTGGGTCCTTTGACCCAAATAACCATCTTGACCCAATTAGATGTACAATAACCATTTAATCTAATTTGATCCTTATAATATGTACAATAGACCTTAATTTGAACAATGGGCCCCACCATTTTTTGATCTACGATCATAACCTTCTAATTTACCATTCCAATGGCATTTTTGTAAATATTAATATCTTTGAAAAGTTAGGGTGTTACAATATAACCCTCTTTTTAAAATTTTCGTCCCGAAAATCGAGCGAAGTTGGGTTCCAAAATAAATTACATAAACAACTCGGGGTGAGCTGTTCTCATCTCCTATTCGAGTTCCCAAGTGGCCTCTTCAATACCATGTCGATCCCATACCACTTTGACGAACTGAATCGCTCTATTTCGTAGCATCCTTTGCTCAGTCTCCACTATTTTGATATGCCTCTGGACGTATGTCACGTCGCTTTGCACTTCTATATCTTGCACATTCAATACATGGGAAGGGTCGGGATTATACTTCCTCAGCATCGATACATGAAACACATCATGCAGGGATGCCAACTGTGAAGGAAGTGCCAATTGCTATGCTACTTCCCCCATTCTTTTTATGATGGGAAACGGTCCCACAAATCTTGGTGACAGTTTCCCCTTCTTTCCAAACCTCATGTGTCCCTTCCGTGGCGAGACCTTTAAGAACACCATGTCTCCCACTTCAAATTCAAGAAACCTTCTTCTCTTGTCAGTATAGCTCTTCTGTCGACTCTGTGCGGTCAATAAATGCTGATGTATCAACTGAATTTGTGTTGTAGTCTCTGCGACTAGCTCGGGTCCAATCAAGGTAGGCTCTCTAGCCTCTTTCCAGCACACTGGTGACCTACATGGTCTACCATATAAAGCCTCGAATGGAGCCATCTTAAGGCTTGCCTAGTAACTGTTGTTGTATGAGAATTCTACCTGTGGCAAGTGATCCTCCCATCCACCCTTGAAATCTAACATGCATGCTCTCAGCATATCCTCCAAGGTTTGTATCGTTCTCTTCGACTGTCCATCAGTCTGTGGATAAAATGCGGTGCTAGTCAGTAGATCTGTCCCCATAGCGGACTGCATGCTTTGCCACACTCTGCCGGTAAATCGGCCATCTCTGTCAGATACTATAGTTCGGGGAATGCCATGCAGCCGAATGATTTCCTTGATATGTCGTCGACCCAACGTCTCTGATGAATCTGTCATCTTGATAGGAATAAAATGCGCAGACTTGGTCAGTCGGTCTACCACGACCCATATAGCATCATTGCCCTTTGAAGACCTCGGCAACCCCGTCACAAAGTCCATGGAAATGTGCTCCCATTTCCATTCTGGTACTGATAAGGGTTTGAGTAACCCTGGTGGCTTTTGATGTTCAGTCTTAACTTGCTGACAAGTTAAACAATGTGCCACGAATTCCGCCACATCTCTTTTGAGTCCGTGCCACCAATAATGTCTCTTCAGGTAGTGATACATTTTGGTGCTGCCCGGATGAATGGAGAGCTTGGTTTGATGTGCCTCAATCAATAGCTCTTTCCTACAACTTTTTGGCACATATACTCTACCCCGGAATAAAAGACCTTGTCCCGGTCGTAATTCCCATTCCGGTACGACTATGCCAGTAGACATCTTGGCCCATATCTCCTCCACTTCCGGATCTGCTCATTGCTCTAGTTCAATCCTGGTAACTATGTTGGATCGTATGATTAAATTGTACATACTCCCCTGGTTTGTGATATATAGATTGAACTCTTGAATGGTAATCAACATCTCCCATTCCGTTCTGATCAAGCATGCCACGGATGCATGTGATATGCGGCTGAGGGCATCCGTCACTTTGTTTGCCTTGCCTGGATGATATCGAAGCGCGGATTCATAATCCGCCAGATATTCCATCCATCTACGCTACCTCAGGTTGAGCTCCTTCTGATCAAATAAGTATTTCAAACTCTTATGATCAGAAAATACCTCAAATTTCTCGCCGTAGAGATAATGTATCCCACTTTTGAGAGCGAAAACCACTGCAACTAATTCCAAATCAAGTGTGGGGTAAAGACGTTCATGTATTTTCAGCTATCTTGAACCATATGCCACCACACGATGACTTTGCATGAGTGAACACCCCAGTCCCTCTCCTGAAGCATCGCATTGTATTTCATATCCTTTGCCTCTTTCCGGTAAAATCAAAATAGGAGCGGTTGTAAGTCTGTCTTTCAGCTATTCAAACCTTTGGTTGCACAGATCTGACCACTCATACTTGACTCCTTTCTGAGTGAGTCGAGTCAATGGAGATGCTATTTTGGAAAAATCCATGATAAATTTCCGATAATAACTTGCCAATCCTAAGAAACTACAGATTTCGGTTACATTATTTGGGCGCTTTCCAGTCTTTCACTGCCACCACCTTAGCCGGATCCACGGCTATTCCTTCTTCGGATATAACGTGCCCCAGGAAGTGAACCTCAGATAGCCAAAATTCACATTTGCTGGCTTTGGCATATGGCTTGTTCTTTCTCAAAGTGTTCAAGACTATCCGTAAGTGCTCCCCATGTTCCTCCTGACTTTGGAATAGATCAGGATAACGTCAATGAACACAATCACAAATTGGTCTAGATAAGGACGGAAAATCCTGTTCATTAAATCCATGAACATAGTCGGTGCATTTGTGAGTCCAAACGGCATGACTACAAACTCATATAGTCCATACCGCGTCCTGAAGGCTGTCTTCTCTATATCTTCCTCCTTAACCCAGATTTGATGGTATCCGGACATCAAATCAATCTTCGAAAAGTGGCTGGAACCCCTCAATTGATTGAATAGGTCATCGATCCTGGGTAAAGGGTACTTGTTCCAGACCGTTAGCTGATTCAGCTTCCGATAATCCACACACATTCGGAGTGAACCGTCCTTCTTCTTCATGAACAACACTGGAGCTCCCCAAGACGATGTGCTATTTCGGATGCATCCCAGCCTGAGCAGTTCATCAATCTGCTTCTTTAGCTCAAACATCTCTGCTGGCGCCATCCGATAATGTGGTAAGGACACTGGTGCAATACCAGGATACAACTTGATTTTGAAATTGAGCTCCCTCATGGGTTGTAAACCAGGGAGTTCCTTTGGAAAAACATCCGCAAATTCTTTCACAAAATTGCTGGAAGTTCAGTGATTGGTGCCTTGTTTATGATGATATTATTCAATACTACGTGGTTCAACCCTTCCTGCAATTCGCTTTGCTTGTCTACACGAACCACATACTGCTTTCCTTCGGGTGACCAAAATGTCACTCTTCGGCGATAACAGTCAATGTTGGCCTGGAACTTAGCCGACCAATCCATGCCGAAGATTATATCATACTCAGTCATGTCGAGTACCAGATAATTGAACTCAAATTTGAGTCCAGCTAGTTCAGTATTAACTGCCGTGCATATAAGTCCCAATGCCGAGTCTCTGACAAGGGACACAATTGTGAGTGTTGTGGCTAATTTTTGAACTAAGGTACCGGTAGCAGTTATAAATGATGTAGCTATGAAAGAGTGTGAAGCTCTAGAATCAAATAGTGCATATGCATAGAAACTACTAACTACCTCCATACCTTGAATCATTGAAGGATCCTCATCCATTGGAGAAGCTAGGGTAAACAATCGTCCAGTTCCAATAGGGTTAGTGTAACGCCCCGCCCTTTCCGAGAATCTCAGAGTCTAATTTTTTTTTAAGTTATAATAAAACATCGAAAGAGAGCGGGCGGCGTCACGACGCGAGTTAAGTTCAGACTACCCAAGTCTGAACCTTAACTGGCCACCCATGTGTACATGGAATAGACCATGATAGTGAATCACACATGGAACTAACATCAACATGCGGAATAATCTAAATAATTGTGGAATAGAAAGACGAGATAGCAACTAACAGTCTTAAACATTAATTAACATAGATCAACCATCCAAAGGTTATTATCCTAATCAAACCATAGCAAGTAATATGTAGTTCGTGCAGATAAACAAAGTGGATTACAAGAAGGGTTAAACCACGTGGTATTGAATAATATCACCATAAACAAAGCTCCAGTTACTGAACTTCCGGAAATTGTACAAGAATTTGGGGATGTGTTCCCAAAGGAACTCCCTGGTTTACCACCTATGAGAGAGATTAACTTCGAGATCAGGCTGTACCCTAGGCACAGCACCAGTGTCGTTACCACACTATCGGATGGCACCAACGGAGATGTCGGAGCTAAAGAAGCAGATTGATGAACTGTTTAGGCTGGGTTGCATCCGGAACAGTACGTCATCATGGGGAGCACCAGTGTTGTTTGTGAAGAAGAAGGACGGTTCACTACGGATGTGCGTGGACTACCGGAAGCTGAATCAGTTAACAGTCCGGAACAAGTACCCTCTACCCAGGATTGACGATTTATTTGATCAATTGAGGGGTTCTAGTCATTTTTCAAAGATCGATTTGATGTCTGGTTATCATCAAATCCGAGTTAGAGAGGAAGATATAGAAAAGACAGCTTTTCGGACGCGATATGGACTGTTTGAGTTCGTGGTCATGCCATTTGGACTCACAAATGCGCCGGCTGTGTTCATGGATTTAATGAACAGAATCTTCCGTCCCTATCTGGATCAGTTTGTAATTGTATTCATTGATGATATCCTAATCTATTCTAAGAGTCAGGAAGAACATGCAAAGCATCTACGGATAGTTTTGAATATTCTTGTGTTTTATTGATATGATACAGATATGTCGAGTAATGTGGAGTATTCAGAGTGTTACAGTTGGTATCAGAGCGAAACGGGAAGTTGAATCATCGAAGTAAGATTAAGACGGTTTCATGTCTCACTGACGGATAAGAATCCCAACTGACCGACTCTTCGGAGTCCGCTGCCTGGGGGCCGGATTAATTTACTTCGAGTGACTCGGACTGAACAATCAATCTGAGAACGACAATGAATGATAGCAAAGTAAAGTACAATCATCATAATTGGACAAATCATACGTAGCAAGGTAGGATGAACTCCCTTGAAATCCCCACACTGAGAAACAAACAATAGGAAATTAGAGATTTCCCCAGAAATAAAAAGAAAACAAAGAATGTTGATTTGGTAATCTTCCTAAACAAAGTACATGATATTTTGCATGATCAAAATTCCCTGGAAACCAAGAGTGGTTTATTTAGAATTATTGTTGAATATGTTTGTGTTTGAAATGATGTGGCATAGATATGTCAAGCAATGAAGAGTACACTGAGTTATGGGATAAAGGGACACCAAGTTGTCCGGTAGATTTGGTGTCAACTTCCGACAGTATCAGTATGGAAGTTAATGTGGATCTTCAGGAGGGACCTCCTGAAGAAGCTGATGTGGACTTAGCGCCTCTTCCAGAGGATCTGATGGATGACATTCCTGAGATGGTGGAACCTCCTGAGGAAGAGGAGGATGATCTAGCACATTTACTAGAGGATCCCATGGCTGGTGTACCTATTATATTGGAATCACTTGGGGAGATAGATCCCTATGACACATGTGAACTGTGCAATCAAGATGGGCATCACTGCCGGTATTGTCCTCACCCGCTAAGTGTTGTCTGCCCGTCCTGTGGACTGCATGGACATGGTGAGGCGAGGACTAATTGTCCATATATCGGAGGACCCGGGTTAATACCCTGCACAACATGTGAAGTATTGGGGCACACGGCGATGATGTGTCCTGATAACCGTTTCAAGTTCGCTAATGATGCGGAATCCTCTACGGAAGACTAGGATAGGAAGTAATATGAAGGGTATTAAAAAGAGGGTTATTTTTGCAAGGGTGTATATTTTGGTTATACATAGGGTTTGTTTCATCCTACCCACCTTTGTACAAGGATGAAGTATGAAGTTATATTAAGTATGCGATGTTATGATTCTAAGAGGATTTTTGGCACTAAGATATAGGTGACGAGGTCACTTGATTACATTGAGACGTGGTATGGGTGCGTCCCTCACGTGATGTTGATTACATTGAGACGTGGTATGGGTGCGTCCCTCACGTGATGTTGATGATTGAGATGTGGTATGGGTGCGTCCCTCACATGGTATTGATGAGATAAGAATATAAACTTCATGAGTATGGCTTTGAGTAGCTATGAGGCTGTGGGAACCTTGATACGAAATACGGAGACTTGGTCCCATAGGACTACCGTTGAGGAGTGGGTCCCTCGCATGCTACGCACTGGAGGGCGCTCTCACGGCTGTTTAGCACACTAGATGTGCTGGAATGCGCAGAGCTAGGTACTGTTTTACCCGGTGGGGGTGGTACCAGCTTCTTCAGATGCGGAGCGACCGCCTTAGAGCTTGACTGAATCACCTATGAGGTGAAGGGATGCAGGGTGAGGTAGACCGGATCACGTTAGACGTGGGTCTTCTGTTTGGTAAGTCATGAGCCCTAAGTCTTGCAAGGGGTCGGGATATATTTGTGATTTGATGTGGTTACCACAGTCTTATAGTGATTCATTTGAATGTTGTTCCTACGGATATTAATCATGGATAAATGATACTCATGGACAGAGTGATACCAAGGATGGATGGTTTCCATGAATGGATTATACCCATAGGTGGGTTATATTCATGGATGGTTGTAACTGTTGTATAGATGATGCTCCTGGATAGAGTGATACCAAGGATGAATGGTTTCCATGAATGGATTATACCCATAGGGGTTATATTCATGGATGATTATAAAACAGGGATAGATGATATTTACTGAAAGCGAAACACCAGGGATGGATGTATTTAACCATGAGTGATTATTCCCATGGTGGTTTGATTGATGCCGGGAATTGGTATCGTGGAAGTTGGAACAAAAGTTGTTAGTCACATAGAGACTTATGTGCAAAGAAAGATGTGTTTAAATTTGGAGATATACTCAACGGAAAAGATAAGTGTCTGGTGAAACTTGAATGGAAAACTATGGACGACTGCCGAGTTAGACTGATCACCTGGCTCTGTAGTTAACCGATGGAGTTCCAGGAGAGTGCAACTAGAAAACTAGTTGAAATGGAATCAGAAAAAGCTCTGAGCATAGGCTCGCATTGGCAGGCTACCTCACACAGAGAGTAGATAAAAGAACATATTGAGCCGATACGTATGGAAAATACTATGAGAGCAGGTAAAGTGAAACAGAGTAGATTGATCTATGTGAAATCACAAATGGCTCACGAGAAAAAGATATAACATGAGACAAAACAAAAGGTGTTACGGAACCAAGCGATTCAATTTGTCAAAGTGGTGTGGACCGACATGGTAATGAAGAGGTCACTTGGGAACTTGAAATCGGAAATAAGAATAGCACACTCTGAGATATTTATGGAATCGTTCAGAACCCTACTTCACTCGATTTTCGGGACGAAAATTTTAAAAAGAGGGTTATATTGTAACACCCCAATTTCTCAATGAAGTGGAAAATTACCAAAATGCCCCTGAGTTGTTTAATTAATTATTTTGTGATGTTAAGTAAGGAAATAGTGGGGCCCATTGCTCAAAATAAAATCATATGAGCACATTATGAATGTTAAGTTTTATTGGTTGGGTAATTTTCATCATTTGGGTCAAAAATGGCTAAATGGGTCAAAGGGCCCAAATGGGGCCCATCGGGTCTTGCTGGGTTATTTGACCGTTTTGTGATTTGAAATTAAAAAGGGTTAAGCCTATTTGATTGGAAATCAAGTGGAGGAAAAATGGGTAGGCTTGATCCATATGTAAAAACCAATTAGAAATGACCAAAATACCATAAATGGGTCATGTTGTCAAAACGGGTCAAGGAGCTAAAAGTGGACCCAACGGGTCGAGTTGACTATTGTTGACCGTGTGAACCCTCAAGGGAGCTCAAACACGATTCAAATCAGTTGAGTGGGATGGAGGTGAGTTGGAATTAAATCAAAAGGTGAGTTAACTCATATGCATTAAATGAAATGCATTAAATGTGATGAGTTGGGTTGGAATAAAAATACCTTGAGTTGGGTGAGTCAAAATGGAAATTCAAGGGGCTGTAAAATCAGTGAGTTGAGAGGGAATTTGAAGAGATTGGCTGGTCTTAAACCAACCAAAACAAGTCCCACACGTTGGGGACTTGTTTTGGTGATTTTCATGATGGGTTTTAAATGAGAATACATGGAAATTGGATGAGATGCTTGGGGATTTGAATGGCTGCATTGGTAGCTGCCAAGGGGTGCCTTGGATGGCACCCAATGCCCACCGTTTTGAGCAAGAAATTATGAGGAATTGAGAGGTTTTTGGGGCTGAACTACAAAAACAATAAGCACACAAGGTTGGCCATTTTTCACATTGGAAATCCAAGAATTTCCATCTCTCTCTCTCTCCCTCTCTCAAATTCGTTTTTCCTAACTGGAATAGCAGAGGTGTTTGCACCAGTAGATCAAGCACAAAAACAGCAAGGAGTTAAGGAAACAAGGATTAAAAGTCAAGAGCAAAAGGCAAAGGAAAGTGGTAAGTTTTTCCCATTGATTTATGGTTAATAAAATGGGTAAAATAAGACATGATTTGGCCATGTGATGGTCAAATCTATCAAAGGGTTAAAATATGATTCCTTTATGCTCAATTAGATGGAAAGTATGGACATAGGGTTCGGCCACTTTGGATGGCCGAACCCCATGAAATTTTATGGTTAGTGTTGATGGTTTTGTAAGGATTAAACCATGCAAGAATAGGACCGATTTTAGAGGTCTAAGATACATGCTTTGGAAAGATTGAAAACATGAATTTGCATGTCATACCATGGTCGAATTTGACAAGAGTCTAAACCATGGAAGAAGGTGTCAAAAGAAATGAAATGAACCATTGGGTTTGGCCACTTTGGGTGGCCAAACCCCATGAAAAGAGTTGGTTAATGGTTATGGTTTTTGAAATTTAAAACCATCCATTTGGGGACTGTTTTTACATATTTTATTAAGATTTAAAATACATGCTTAAAGAGGGTTAAAACATGGGTTTGGATATCAGAAAAGGCTGAAGATATGTGGTCTAATTAGTGGAGTAAAATTGGAGAAGATGGACCATGGGGATCGGCCATCTTGGATGGCCGAATCCCATGATATCATGTTGGTTTTTGGATGGTTTCTTTTAAAGTTAAAACCTGATGTTAATACGCTGTTAATTACATGATGATTGAGGTTTAAAAACAGCAAACATAACCATTGGGTTCGGCCAACATAGAGGGCCGAACCCCATGTAAAAGAATGTTGGTTTCATGTTGGAAAAACATGTAAACCATAGACTTTTTATGGACTGTTTTGGATGATTTCTTTGAGAGTTAAAACTTGATATTAATATACTGTTTATGCATGTTTATATGAGGTTCAAAAACAGCAAACATAGCATTGGGTTCGGCCACCATGGAGGGCCGAACCCCATGCAAATGATGGTTGGTTTTAAGGTGTTTGAAACATGGAAACCATAGAACTTTGGTGGACTGTTTTGTGTTTTTATTTAAGAATCAAATACATGTTATAGAAGGGATGATAAACATGGATCTGAATGACAAGAAGACTGAAGTTAATATGGGTTTAAACAGTAGATTTAAATTGATATTATGGACCATTTGGATCGGCCATCTTGGATGGCCGAATCCCATGAAATGTTGTGGTCATTCGGACAAAGTGATTAACTTATTTCTATGGTTTTGAGAGGTAAAAATGCAGTAGTAATATACTGATTAATACTTGTCTAAATGAGGATTTAAAACACATACATAAGGACCAAGACATGAACATAGGGTTCGGCCACTTTGGATGGCCGAACCCCATGTTAGTTTTGATGATGTTGGTGAGTTTTAAACCATATAAAATATGGTGTTTGAGGTGATTTATGGAAGTTTAACTTGCTGTTATTGGTTGGCCAACATAGGGCTGAACCATGTCATTTTTTTAGGGTTAAGTTATGGATTCAAATCAGGGGTAAATCATGGACTAGTTGAACCAAGAGAACCCCATGGACTGTTTTTGGATGCCATGGTTGGATTGAATCCTATTGGAAACTATGAATTGTTTCATGTTTTTGATCTAAGAATTACCTAGTTTGAGTTGTGGATTTAATACTAAGTTGACCAACCATGTTATAAGATGGAAAGTGGAGACAAAAACCAGATTGATGAGAATCGGCCATGTGTATGGCCGAACCCCACTAAGGGTCTTTGGTAACCCTATTGTGTAGCCGACTTTGTGATTGAAATTATGGGAAAGAGTGATTATTGATCAAAGGTGGAATAATCATGTGTATGGTTGTATGGACCTTAACAAGACATGTTTAAAAGGGTTAAGTGTTTAAGAGTTGATTAAATAAAGTAGGAAGTTAAATCCTAAGTTGGTGATGTTCGGCCAAGGGCATGGTCGAACCCCACATGATGCGGATGGGTCATAGATGTGATTGAATAAGTAAATGATGTTATGACTTGCTGTTTGGTATATGGATAAGGTACCGGAAGTCGAACGACGTGCGAGTCGTGATCGGGTGACGCGAAAGAAAGATCAGTTACTGAAGGGATTCTTCAGTAGGTTTCCTACCTACTTGTAACCACGGTTTTACCCAGTTTTTCTTATGATACTCTTGTTTTAATATATGTGTTTCAAATGATATATTATGCATTAACAAATGGCATACAGGCATTGGCATCTCATGCATAGTCATGGGATAATGAATGAAGTTCTACAGTGATGGCTACAATTGTACATGATGGGGGTTGCCCATTGCATGTACATATTGTATAGAAGAGATGAATGTTGTTGTAATTTACCTTGTCGGTGCAAGGCACGTCAAGTGATGGCTACGATGGTACATGATGGGGGTTGCTCATTACATGTACATCGCTTATAGAAGAGATGAAGGTGTGTTGTAATTTACCTTGTCGGTGCCAGGCACGTCAAGTGATGGCTATGAAAGTACATGATGGGGGATGCTCATTGCATGTGCATATTTCATAGCATTGTTTTACCTGTTTTGATGATCATGTATTATGATATGTATATGCATGTTTTATATGCTAACATGTGGTAGCCCTGATTCGGGAACCTACTGGGCGCGTTGATCTAACGCCCTAATTCTATCCTCAGAGGAGATTGCAGGTACAAGCAAAGGGAAAGGAAAGGTCATTGACCAAGAGGGGAGCTGAGCCTAAGTGCTTTAATAATGGATTTGGATTACGTTTTATTACTGTCATTTGAATACTATTGTTGGACATGTAATAATTCGTTATTTACTGTGGTTTGTTTAGGATAATAACTTGTGGATGGTTGATCTATGTTATTTATTATTTAAGACTGTTACTTGCTATCTGGTCTTTCTATTCCGCAATTAATTTAGGTTATTCCGCATGTTGATGTTAGTTCCATGTGCGATTTGTAATCATGGTCTATTCCATGTACACATGGGTGGCCAGTTAAGGTTCAGACTTGGGTAGTCTGAACTTAACTCGCGTCGTGACGCCGCCCGCTCTCTTCCGATGTTTATTTAAAAAAAAAAATTAGACTATGAAATTCTCGGAAAGGGCGGGGCGTTACAGTTAGGCGCCCGTCTCGCCTGATTATACGTCCTGCCTCCCCGGGAGTTAATTGGTCTGGCCGGTGGACGAAATGATCCCCTGGAGTACGAAAGCTTGTTGAGCTTTGGACAGTCCTTTTTGAAGTGACCCGGTTGATCACAGTGGAAGCAGCTGCTCACTCCTCTAGAAGCCTAAGTGACTGCTACAGATTGAGAGGGCTGGTTGGGACGAAAGCCCCTAATGGATCCAACAGATGGTGAGGGTTTGCTGAAGTTTGGTCAGGACTTCTTGTTGGGCTGATATGTACCCCTCCCACTCTGTGCTCGACGGTTGTTAACTCGTGTGAACTCAGCCAATTCCTGATCAACAATGGTGGCCCTGCTGACCACTTCCGCCAACGCGGATGCCTTGAACACGGTCACTCTGGCCCTAAGGTTTGGCCGTAAACCACGTTCAAACTTAAGAGCCCGCCGATATTCCATATCCACTATGTAGAATGCATAAATTGATAGACTGAGGAATTCCCGGTGATACTCAGCTACCGTCATGGAGCCTTGCACCAATGACAAAAAAGCTTGGGTCTGACGTTCCCTCTCTTATTCCGGAAAATAGTGATCTAGAAACATCGCTGAGAATTGCTCCCAGGTCATAGCAGCCCTTTCCCTTTCTGGCACAAGTGCCTACTGTTTCTCCACTACTTCCCACCACTTACCAGCATCATCTATCAGCTGTGACGTGGACAGTAGAATCTTGTGGGCATGACTCTTGATATTCAGTAGAGTTAGTATTTGGGAGATTTTCTTCAACCAGTTCTCCGCTCCAATAGGCCCTTCTCTCCCCTTGAAATAAGGAGGGCAATGTTGTTGGAAGTCTTTGACCATGTTTCGGTCATTGGCCTCACTGGTGCTTCCACTTTTGTTCATATGTTGCTGGAGAACAGAAGTAACTACTGCTTGAACCAAGCTTTGTAGTTCATGCGGCACATGTGGTATAGTCACGTTGCTGTTGATGTTCCCTTCTTCCTCCTGTCGAGATGAATGTTCACTATCCTCCTCATCTCGCCGAAAGTACTGATCGTCTTTCTCATTGTGCGATTTTTCTTTCCCATGTACTGATTTCTCCTTATCATGTACTGATGGTTCCTTCTCATGTACTGATTGCTCCTTCTCATGTACAATTTTCTCCTTCCCTTTATCGTCTTGTCGAGGTTTTCTTTTTGGAGCCGTTTCGCCTAATCCAATTAGTAACAATTTTTCCTTCCCTTTCTGATTTTGTAGGCTCTTTCTCGTTGGAGCCATTTTTTCCTAAATCATGGAAATATTATGGACTAGTTTTCTTCGTAACATACATTAAATGCTAGAAATCCTCATAACATCATAAAATTGCATACTTTATATATATATATATATTCGTATTTCATCTTTGTACAAGGGTTGGTAGGGTTAAAACAAACCCTTTAAAGAACAAAATGCACCCTTACAAAATATTCCCCTTTCCCTGACTTTTCTTACTACTTCTTAGCCTAGTCTTCCGTAGAAGACCCTACATCATCCTCAAACATAAAGAAACTATCAGGGCATGTCATCGACATGTGTCCCAATACTCCACACGTCAAGCAGGGTATTTGTAACGCCCGGCCCTTTTCACCGAAATATCAGAGTCTATTTTTTTTTAAAAAAAAAAAGAAAAGTGACAAAGGGCGCGGACGTCACAACGCGAGTTAAGTCTGAGCTTCTAAAGCCCAGCCCTTAACTGGCCAACCCTACGCGTGCGTGGAGCCAAGTCCATGTAATGACCCGGAATTTGTGAATCAGTATATCTGTGGTTATTATTTATTTTAATGATGGAAATTGAGAATTTTAGTAGAATAAATGTTAAGTGAATCAAAATTTGGGCAAAGGCCCAAGTATGGTCCAATGGACCATGGGTTGGATGAAATTCATTTAATTGGTCAATAATGGTTGATGTAATGGCTTGGAAGTTGTAAAGTAATATATATGTGTTATTATTTATTCTTTTATGGTGGAAATTGGAAATTGGATGGAATAGATAGTAAATGGATCAAAATGTGGACAAAGGCCCAACTAGGGCCCAATGGGTTATGTATTGGATTTAATTTATCTTAATGGTCAATGATGGTCAAATTGGGCCAAGGATAGAGAAATTGGGCCCAATACCCATTTGGGACTTAATGGGTCAAAATAATGCAAACTCTAAGGTAAATGGATAGGAGAGAACTTAATTGGGCCATGGGCCCAATGATGATCCAATAAGGGAAGTGGGTTGAATTGATTTTTAATCACCTAAGTTAGTATTAATTAGGCCTAAGTGACATGGCCAATTGGGACCCACCTCCACCTCATCAAATGAGGTGGCATGTGGACCAATGATTGGTGGGGCCGGCCACCATGGTTGACTTGGTCAACCATGGGTGGAATAATGGGAATTAGGTTAAATAAAAATGAATTAACCTAAGTTAATTATCAAATTAATTAAATACTTAAATTAATAAGTTGGTGGCTACATGGGGTTAGATTGGTCAAATGGAGACCAAGCTACCCCACCTCAAAATGTTAAAAACGTTGGGCTTGGGTGGTGGTTTGGATAACCACCACCATAAAGCAAATAAAATATCTTAAGGTTGGTGGGATCATTAAATTAAAGTGAAAAATGGAGATAAGTCTTATTGGTTATCTCATTCTCATCTTTTCTTCACAAACTCCATCCCTCCCATTCTCCATTGCCGTCCCATGCTCTAAGGAAGGAGAGGAAGAGAGTTAAGGAGGAGAAGAAGGAGAGAAGAAAGAAGTGGAAATTGGAGGGAAATCACTCTAAGGTTAGGGTTTAACATCTCTCCTCTCATGATTTTTCTCTCTCTCTCTCTCACACAAACCCTACTATGGCTGATTCTAGGGTTGGGTATTGCCACCATTAATCAAGAGTCTTGACCTATCAAAGATCAAGAGGAAGGAGAGAGGAGGCTAAGGAGACCGACGGGAGCGGCGGAAATCGGAGGAGACGTCGGATAGTGAGTATTTCTTAAATAAAAGAATTTTGGATTTTAGGGTTTAAGAAATGGAAATTATTTTTGTGAAATTAATGGTGGATAGGTGATTTTATACTATGGAATTTAGATGCATTAAATGGAAGGGTGGAAGATGGAGAAAACCCCAAATGGGTGAATTAGGGTTAGGGTAAGAAATTGGAGAAATATATTGTGTGCATTGTGTGATTGATTAAATTGAACATGGAATTGGGTACTTGGAAATAAGAATCATGGGCCATAGGGTTCGGCCATATAGTATGGCCGAACCCATTGGTGGGTGAATTGGTGGTTGGTTTAAATTACTTAGGGTTTTAAGAATGGAAAGTAATGTGGGTTCTTGATTAATGAATTAGGGCTTTAATGAATGCATGGGAGTAATGTTTTAAATGGTTGTATGATGAAAAATGCAATGGAATGGTGATTTAAAATGCATGATGTAAACCTCTCATGGGAAGACTTGTGATAGATCTAAAATGTGTTAAAAGATCCAAGCAAAATGGGGAACAAGACATCATGGGTTCGGCCATGGTATGTGGCCGAACCCATGACCCATTTTGTAGGTCATTGTATGAGCTAAGGTTGGTTCCATGTTTGTGATCAGATGATGGAAATTTGATCAAATTAGGTGGCTGATTTTGTTTCATGTTGGGTCATGGTTAGTGAATCTTTAATGGATTTAAGTTATGGATAAATTTAGACTTAAAATATACATGGATGGGTGAATGATTAAACATGGAAGAGAGAATGGCAAAATGGTAATTATTAGCCACATTGAAGAACCACGGGTTCGGCCATGGTACATGGACGAACCCCATGTGAGTTGGACATGAAAATGGGTGCATAAAGATGACCTTGTGAATGATTAAACTAAGCTTGGGGTTGATGCATTTTAGTCTCACAAATGAGAATGCTAAGGGGCTAAAATTTGGAAATATGATGTGTTTAAATCAATAGAAATGACGCTAAGTTAAGGGTTGATTTTTTTAATGATCTTGTAACATGGTTAGGGATCATTAATGGACTTAGGTTGTGGATCAATTTTGGGCTTAAATAGGCATGAATGAATGTGTAATTGGTTATGTAAAGGGGTAGTGGCACAAATGGTAATTATTGGCTAAAATGAAGAAACCACTAAAATATGGTTTATGGGCTTGGAAATGGGACAATATGGACTAATTTGGTAATTTAATAAGGTGTCGGATAGCGCGAGTGGTACGCGAGTCGGTAGCCGGATTGTCGGACGAATACGGAAAAAGGACTCGAATCGGTAATCGGTAGGATTCTAACCTTTTTGTAAGCCATGGATTACTTTGAAAATTATATGGTTTGGTTAAGATTGGTTTTGAATTATGTATTATGTAGGGGCTTTCATTTGATTTATTCTGGTAAGTATATGATTGGTTTATAAATGGTTTTAAAGCTATGATGTGATCATTGAGGCTTTTCTTGATTTTCTTTTATAATCAAGTTATATGTATTATTGATGGGATTTTTAAATGTCATGGTTTGTTATTTTATTCATTACATGGCATATGACATCTACATCTCATGCATGGCATGGGAGGAATATGACAGGGGAAGGATGAAATGAACCCGGAGTCCATGCTCCGTCGGGGCGACCGATAAACAGACATGGAGGTATTTTAATGTATTTGATTTATCAGGGATGTTGTATGTAATTATGATACCTTGATGATGGTTCTTCCATCAAGGGGGATGATTTGTGATTGGTTATATCAGGACGAGGTTTTACCGTCCAGGGGGATGATTTGTGATTGGTTATATCTGGACGAGGTTTTGCCATCCAGGGGGATGATTGGGGATTGTGTATATTTTGACGAGGCCGTGCCGTCAAGAGGGATATGATATTATATGGTTTGGATGATGGGTGGGATGCATAACATAGACACCCATGACATGGCATTTACTTTATAGTTTCATTATATGATGGTTTATCAGCTTGCATTGGGTTATTATCTGTATGCTGTTATTACTAATCCATGTGCTAGCCCTACTCGGAGTCCTACTGGGCGCGTTGTCTAACGCCCTACTTCTACCCTAGCTAATGACACAGGAGTGGCGAAGCGGGAGGAAGAGACGGGGGCCAAGCTAAGGAGCTTGGAAAAGCGTGCTAGATAGTTACTAATGTTTATTTCGGATAATGTAATTTGCAATAGTTTAGCTTGTCGGAAATGTAATAAATTAGATTACTTGCTATGTTTTGGGATTATATTATGGACATTATGATTTTGAGGTGTTGTAGTAATTTTAAATGGATGTTATCTTCCCTGCGATCTCAAATTTGTAGGATAGTCCTTATTGTTAGTTCCGCATATAGTTGTATTATTCCTTGATGTTGCTGTCTACGTGTGAACTGTTCTCCATGGACTTCGTGCCATGCACACGTAGGGTTGGCCAGTTAAGGGCCGGGCTTTAGAAGCTCGGACTTAACTCGCGTCGTGATGTCCGCGCCCTTTGTCACTTTCATTTAAAAAAAAAAAAAAAATGTACTCTGATTTTACGGTGAAAAGGGGCGGGCGTTACAGTCCACGAGTACGGTTCATGCTTAGACGTAAGCTCAAGGAATATTACTTCTCAGTGCGGAATTAACAACAAAGACTATCCTACAGATTTGAGATAGCAGGGAAGATAACATTCATTTAAATTTCTATAATACCTCAAAACCATAATGTCCATAATAAAATCCCAAACCATAGCCAGTAATCTAATTTATTACATTCCGACAAGCTAAGCTACTCAAATTACATTTTTCCAACATACACTTAAACAACATAATTAATCCACCTTCCCAAGCTCCTAAGCTTGACTCCCGTCCCGTCCTTCCGTTTCGCCACCTCCTGCGTCATCAGCTAGGGTAGAAGTAGGGCGTTAGACCACGCGCCTAGTAGGACTCCGAGTAGGGCTAGCACATGGATTAGTAATAACAGCATGCAGATAATATTATAACAAAACCATGCACTTTGGGCAATGTTATGCAATGGGTGTTCTATGTCATAAACCCCACCCATCCATCTCATCCTCATCGTATAATGTCCCTTTTTCAACCATACACAGTGTTCCAAATAAAATCCATACCATCATCGTGCCATGATCCTCTTGATGGAAAAGCCTCATCAAGATGCGATCCACACTAGGCATCCCCCTTGATGGAAGAACCATCATCAAGGTATAACAATAAATACAACATCCCCCTTGATGGAAAACCATCATCAAGGTATAATAATACATAATGAACATCCCCATGCGTTTATCGGTCGCCCAGACGGAGCATGGACTCCGGTTTCATTTCATCTTTCCCCTGTCATATCCCTCCCATGCCATGCATGAGATGTAGATGCCATGTGCCATGTAATATATGTAGTTCAATAGTAACACAAAAACCCATCTTAAAACAATTACTTGATTATCAAATAAATCAAAGGGAAAAAACATCCCATAATATTTAATCCAAAACCCATCTTAAGGCATTCACATGATTTCCAAAATAATTTAAAGGAAACATCATAAGATACATAATCCAAAACTCATCTTAAAGGCAACCACATGCTTTCCAAAATAAATTAAAGAAAACATCACCCAATCCATGGCTTACAAAAATGGAGGAATCCTACCGAATACCGATTCGCGTCCTTTATGCTTTCCGTTCGATAAACCCTGTCGCCGATCGCGCACCGCCTGCGATGTCCAGTACCTTATTACACATTTATCATTAGTCCATGTTTTAACCATTTCTAAGCCCATATGAAAAATCGGTCACTATTTAGGTTTTGTGGGTCTGGTCCCATGTCATCTATTAAACCTTTTACTCCCATAAGTCTTAAAATTGGCCACCCTAGGCTTGATCA
Source organism: Chimonanthus salicifolius (assembly GCA_013350335.1). Taxonomy (NCBI): domain Eukaryota; kingdom Viridiplantae; phylum Streptophyta; class Magnoliopsida; order Laurales; family Calycanthaceae; genus Chimonanthus; species Chimonanthus salicifolius. Next base: position 58,036,102 of record CM023533.1, on the reverse strand, counting down.
ACCACTTCTAAGGTTATTACATTAGAGCCCCTCATTCCATGATCAATCTCCGTGGAATTTTTGAATTTGGCATTTAATTACGGTTTTGCCACTACCTCATTTTCCATGGTTAATCACCCATTTATCCATGCATGATTAAGTCCAAAAATTGATCCACAACCTAGGTCCATTAATGATCCCTAACCACATTACAAGATCATTAAAAATCAGCCCTTAACTTAGCCTCATTTCCATTGATTTAAACACATGATAATTCCAAATTTTAGCCCTTTGAGCATTCTAATTTATGAAACTAAAATGCATCAACCCCAAGCTTAATTTAATCATTCATAAGGTCATCTTAATGCACCCAAGTTCATGTCCAACATACATGGGGTTCAGCCATGGCTCTTCATTGTGGCTCATAATTACGGTTATGCCACTAAACTTCCATGGTTTAATATCTCCTCTATTCATGTATATTTTAAGTCTAAAATTCATCCATAACTTAGATCCATTAAGGATTCACTAACCATGACTCAACATGAAACACAATCAGCCATCTCATTTAATAAGATTCTCCATCATCTAAACACAAACATGGACCCAACCTTAGCTCATACAATGACCTACAAAATGGGTCATGGGTTTGGCCACACACCATGGCCGAACCCATGATGTCTTGGTCCCCATTTTCCTTGAATCTTTTCGCACATTTTAGATCTATCACAAGTCTTCCCATGAGAGGTTTACATCATGCATTAAATCACCATTCATCATCCAATTTAACCCACCAAATGGATCCCAATTGGGCCATGCGTTCGGCCATACACCATGGCCGAACCCATGGTGTCCTTTTCTCATTTTTTTCTTGGGTCCATTGTTACATTTTAGATCCACCAATAATCCCTCCTTGAGGGGTTTACATCATGCAACTAAACCATATTCTTAGCCTCATTTGGATCATTACTTTTGTTCATTTGAAACCCAAAATTCATCAACACATTATCCTTTAAACCCACTATTTATCATCATTTCATCACCATAGGGTTCGGCCATATACCATGGCCGAACCCATGGTTCATGATTCATCATTCATTGCTCCATAATACCTATATTCACCCAAAATATTAAATCCAACCATCTTCCCATTTTCCACGGCTTTTTAAACCCTAAAACCCTAGCTAATTTCACACATAACACCAAGCAAGCATGGCCGAACCCATGGTTCACAATTCCTTCTCTTTTATGCCTTCTTAATGCCATAAAATCCCATTGCATTTTTCATCATAAAACCATTTTAATTCATTTACAACCCAAAATCCATTAGCCACCTTCATTATCTTCCATTCATTAACCCTAACCATTTTACATCAAATGGCTAATCACCCACCATGGGGTTCGGCCATGCTACATGGCCGAACCCCATGGCCAATAATTTTTCTTCCAATCATCCCATTCTATGCTTAATCTCATAATTTACATAATGCACATAACCCATTATTTATTTTCTTAACCTAACCCTAATTTTTCCCACTTAGGGTTTCCTCCATCTTCCACCCTCACATTTGAGGGGTTTAACATCCATGACACACATTTATGCAACCACCATTAAATTCTACAAAAATAAATTCCAATTCTTAGACCCTAAACATCCAAAATTTCTTGTTTAAGAAATACTCACAATCCGACGTCTCCTCCGATTTCCGCCTCTCCGTCGGTCTCCTTAGCCGCCTCTCTCCTTCCTCTTGATCTTGGTAGGTCAAGATTCTTGATCCATGGTGGCAAACCCCAACCTTAGGATCGGCCAAGCTGGGTTTGTGTGAGAGAGGGAGAGGGAAAAATCATGAGAGGAAGATGTTAGCCCCTCACCTTAGAGTGATTTCCCTCCAATTTCTACTCCTTTCTTCTCTCCTTCTCTTCTCTTTTCCTTAGCTCTTTTCTCTCCTTCACTGGATGTAGGGGACGACCATGGGAGAATGGAAGAGGTGGAGTTTGTGAAA